>CM021105.1:569775463-570047882 GCA_007115665.2 Sequoiadendron giganteum | reverse complement strand
ATACATAACATTTTCTCTATTTTAATCAAGGAGAAAAGAAGAAATATTTTGAGAATATTTGAAGATCCTAAAATCATTCAAGGAGAGTGAAGACTAAATTTATCATCATTATTTTCAGTCAAGAATCATGTTAATCCGTCGTCATGTTTTTATGTAATTTTTTCATGTTTTGTGATCATTTGTTTTTTTACTACTAACACATGTAGGTATTCAAACAAAATCAAGTCAAGCACAAATGAATCCTTGAAGGTGATGAGCATGAATTTAGTGTATCATTGAGATCATATCTAAGTGGTGAGTTACAAAAAAGTGTCAATTAATCATTTTTTAATTATTTAGCCTTTATCCCTCAAAAGGATACACTCTTTTTTCATCAATTATGACATTATGGAGGAATAAATACCAACACATGGTTTGACTGAGGCAAGCCCCTATATGGCACAACCCTTCCTCTCATTTTATGTGTGTAGGTTATATATCTAATGATGATTGGAGGAAGATTAATGAAAATATTCTCTTTCATGCATAAAATCCCTACAAGTTGACAAGATAAAAAATTTAAATTATCTCAATAATAGATGAAGATCTAACAAAAGAAATCCAAAAGGAAAATTCTACAAAATGATAGAGCTCCAAATTTTTTTGCAAAACTTTGAGCAAATACATATTTTGATGATGATTTATGAGCCATTGTGCCCAAGGATGGGTTAGGGTTTTGGTCTAGAAACCCTCTTTTTACAAATTTTCTTCATAAACCCTAGGAATTTTAATTCTTTATTAACTTGTTTCACCTGGTTATTTGTAATTTAAGTCACAACTTGAGCCATTCATAACATGCTATCACCAGCCCTTTTGATCTAGGTTGTTGATCACCAAGTATCTGATAAGTTGTTTCATATTTCCTAAGTCGGGTCATATATTTCAAGACAATGGCCTATGCCTTAGGTCATTTTTCTTGAGGGTTTGGGCTCATTGACCTAGTCATGGCCCAATCTTTAAGACTAACATTTTTGGCATGTGCAAGATGTTGACCGGCCGATCCTGATATCTGATCCTGACCGTTCCTCGCCAGCCAAACATGATTAAAATAATGGGTTGTGAGGTTAGCGGGCGATGGACACATGTCCCTTATGAGTGTGGGACCCAACCCCCACTATCAAGCCCAACACCAAGGGCCTTCAAATCAACAATCGCGATGGAGTGTGGGAAAAAAATCTTAGTCGTTCCCTGTTGGCCTCATAGGAATAAAATAGTGGGTTGTGGGGTTAGCGGGTGAATGACACATGGATTCATCAGTCGCTTGGAGAATGTGTGGGTGGAGCCTGAGGATGGGTGTGTTAGTGCCCAATTGGATGGATATCATTGGCCAAGAATTGGCTGGTGGTGGAAATTGAAAACTCAAATCTATTTGACTCAATCTAAGTCATCTGATACACCACCTCATCAAGAGATCCACATCCTACACTTAAAGCCAAAAAAACGAGTATGATTATCATTATTTTTTGTGAAAGTTGGCATTCATGGTAGGAGACACTTGCATGATTAATTAAACTCAATCCTTAGGCATGTAAATGATTACTCTCCTATAATCAATGAATTTGGTATGTAGTTTTTCGTGCAGCTTATCTAGGCAATTAATAGTTGTGATGTGAATGCTAATGTTTGATCATTTTCCTGCTCATGTGGCGTTTATTGTGTATTGAAGATCAACCTAATAAAATTTCCTGATAAATATGGATGATGGGTTTACTTTTTTCCATTGCAATCAAGAGCTAAGTTTCTCTAGGTCTGTGGGATATTTTTCTACATCTATGAAGTTTTCTCCTCATTGAAAATGATCAAGTCAGTTGTTTACACTTCCCCAGTGCAGAAGTCTCCAAGGCTTAACTTGGAGGAATCACACTATAATTTTCTAGAGGATGAACATGGCATGCCTAGAGTTGTTTCAATTTCTAAGCAAGAGGGTAAGAAAGAGGCTTGTGGCAAGAAGTCTTTGTAGGTTGTTGTGAGTAGCAACTACAAGTTAAGGAATCGATTTGTGACTGGATAAATGATAGAAGTTATGGAGAACGAGCCCGTAAAGTTCATAATGGGAATAAGGAGAAATATCAAGTATAGTAGAGGTTCTCTAGGAAGGAATAATTCTCCTATTGAGATTTCAGATTGCCCCTCAGATAGTGAAACTAAGAAAGATTCTCGCTATTGCCAATATCTTATGGCTATAATTGAAGTGCAAAATTTGGATGATGAGGTGGTTGTGGTCACCCTGATTTTATTGAAGACACCAAGTGGGCATATCAATTTTGTTGATGAAAAGGATACTGGTGAAGAATAAGGGGTGGCCCCTCTAGCTTCTGTGAGGACAAGAAGTGGGCATGTGTACTTTGTCTCTAGTTCTCATTGATCATGACTGGATCTGGTGTCTTGGTTCTGATAATGGTGCTCTAATGGTGTTTTGTGCTTCTTATGTAAATGCACGTGATTTTTGGATTATATATTGAGGAAATTTTTGGCTTGACATGATTGTGAAGGGTAATGGCTCATTAGCAACTAACGGTGATTTTGGCAGCATTGACCATTTCTTCTTAAGAAAAGGGTGTGGAATTTTTCTTTCCATGTTTTGCAAATGATTACATCTAACCATTTGGGAATATCTGAAATGCACTTGAAATTAATTTTTGAAATGGAATTTTAACTACAATTTAGTCAAATGCTTGTTGCTCCCTATTCTATAAAAGGGATTTTAGAGATTATTACAAAGGGTTCAAATTTTGAGTCTCATTATGGTCTAGGTAGAGGCTAAGCTCATAAAGGAGTATATTGACCCTTTGAAAATACCAATTCCTAGCAATACAAATCACCATCTCCATCCTAACTAATTCATTAATTCTGCATTTCTTCTACCTTCTTTCCACACTAACATGGTATCATAACAATAATCAGAACATCGCCAATGCATACATCCTGCATCCACTAGATTGTTAGCATCAAAAGCACATGCCATCATATCATTATCATAAGCTATGAGGAATAATATAAATTTGTTATTCTAAATATCTTAAACATAGCATTGCATCATACATAATCATTTACGTCCATTATCATTCACAACCATTACCATCATTAATATGCATTACATCATCAAAATCACAGAAAATACAAAAATAAATGCATCCATTACATACATCACATCACATAAGCATAAGAATAGAAACATTTCATGACACCATACATTTTCATATTATACATCCGCATATCATACATGTGCACCATACATATCATAAAAAGGTGAATCATCTTGTATATATCATTAAAAAATACTATTATGATACAATCAGATCAGGTGTCCATCAAATACATAATACAATAAGGCCAAAATACTGCAACCTGTATATCAAAAATGAAGCAAACTATCCTGTGATCAAAGGGGGGGTGGGCCCTACTAACTATTGCCCTCCCCATCCTATCTCTCACCATGTGCCTCTATTGGTCGCCTTCCTATTTGCTAGGAAAATTCTGGCACTCTACGGTCTGATGGTACTACCTGTCGGTAATGGTGCCGATAGTACTCGACCTCTTTGATGGCCTCTCTGTAATCTCAAATATCAATCGATCGGGCTCGGGATGAGGATGATGCACTCTCTAACTGTCGCCACCGACCTATCTCTTGATCCCTCTCAGATAGTGCCTAGTCTCTCTCCATAGTTAGAGCATGTACCCACCCCTGTAGCTGTTGATTCAACGCATCTCTATGATTAGGTTATCCTATTGGCTATCCTACTGGCTGCCTTGTCGGCTGCCCTACTGGCTACTGCTGAGGATCTACCCTCGGTTGACCATCCAGATCCCCTACTCGGATAGGTGACTATTGTGCCCCATCCCTGGTAGGTGTCTAATGAGGAGGTGGCCCACCTTGTCCTCTACCCCACCCTCTGCTAGCTGCCCGACCCCTGCGTCTGTGTCGTGGAACAATTGCGCCTAGAACTATCAATCTGAGTGGACATCTGAACCATGCCCTATAAGCTGGAGTGACCCCCGCATCTATCGGCCCTTGATCATATGGCCACGATCGAGCCACTAATTTCCTAAATGAGGACACTGCCTCAGCTACTAGAATGGGTTGGCCCCATGTTGTCTCTCTGGTCGTACGTGCAAAGATGGCCACATATTGGTCATTAGGCCTGTCTTGTACCTCCCCGAACTAACGAGCAACCCTATCCGGAAGATACCTCTCAACCATGGTATGCTCCCCCCATGCATCAATTTGTCCTATCAGGCAAAGAAGAGTTGTTGATCATCATCTCACCATAGACCAACACCCATCCATGGTCTCCAGATGAACTCTCTCATATCATCAAGAACTCGCCGCCAGTGTGGAATACCACCTATGCCAGTGAAAGAAAAGTGCATCACTGCCCCGTTGTACCGCCAAACAAGGGGATCATCTATCTCCAAGAGAACTGGTGTGATATTCAGGCAAAGCACTGGGATCCTCTCCCATGCCCAAACGTGCAATAAAGTACCTCCAACCCTGATAGACCTGCTATCCAAATACGCAGACTCATGAAGATCCCTATAGAGGGATGCCAGTAATACCCATCCCTAAGTGAAGCACTCCCTCTTGTGAACCATTTGATCCCATGCTAGTCCCCATCCTGGACTGAAGTATCGGCCTCGCTGATCAGGTACTATAAGGCCTGAGATAATAGTAGCAATAACCAACCTGTACATGTGCATGCGGTCGGGATATACCTCTAGGTCGATCTGACCATCACAAAACTCAATCACATCCATCTGCATAACCCCACAACAAGCCTCTCTGCCAACATCCAGACCATAGATGACTCGGGTCCCATGAATAGGCAATTGGAGGATGTGCCATACATCCTCGAGAGTGATAGTGGTCTCACCAGTAGGAAGATGGAAGGAGGAAGTCTCACTATGCCATCGCTCTGCTAGAGCCATAAGCATGCCTAGATGATCCCAAACAGGAGGAACGTACACAACATACCAAAGACCGATGGCACCAAGGTGCTCCTGGACCAACTCGGGCATAGCCCCTAGTCTGCTAAGCACCGGCCATCAGTGCTCCTGCGAGTAAAGTACACCAGGCTCCTCCTGCATAGGGAGGGCCATCGTGTCAGAAAAAATAAGGTTTCATTGCATCTCAAAGTTAAAATTTTCCCTAAACTGGAAAATGCGGCACTGTTTGTGGGTGCGGCATAGTTTGGAAAGTTCCAAACTACACCGCCGCAGCCGATTTTTCCATTTTGGTAGTCACGAATTGACCCGCATGGCACACTTTTCATATGTGGTTCTGTTTGGCACAATTCCTAATTTCCTAACTGTGCCATGCGGTGGAGTAGGGACATGTGGCGGAATTTTGATTAACCAACCAATAAATTGCAAAGTGGCCCACATGGTGCACTTCACATATGCAGTGTAATAGGGGACTGCGCGGTTGCGATAATGCACTTTTCGAAGTGCCATATAGCATCGCGCACTTTTTGTAGGACTTAAACCCTAATAAATACACGTAAAACAATAAATTTACAAGTTGGATAGGGGTACATACCACAGGTCCTGCACCGATTGGCCGCTGGTGCATCTGAACCCTCTCTGACACATGCCTGAGGAGCTATCCTTGCACCATTTCAACTAAGACTCAGAGCTAAAATGTGAAATTTTTAAAGGCTAAGATTGCAAATGAATTGAAAATGACCCCTCGAGGTCTATTTAAGCCTAAAAGTTAGGGTTTTTTTACCTAATTTGACCTTCCAGCTAGAGTTTTGGTCCCCCGAACCCATTTTCATCCAACCAAGAGTCATTTTGCATCCCTTCTGGCATTTTACTACATTTTTCTGGCATTTTGGGGCATTTCTAGCCTGTCGAGCACCTTGTCATCTTTTTCGCAAGATGATCCAAAAGTTCAAAATTTTTGTCCAATCTCTCGAGGGGGCAATATCCAGCAATATCCTTCTGCTAAGGCAGTAGTGGGGCATTTGAAAAAAATTCAAACATCCTGAACCTTTGACCACAACAATTTATTCTTTGAATCAATGCAACAAGTACATTACTTCAAAAAAGGGCAAAATGTAGACATGGAAAATGTACAAGTTCGTTTTGGCACACCTAATCTGGATAACTAACAAGGTTTCCACTTAAATCACATTCTCAACATTTCATCACTTTCTATCCCTTAATTTAATAAATCATTATTTATTGTATTAAGTCTGCCTCTTTCAACGATTAAATTAATAAATTAATTTAATAAACCATTGCATCCTTATTTAATTAAATAAATCATTTTATTTAATTAAAGTCTCTAAAGTCCTCCTATTAAATTAAATAAATTAAACCTTATTTGATTTAATCTAACATATTCCTTCTTGATTAAATAAATCAAATCATTTATTTAATAAATCATCTATTCTCAATTCTTGACTTAAATCAATTCATAAATCTAAGTCTAAATTGTCACATCACCTAATTCTTTATTAGATTAATCAAATCCATGATTAACTTAATCCCTCTTACTAAATTTCTCTAGAGAATGCAAGTTGCGCAATAAATCAAATATTTTGATTTATTAATTCTTCTATTTTCCCTCACAAAGCATCAAAAGGGAATATTGCCTCATTTTGAATTCAAAAAGGCCAAGTGGACTTGGTCCTTCCAACAAGGCATTCAATGCCTCTTACATGTCCTTGACCTTGAGCCAAGTGACATTAACTTCATTCCCTTTCCCTCTTCAACATGTCATTTCTAAAATTTGAAATGCCACCTAATTGCATTAATTGGCACTTTGGCCAAAATGTGCTCATTCCTCCTCCAATCACATGTGGACAAGTGGCACAATTCCATTGGATTATCTTTTATCCCACATTTCTCATTTCCACTATCTCTTCCAAGATTTTAATCTATAAATTGGAGACTCTTCTCCCCAATCTTCATCCACAATTCATATGCAAAGCTACTCTCTTCACATTGAGAGCTAATTTTTCCCATTGCATCCAATCATCCATCATTTTCAAAAATTGTAACAAGGCTATGCAACATCTCACTGGCACCAATTCCCCCATAAGATCATCATTCTATTGGCTAGATTAGGATTTATTTCCATGTTATTTGAACTTGTTCTTCATTTCCTAATATTAGCTTAAATAGGTGGATTTCATGGGGAATGCTTCATATTTGCATGTATTTTGATCTAACACTAACAATGTTTGTCTTCTTTGTGCATTTGCAGGTTTAGGGGTTCATAGCTTCACATGTTGAGAAACTCTTGGCACTGGAAATGTTTTTGTTGTAGCAAAGTTCAAAGAATTTGAGTGTGACTCCACTGATGGAGAAGACCCAGAATGAGATTTACCTTCCAAGGAACTACATATAATTTGAAGTTTAATCCTCTATACAAGAGGTGGTGACTCTATATAAACAACTTGATAAAGAATATAACAATTTCCTAGATTTTACAAATTTGCGGTCGGGAAAGAAAGATTGATAGTTGCTGCCAACTTCCAAGTATTCTCATAAATCTAAAGAAAATATTATTAAATTTGAAAATAATTTATGGGAAACCTTTAGGACTTAAGATGTAAATGATTCCCAATTTGGTGAAATATCACTAAGGGAGGGAATAGTAAAGGAAATTTTAAATTCTTCTGAAGTATAATTCGATATTTATGTATTATGCCAAAGGAGTATTTAATATCTTTGAATTATACTTACTAAAAGATCTTAAGTAGAATATAGAGTGAAGGTTTGCATTGTAAAAGGGTTTCAGGTTATAATTGTAAAGGGGGTTTGAAGTGATTTTGTAATTATAACGTAGATTTGACAAGGCTTGTAAAAGTGTGAGAAAATCCATTATCAATCTATGCATCCCAGTGGGGAACCAAATACAAAAACGTATAATGAGAAACCTATGTCATGTCAAGGAAATTTTAGTACCAAAAGGTACAAGCCTATAGATTTTAGTTACATTTGTGTCTATCCAAATTTTGTACCATCTAAAATAAGAGAAAAGGTGCCAAATTTCACTGGTGAAAAGTCTGAATCAGTAAGAAGGCACTTGCAAGAATTTTTTCATGTAATGGGAGATTATGAGGTAGACTTTGAGGATGTCATCATGAAATTGTTTGTTCAATCTCTAAAAGGAGATTTCAGAGATTGGTTCTCATATCTACTAGCATCCTCTATACATTCATGGGATGAGTTTAAAGTAGTGTTTGTGGAACAATTTGGTGAAAGGATTGATCCAGTCTTAATAAGACAAAAGTTCATGAGGATGGAAAAAGAAGAGGTTGAATTAGTTCCACCTTTTAAACTCAAATTTTCAAAGATAATAAGAGATCCCTGAAAGCATAAGAACAAATGATGCATAATGTTTTCGTGCACGTAGGTGGATTCGATAAAAATATGAGTTATCTATTAAGATAAAAAGAGCCCACAACATTGCACCAAGCATATCAAATTGCTATAGATATTGAGAATAACTTGAAATATTCATTTTTCAAAGGATCTTCAACCACTAGTATTGGTCATCCTAGCACATTTCAAAAAAATAGAACTAGTGGATCAATTAGTGGAGATATCTATCAAGAACATAATGCATTTAATGTTCCAACTCCTCCATCACCACAATATGAGGATCATAGTAAATTGCAAGTTGAATATTCACAAGATCAAAGCAAATCTGATCAGATGACCTATGTTAAAAGATTGTATGAAATGCAAAGGCACAAAGAAGAATCACCTTATGACTTGTTCTCTAGGTTTGTGGACACTTTGTTGGAGGTACCCAAAAATGTTAGATCAGAAGATTCAAGGTGCATTGATTTGTTTTGTAAATGTACCAATCAAAATTGAGTACCTTGCCTAAGGAATTAAGGCCTCACAGTTTAAGCCAAGTAACTGATTGGATAAAGATTGTGGAGGAAGCCAAGAGTGATTATGCACATGTAATGCCCCTAAATTTTAGTGGGAATATTCCAATTGAGGAGGATCAAGAAAAAATGCAAAGAGATGAAGAAAAGGTGTCAGAATATGAACATCCATTCTATTGTATGGGAGAGTAGAATGATTTTAATCATTTCCAAAATAACACATCAGATCAGTATAGCAGTGATGGGGATGAAGATGCACAATATGAGAATAGAAGGGGTATCCCTGACTTCCGTCCTTGGGATGTATTAGATGGTGAAGAAGTGGAGGAGGTACAAGATCTTATCCCATCTCATGGTTTGATCGATAGTAGTTGTGCTAATGTTAATGATACTTGGTTACAAACTGATGATGAAGGTAATGAAAATGTTAACTTATATATCTAGTCTAAGGAACGTAAATGTAGTCTCAGTATCAATGATTTTTCATGATATGGTAGTTGTGATGGCATTAAGTCAATTCATTCCTCTTCTGATCACATTTTTTCTTATAATGTAGGGATTGAATCTTTTACTTCAAATAGGAATTATGCTGATAACAATGAAAATGTTTGTCTTCTTGGGAGTGAACACCTTTCTTCATGTGAATATTTCTTAGAATGTGTATCAATGATTTCGACCAAAAATGATGTGGAAGAAGTTGAAAATGATTCTATATGCTCCTTAAGTGATTACAATGATTTCGATTGTGATGATGATTTGCAAGATTTAGATCTTCACACTAAGGTGGAAGCTTATATAACAATAATGAAGATAATGGACGATTCTTTATTTGGTGAGCCTCCATCCCCACCAGTAAATAGAAATGGTAATCTTGGTTGGTGCAAAGATAATCCACTTTTTGAGGATTTTGATGAAGCATTTGATGCATGGTAGGGATATGGCCATGAGCACATAAAGTAGTACACTAGTAATTTTTTTGAAAGTCATGCTTATGAGTATTTCACATTCAGTATTGATGTTGTAGGTAAGATTAAGCATCATGAGGAGATTGAATTCTATGAGACTTTCTCTCAAGAATGTAATCTCCTTTATGAGGATGATCTGAAAATGCTCCAGTCACTTGAAGGATCCAATGATGCAAGCATCCATAGTACCAATTGCTCACAAATGGATGGACATACTACATTTGAAGGATACTTGGAATTTAATTTTGGTTTGCAATCAATGGAGTATGCTACTGGAGTGAATGATGAAGAATGTGAAGACAAGAGTGTCACTATTTAGGGTGTTGATCTTGAAGACAATGCTAGGAACGATGGAAAAATTGATGAATGTGCTTATGCCCTTGTGCCTCATGAATTTTTATGTGAAGAAGAGATGGAAATGTGTGTGGCACAGGAAGAGAATGATGTGCACATTGATGAAAGAAAGGGTTCAATATTGAATGACCAAATTATGCGTCATGATACACATATGGATCATGGGTTAGCAATATTTCCCATTGGTAATGAGAACCCATTTGATGAATTCTCAGATATTGTTGACATGGAAAAGTTATTTGAGGTGCATGTAGAGTAGTCAAATGATGCAAATGACATGGGGTATGATGTTAATCAATATGAACATGCAACGGATTTTTTTTCCGATGCTCCTCATCTTCTTCGAATGATTATGAGTATGTTGTTATCCAATAAGGATAGAATTTATCTGGAAGAAGAAAAGGGCTTTGATCCAACTAGTAGTGAACAACATTTAAATCATGAAGGCCTAGGTATGTACCCATGTTATAGTGACCAATACAAAGATGCCCTTGAATATGCATCTTTTATTTTTGATATACCTAGGGATGATTTGCATAGTGCACAACAAATAATGTATGAAAGGTTTTAGTTTGGTATGCAGGATGTGAAAGTTCATGATAGTATTAATCAAGTGGATTATGAATATTTCACTTTTCTAGTTCACAGAAAGAGGACAGAGTTTGAGTGACCTGATGAACAAGTGGGTTACACATATAATGGAATGAATGAGTTTTAAATGTTTCCTAATCATAATTCTCAACTAGGTACATATGATGATGAGGGCAGTTTTTCAAACATGACGGGTTTGGTTGGTTATGTTAACCACAATGGATTTGATTGTTGGGAAATTGTTGATACAATTGGTGATCCTATACGAACAACAGATAATAAGGTATTTGATAGAGGTAATATTTGATTTTAAGTAATGGAGGCATTGGGTCTCTAACTTAAGGAGTGAAGCCTATATTTCTCCTAGGGGAGCTTCCCAAATTCAAAAGAGGATATGTTATAGCCTTGTAAATATTGTAAATAGCTTTGGTGAGTTTCATTTTGGTTGTGTCTACTTATTTTTTCCTGACAAGCTCCTAGGTTTTTTGTCCTTCCTTGCTCGTCTTCTTCAACCTGAGATCCGAATTCTCACCATATTCACCAGGGGTATGCATACCCGAGAATGAGCCACTACTAGAGCTTCCAAAAAAAATTCAAAACGTTGAGAAAATCCATGTTTTGATCATGATTTATGAGCTACTTTCCCAAGGATGGGTTAGGGTTTTAGTCTAGAAACCCTATTTTTACAAATTTTCTTCATAAACCCTAAGCATTTTATTTATATATTGACCTATTACACTTGGTTGTCAATATTTTAAGTCATGACTTGAGCCACTCATAACATGCCATCACTAGCCCTTTTGATCTAGGTTGTTGTTCACCAACTATCTGGTCGCTTGTTTCATATTTCCTAAGTCGAGTTATATATTTCAAGACAATGACCTATGCCTTAAGTCATTTTTACTGAGGGTTTGGGCTCATCAACTGATTCATTGCCCTATTTTTAAGACTATTTTTTTTGGCATGTGTAGGATGTTGACCATCTAATCTCAAGATCTAATCCTAGTTGTTCCCCACCAGCCCCTCATAATTAAAATAATGGGTTACGGAGTCAACAGTTGATGGATCTGTGTCCCTTACAAGTGTGAGGCCTAGCCCCCACTATCAAGCCCGACGTCGATGGCATTCAAATCAATGAACATGATGGAGTGTGGGAAAAAAATTATTAGTTGTTCCCCATTGGCCCTGTAAGAACAAAATAATGGGCCATGGGGTCAACGAGCAAACAACATGTGGATTCTTCGATCACTTGGAGAAAGTGTTGGTGGAGCTCGCAGATGGGTGTGTTGGTGTCCAAATGGATGGATATCATTTTCCGAGGATTGTTTGGTGGTGGAAATTAAAAATTCAAATTTGTTTGACTCAATCTGAGTCGTCTGACACACCACCTCATCAGGAGATCCATGACCTGCACTCAAAACTAGATACACAAGTATGATTATTAATTTTTTTCATGAAAATTGGCATTAATGGAAAGAGACACTTCAAGGATTAAGTAAACTTGATCCTTATGTGTTTTAATGATTAATATCCTATAATCATTAAAGTTGGAACACATTTTTTCTTGCAGCTCCTAGGAAATTATTGGATGTGATATTGTAAACACCGGTGTTTGATCATTTTCCCACTCATGTGGTGTTCATTGTGTATTGATGATCAACCTTATAAAATTGATCAATAAATATGGGTGATCGTTTTAGTTTTTTCCATTGCAATCAAGACGTAAGGTTCTCTAGGTTTGTGAGATAGTGTTCTACATCTATGAATTTTTGTCCTCACTAAAAATGAGCAAGTCAATTTTTTATGCTTCCCCAATGCAGAAGTCTCCAAGGCTTAACTTGCAGGAATCACACTATAATGTTCTAGAGGATGAACATGACACCCCTAGAGTTGTTTCAATCTCTAAATAAGAGGGTAAGAAAGAGGCCCGTGGCAAGAAGTTTTTGCAGGTTGTTGTGATGAGCAACTACAAGTTAAGGAGCTAAGTTGTGACTGGAGAAATGATAGAGTTTATGGAGAAGGAGCCCATAAATTTAATAAGGGGAATAAGGAGAAAGATCAGGTATGATCGAGGTTCTATGGGATGGCATAATTCTCCTTTTCATATTTTAGATAGCCCCTCAGATAGTGAAACTAAGATGGATTTTGGCTATCACAAGTATCTTATGGCTATGACTGAAGTGCCAAATTTGGATGATGAGGTGGTTGCCCTTTCCTTGATTTTAGTGAAGACACCAAGTGGGAATATCCATTTTGTTGTTGGCAAGGACACTAGTGAAGAATAAGTGGTGGCTCCTCTAGTCTTTGTGACGACATGAAGTGGGCATGTGTACTTTTGATCTATTTCTCATTGATTGTGATTGTATTTGGTGTTTCAGTTATGGTAACAGTGCTCTAATGGTGTTTTGTGTATCTTATGTAAATGCAGGTGGTTTTTGGATAATATCCTGAGGAACTTTTTGGCTTGACATGATTGTGAAGGGTAATGGCTCATTACCAACCAATGGTGATTTTGGTGGCATCAACTATTTCTTCTTAAGAAAAGGGTGCAAAATTTTTCTTTCCTTGTTTTATAGATGATTATGTCTAACCATTCAGGAATATCTGAAATATAGTTGAAATTAATTTTGAAATTAAATTACAACTGTAATTGAGTTTGTAGACACCGAAAATTTGTCTAGGCCTGCGAGTACCACTTTTGACATAATTTTCTATTATCCATGGTCATGATTAAATAATGTTTATTATTTAATTATCTTTCTAACACATCTTTCCTCTATTAATTAAATACCCCTTTCTAATTCATTCTTTAATTCATTTATGACCTTTATTAAACTTGATTAATTAAATAGATCATATTTATTTAATTATGTCGCTAACTAATTAATACTCCTTCTTAATTAAAAAAATTATTATTTAATTACCCCTTTGTCACATTTCAACTATAATTAAATATTTATTATTTAATTATTTAATTAATCCTTTTCAACAACCAATTAAATAAATCACATTATTTATTTAATTAATTCATTTCAATTTTAAATGTTGAATGAAATTAACATTTAATTCATAATTATTTTTTTATGTCACATTCTTTTGTCATTCAGTTATTGAATCATTCACTCACCTTCTGACTCCAGATCTATTTTAAATTTTCCAATTGTCTCCGGATTAGATATCTGATCGTCTCTACGAGAGGAATCTCTATCACAACTAGTCAGTTAACTAGTTCTAACTCATATGCATGAATGTTTTTATTAATTAAATATCTTTATTTAATTAATTAATTCATGTGTGCATTCGAACGGATTATTCTTTGAGTTCTAACTCATATGCATGTATGCATTCAAATGAATTCTTCATATTCGAGTTCTAACTTTGTCTTTGTCATTCAAAGTCTATTTCTTCTATTTTCGAAGACTCTTAACTGAAGATTAAATTGTTTATTTAATCTGGAACTCGTTTTCTTTCTATTTTCGAATAGTCTTGACAAAAGATTAAGTTATCATTTTAATTTGATCTTTATCCTATAGACTTTTCTAACTCATGTTCTGACTGAAACATAACTCGCATTGCATGACATTCATCAATCTCATCCGTCAATCTCTCTTTTGAATCTGATTCAATCGTTCGAAAATCCAAAATCTATAAAATGACTTGTCATTATAATTATTCCTCCTCTCGAAATCAATACTTTTGAGAAGAAACTTAATCTTTGATATTTTGCTTAGACATTCAATAAGGTTATGCTTGCATCAATACTGAAAATATTAGGGCAAGAGAACTAATACGGAAAAATGGAGAAGGGCAATCGAGATAATTCGAAGAAGTGGATGCATATTCAGTGAGATCTTTTCAGTTATTTGTTTTAATTGTTTTATGTTCATTTACTCGTTCTTTGTTGTTTTTATTTAGATTATTTGTTAGATTTGATCATCTTAATTTGTGTAGAAAATTCTCCAAAAAATCTATGTAACATTTTGTGAACCCAATGTGAATCACGCTTCAAATTCTTGCAATACTTTTTGTTTTCCATTTTTTTATTTTGCAAGTTATCATACAGCACACCACATCTGCTCAAATAAATGACCCATCTGTATTCACGAGCTGCATCTGACATTCTTCACCATATCCACCTATCAACATCACGATGCATCTATGGCTCGAAAATCCGCATCTGCCTGGTAATAGATTTTTCACTTTTTTATTAACTTCCGTACATTCACATTTTCATTTTTCATTTTTTTCATTTTTTTTGCTATTGTTTGTTTGTACCTATGTTTAGAGGAGTAACTTAGTTTTTGCAGGATGAAGCATAGAAGACCAAATAAAAACCAAAAACAAACTTCTTTTTTGCAGGATGAAAGTTGAAGACACAAACGAACTATTCATCACTTTGCATGTAGGACCTAATGAAGACTTTGTTTATTTTATTTGGAAAGCTTTTTTATTTGGTAGTTTAGAAAATTATCATTTCGGTTTAAAAAGAACATGTGTTTTTTGTGTCTATTCATGTTAGTTTAGAACCCCACAATTTGGTATATCGAAGTATCCTCTCCCCTTGCGCATTCATGCAATCCTGGGTGTAAGAGAAATGGTTACTAACTCTAGAACTTGGGCTTGTCTTGGTGGGAAAAAGTACTCACCCCAAGATGACTCAGATCGGTAACACGCTTTAGCTAGCGATGTCCACCCGGTATATAAAAGTAGATTTTTGGGGGAAACCACATAAATCACGCTCACTGTTTTGACGAGAAGGGCAGAACTAGTCTCTCACTGTATTGGATGGTGCCCCATGAATGGAATGCCCTTACTAAAAGCCATGTTGTAGTTCTACCAAAATCCTTTCTATTTGTTGGTGGAGCAAGTTTAGACCTGTGAAGCCATCTTACATATTTACAGTTCATGTGTGGAGATGAGATATATGCCATGGGAGTTTCATGAGTATAGTAGCTTGGATTCCAAACATAAGTGAGTGTCGTGGAGGGGAACTAGTGGGGTCAAGCTACTATTCATCCACCTTGAATATGCATAGCTAGATTTATCCAAGAAAGAATTTAGTAAATATTGTCCAACACAACCTAGGTTGTAAATGTTCTTTGATTTTAACAAATTTATCACCACAAACTGAAAACACATTGTATTATGTGATTAATTTTGTTGTATTCCTCAAAAAACTTGATCATCAAATGGAGTCAGTCAAAACATCATCTTCAAAAAACCGCAACTGTCAACAAAATTCGCAACTGTCATGTTCAAAACCACATATGTCTTAGAGAGTCACAATAGTTAATTTAATCACTGCAAGTGTCTGTCAACATAGTCTAGTTTTACATAGTTTAGATATTGCACCGCAACTGTCAAATCTTGAGTTGCATGTGTATTTTTGGGCCGCATCTGTCAAATGGAAAAACGCAAATGTCTGTCAACAAGTTTAGGTTCACAAAATCCATATTCCAAGTCACAACTATTACTAAGAGTCACATCTGTAAAAAATTAAATCGCATCAGTTAGAAAACTGAAATTTCCTATCAACATTTGAAACCTATTTTTAGTCAAATCACCACATTGGAAAACTGAAATGCATCTTCCAAAAGTAGAACTGCATTTGATAGGTGAACCGCATTTGACTGTCAATAGAAAATTGAGAAAATTGTAAAACCGAGTCTGAAAGCATAACTGCCATTTTTCTCTTTTGTTTCTTAAGATCAACCTTGGACAGAAATGGGAAATTTTTTTCTCAAAAACCTTGCATCATTAGGTGTCATATACGTCTTAATCATAGTCATCCTAAGTTGCATGCATTTAGATACTTCCTAGGAAATTTCATATCGTAGAATAGATAACTTTCCTCGTCGTTGGATATGTTCATGTTCCAATTTGTCACAATCATTGAACCTAGTCACTTTGGACCTATTTGTGAATCTTTCCAACTCAACAGTCTAGTTTGGGAAATTCACCTTGTCAACTGTCTTTGTCCTACAATCAGGTTCCTTGGTCAACTCAAATCATTGCATGCATTTATTCCATAGGTGGTAGGTTATACCCATTTTATAATCATTTACCATCATATTTTACTCGAGATATTGAATATTGTCTGTCCTACCATACGTCATCTTAGTATACGTCATTTTAGAAATCTTTAGCAACATCTTTTATTGTCAAAAAATCCAAATACAATAGAATTAGGAGATACTAGTTTTTAGACATAGTTTCCATTACCCCATTTTGAGAAAATTTTCATGGTCGAAACAAGGTCTCAAAAGAAACATAAAGGAATGTCAGACCCTAACGAATTTGTCAATCCTTTTGCAAATCAACCATCAAGAAAAGAAAGACCACATAAACCTTTCCTTGAAAAAAACATCACTGGGGACACACATGGACAAATTTATATTGAAGACATAGACGCCATAGTACAAGATCTTGAATTTGCATCCTTTATGGATGAGTGTTTGGAAAATGATCACCAACGATATCTAGCAAAGTTGCTAGTAGATGGTGTCACACTACCACCAGGATTTGATATTCATACTTCTAAAACACTGTCTATTCAACCAACAAAAACTGTGACGTCAAGTGTTTCTATTCCTCAAATAACCATAGCAATACAAACTGGCATACCAACTCAAACATTGTCAATTGTAAACACAACCCCTTTCAACGTAACACAAGGTTTAAAATTTACTATAGGAGCAACTTCATCGAACCCCTTTAGCACCAACACTACTAGTAAGAGATCCAAATTTGGCATGAATAATCCTATACCAAATCAAAACATTCAGACAAGAAATATTCCTATAGCAAATCAGAACATTCAGACAGGAAAAATTCCTATACCAAATCAAAACATTTAGACAGGAAATATCCCCACACTGAATCACAACATTCTAATGGGATATATTCCCTCACCAAATCATAACCTGTCACAAAACACAATATTTCAGAACACCTACATTGATCCAAACAACGCGAACAACATGTCCTTGACACAAGTAGATGTTCTCCAAAACTAAATGCAAATGCTTCAACAACAAATGCACAAAATGTCTATGTCAGGAAAACGAACTCTCTCAGTGCAATATCTATGTCCATGTCCTTTTGACAAAGCGGTATATATGACACCCTTCTCCCATGGATACATCATACATAACTTTCCTAAGTATAATGGGAGGAAAAATCCTTTGGAACACATTAGAGAATTCTCAACGACATGCATGGACATATCATATGACCCCACATACTTGATGAGACTATTTTCATGATCCCTTATCGGGATAGCACTGGAATGGTTCTCAAAATTACCATATGGCATACGATCCTGGGGTGAATTAGATGAGAAGTTTATCGAACACTTTTCCTTTAACATAGACAATGAAGTAACAATAGCTACTTTTTCCACACAGCACAAGAAGATGGAGAAACTTTCACCACTTTCTTCTAGAGATGGAGAAGTCTAGCTAGTAGATGTCTAGTTGAAATACCAGAAAAACAAAAGGTCGTGATATTCCTTGAAAATATCAATACAAATCTGAGAGGTGACTTAAGGGTACATTGTTGTAATTCATTCCTAGACTTGGTACAAAAGGGCATCATCCTTGAAAAAGGCCTTACTGACAAAGGAGAAATTAAAGTACCAAGCAGAAATCCAGTGATTCAACATCAAAACACACCCAATGATAGAAACAAATTATGGTCTAGAAACAAAAATGTTACAAATGACAGTATTGTTGATGCTAAAAACATACATATGGGACCACTTATCATAACTAGAGGTTACAACCCCAATCAAGTCATGACAAATAGTCCAGATCAAATAGAAAATTTTGTCCAAAATTCAGAACAACAATGACCACAAAGGAGATTTCCTACACATGAATTTACCCCTTTGGGGCAACCAATCGAGACAATTTTCAAAGAGTTGATCAAACATGATCTCATTAAACCTTTGGAGCCAAGAGAATATGATCCTGGATAGTTTAAACCTTCATGGTGGGATGATAACGCCTATTGTGACTATCATCAAATAAAAGGACACAACCTACAACAATGTCGACAACTGAAGAATATTATACAAGACTTTGTTGAAAATGGAACCATAGAGGTCAATGGGCAGAAAAATACCAAGAATAGTGATCATAAGGTCTTCACAGACCCATTACATGACCACACGAAAGGAAAGGCCTCTAGTTCAGTAACCAAGAATACTCCATCAGCCAATTATGCCAATACCAACTATGACTATGGTAAAGGAAAGATCGTAAATCACCTCTAAGCTACAAATGAAAATGTCCATACCATCATCATTAAGAACCATCCAGAATGTGTTGTAAACACATGTAGAACTAAGATAATTCTTCTAGGTCCTTCTTCTGAGCCACCTACATAGTCTTCCAAATCTAAATACAATCTCCCTGATCAATAGAGTGAAACCCCCCACATATATCCATTTTGGAACTATTGACTTTATAACTTGAGCATTGAGCCATTCTTGACAAAGCTTTATAGAACACGATTGTTCCTACAGACTTAGATGTCAATCATTTCAAAGAAATGGTGGGATATTTAACCAATTCACATCATGCAACATTTTCCCAATAGGATTACTCAACCGAAAAGATTGATTATAATGACCCATTACATCTTGAAGTCCTAGTCCATCAAATGAAATTTAGATGAGTCTTGCTAGACAAAGGAGCAGGTCCTCACCTGTGTACCCTAAAATTGGTTAAGGCATTAGGATTCTCAGAGAATGCATAGACACCTCTAAGAGCATAGTCATCAAGGCTTACAGTGATGAGGAAAGATCATCCAAAGGAGTTGTCACACTCCCTATCAAAATTTTCCCAGCACTTATGAACACCAACTTCCAAGTCTTGGATCTCACACTTTTGTATAACCTGTTGTTAGGTAGACCTTGGATACACACAATGAAAGTCATACCTTCCACATATCACCAATGTCTTAAATTCCCATATAATGGCATCGAGATCACGATCGATGTTGATCCATATCCTTTTCAATATTGTACAAGCCTAAGGAAAATTCCACAACGACAGGTACTAGTTAACCAAGAAGCTTCATCATCCACTTTATCCCTATCCATTGATCCATCACATCTTACCAAGTCTATTTCATTCAAACCACCATCATCCACTCCTAAGGTCGAGATCCAAGACAAGGGCTATGGAGAATATTACATGAAGGAATCCTACTGTGTCAATTAGTTGGTTCCACCTAAGGCGTATGGTCTACCCATGCCAGATATAAGACAATTTGTAGTCACATTTCATGTTCCCCCTATAATGAAATTGACCAAATGGGGAGAGTTAAGTGAATAAATTGTGGACCAAGGTGATATTACCTCTTGGTTGTACTAGGAAGATAATGAATGCCCCTAATTGTCTATTCAAATAGCTAAGAATTAGAATAGAAAAGGCTTTAGGATGATGCAAATCGAAGGCTATGACGGGCATAGTGGGTTAGGACTACATCAAAATGGAAGGACAGAACTAATCATTATCTCGCCATGACCGAAATACCTAGGGCTAGGGTTTCAACTGCTTACAATTAGGTTTCCTAGTACTTTGTCATCATTTCAAGAGGAAGTGAGTTCTTATGTAGACATTGAGATATCTCATGAACCACTTCCCCTAGTTTATGATGAATCTCCCGACTCAAGCGATTGTGAATGGGATTCCCTTTCCTCTACCAGCACCATGAACCTAGATAATCTATTTGGAGAATTGGAATAAATGATAAAACCCTTACCAAAGCCATCTAGTCCCCATCATAGGAAGTCCTTTTCCAAAGAAGAATGTATTAAGCACTATTATTAGGAAACCCTTGATCATGCATCTTGGGCACTTGACAAACCATCTTCTAACGACTTATCCCTTACAATAGTCCCACATAAAAGTTTACCTACCCATAGGAAAAAGAACAAGGAGTTAGTCCAAAACTTCTGTGACCATGTCAACCATTCTATATTCATCTTGTCAGCTTCCACCTTTGATAACTCTGATGATGACATGCCTCTCATATATCTCGAACTTATCAACTAGGATCGACAAGGTACACCCATCTTAGACACATTCAAGAATGACGAAGCAATAGCTGAGTTCATGGGACTTCGAGAAGGCATACCAAGAGGGGATCATAAAGCTGGTTTTACCATAGACTTGGATGACAAAGCACATTTTGGGGAGTCTATTTACACCTCCAGTCACAAAAATGATGAAAATGAGAAAAATGACAAGTCCCTAGGGGAAAACCGAAAGGTGCCTTTGGATGAAGAAATAGTCAAAATAAAGTACATATTTGAGGGGAAAAACCTCTTTGAGGCACCCAAGGATGGAGGTTTAAATATTTTCCTAGTTGAATAGGAAAAGTCACCAATGCTAGTAGAAGAGTCTATTGAAGTCAACATAAACATAGAAGAACACCCTCAGAACATATACTTTGCAGCCTCTTTGACAAGGACAAAAAAACAAGAATTTCAAGACCTCTTCACAAAGAGACAGATAAACTCTGCATGGTCATATTCTAACATGCCTGGGTTGGATCTAGACCTAATATTGCACCATCTACCATTAGAACTAGGTATTAATCCAGTCAGACAGAAGTTAAGGAAAATACATCCACGGATTGCTCTACTAGTCAAAACAGAACTTAAGAAACTCCTAGATGTCGGATTCATAAGAACCATAGACTATGCAGACTAGATTTCAAATCTTGTACCAGTGACTAAACCAAATGGGGGCATCCACATTTGCATATACTTTAGAGACATCAACAAGGAATGTCCTAAGGATGACTTCCCTTTGTCAAACATAGACATGATAGTCGATCTTACAGCAGGATACGAGATGCTATCCCTCATGGATGGTTTCTCTGGATATAACCAAATCAAAATTGCAGCTGAAGACCAACACAAGAAAACTTTCACGTGTCCATGGGGCACATACTATTGGAATGTTATACCTTTTGAGATTAAGAATGCAGGAGCTACCTATCAACAGGAGATGACTACAATTTTACATGACTTTGTACATACTCTCATGGAAGATTATTTTGATGACATTATAGCTAAATCAAAAACAAGGGAATATCATTTGAAGGTTCCAGACAAGATATTCCAGAGGCTAGAGAATTACAACGTCGGGCTAAATCCAAAGAAGTGTTTCTTTGGCGTGAAATCAGGGAAACTTCTAGGGTATATCATTTCCAAAAGAGGCATTGAAGTAGATCCAAAGAAAGTAAGAGCTATCATAGAAATGCCTCCTCTAGTCAGTATTGGTCAACTAAGAACACTATAGGGAAGATTACAGTCCATCAGGAATTTCATTAAACAAATGGCAGACAAAATACACCCATTTCAACATTTACTCAAGAAATGAGTACAATTTGTGTGGACACCTAAATGTCAGGAAGCTTTCCAAAAAATCAAGGATTACTTACTCACTTCACCTATCTTAATGCCACCAACAAATGGAAAATCATTGATACTATACATCTCAGCAACTCAATCAGCATTAGGAGATGTTTTCACACAAAATGATGATCAAGGTCATGAAAGAGAAGTGTATTACATTAGTCATACCTTGGTGGAATATTAATTCTATCTTGTGGTGGTCTTTGCTACTCAAAAAATTTGACACTATATGCTAAATCGCCAAACAATGTTGGTTGCAAAGATTGATCCCCTCAAATATCTCCTAAGTAAAGCAGCATTAACAATATGATTCGTTAAATGGGTTATGATACTTAGTGAGTATGACATCCAATATGTGGAGAGGAAGGCTATAAAAGGACAAGTGATTGCATTAGTTAGAAGATGCATAGACCATCCTTTAGTGGCAGATTTTCCTCATGAATTTATCTTCACAGTTGACACTAGAATTGAATGGAGATTATACTTTGACGGGTCACATACATATCATGGTTCTGGAGTAGGTATCCTATTTGTTACACCTCAGGGCGATACTATTCCTAAATCATTCAGGATTTATTTTGCTTGCACCAACAACATATTAGAGTATGATGCCTTAGTGATAGGATTAAGAATGGCAGCCCAATGGAAGATTAAGAGTACATGTTTTTGGCGATTCTAGCTTGTAGTCTGGCAAGTAAATGATGATTCTGAGACTAAGGATGAAAAAATTTCCCCCTACAAGCGCATGGACGATAGTTTCAAGTATTACTTTGATGAAATTACCTTTCAACAAATACCACGTATTCAAAATAGGTCTGCATATGCTATGGTAACTATGCATTCCTTATTGGATATTCTGAGCAATGTGCCTAAGTTTGAGTTTTTGGTCAAATAGTTGTTGGTCCCTACCTTTGATGTCCCTAATTCTACGATGGTGTGTATGATTGTTGGTCCTACTTCCCCTTGGTACAAAGACATATTCAACTATCTAAATGACTAAACCTTACCATTAGACCTGTCAAACAACCAACGCAAAACCTTTATCCTTAAGTTAGCTAAATACACCATCATCAAAGATACCCTGTATAGGCATACCTTAGATAATGCCCTAATAAGATTTCTTGATGTTGAAGAAGCAAAAAAAACTTTGCAAGTGGTACATAAGGGTATTTGAGGATCCCATTTGAGTGGTCCTACTTTATCCCATAAGATTATGAGATTAGGTTATTATTGGCCTACAATGGAAAAAGACTCATATATCTTTGTAAAGAAATGTAGACAGTGTTAGATACACAAAGATTTGATAAGAGAACCAACATAGGAGCTTCATCTGATTACATCACCATGGCCATTTTCCCAATGGGGACTTGACCTCATAGGTAAGATACACCCTCCATCATCCAATGGCCATAAATTCATCATAACTGCCACTGAATACTTCACCGAATGGATCGAAGCTATTCCCATGACCTACATCACCGACACACAAATATCCAAGTATATCTTAAACTATATCATTTGTAGGTATGGTGTACCCCAATCTATTATCACAAAAAATGGTTTCCCATTCAAAAACCAAGAAGTATGCTATCTATGTGAAGAGTTCCATATCAAACATCATTTTTCCACCCCATATTACCCACAAGGTAATGGCCAAGCTGAGGCATCTAATAAAACCATTGTTAGAATCCTAAAAAATACTGTCAATAATGTTTGTCATGGCTGGCACCTACAGCTAAATCCTACTTGTGGGCTTACTGCACAAGCATTCATACTCCCACTAGTGCCAATCCATACTCCCTACTACTCGGATCTAAAGCTATCTTACCTATCGAGGTTGAAATTCCTTCCTTGAGGGTATCCTTGTAAGGTCACATTGACGATGAAGAATATCGTGTATCTGGATTACAAGAGATAGAATTGTTGGATGAACAAAGATAGAAAGCACTAGATCATTTGCAAGCCTATCATAATTATCTTTGTCGTAGATATAATAGGAAAGTTCTGAATAGATACTTTGACATTGGTGACCTGGTTTTAATGGAAAATCTCAAGAGTGAAGCTAAATGAGAAAATCCAGGTATGTTTGAACCTAACTAGTTAGGGTTTTATATTGTCACATAAGCTTTTGGATCAGGCACATACCAACTCTCTACCCCTAAAGGAGAGCCACTTTTATCACCAATCAATAACCTACATCTGAAGAGGTTCTATGCATAGCTTCTAAGAGTCTTTGTCTTAATCAGAAAAATACAAAAAAATGGTTACCTTGATGAAAAATTGGCAAACAAGCATCTTTGTAACACCAAAAATATTGGAAAATCAATAAAATACTAAAGAGAAATAATCCGTCCAATAGTGAAAACCACTTCGGTGGCACTATGGATAAGTACCATGGTGAAAACTTGGCAAATAGGCACCATGTGTAGTCAAAATTGCTCTTTTGTCTACCATCATTCCAATCAAACTTTTTCACCATCCCTCATAATAAATGGTTGTCCTATCCATTGCTTGGAATGATTGACATCAAAGTCCATCCCATCACATTCCCCACTCCATCTCACATGTCTTATTCCCTACTTGGGGAAAATCCTTATTTTGTGCCATGAGGACCTTGTACATAGCATTACAACATTGGAAAATGTCTTGAAAAATCCAAAACATTAGAAAACTTCAAAAATACAAAAAAAATTAGAACATGTCAAAAAATCCCAAAAAATAGAGTCAAAGTCAGTCGTGTTAGTTCAGTCATAGACATAGTCGAACTACGTTGCCTCTGCGACTGGACGTAGGAAAGGCCATCAGTCGATGTGCCCCCAAGGCATTAGGTTTGTCTGTCTAGGTTTTTCATGTACCACACACATTAAAATAATGACTCTTCATACATGGGTATGTGCAGGATCATGATGGGACAAAAAGTGGCGATATGTAAGGCATATGATAGCCCATGTGGCTGACGACTTTATTTTTACCCAAAATTGATGAAACTTAAAGGGGCTTTAGAGGATATTCTCAGCTTTCCACCAATATAGATTATGGTCTACTTTGAATTTAATAAATAATTATTATCCATTTTCTATTAGAATTACAAATAAATTCCTTATTGATAGGCTGATTGAAAAACATCTATAACTTTCAAATGGTATCACATTTTTTGAATCTCAAACATGCTTCACATTCTATGCTTCACATACTATAGGATTAAAAAAAAAAATTGAATTTCATGAATTTTTGACAAAGTTAAGGTGGTTAGATAGACGAGCTTTTATATTTTTTAAATGTTGTAATAAAAAATTCATAGTTAATTATTTACTTGGAAAAAAATTATAAAAAAATATGCATCACATTGGGACATGAGTCCTCTAATTATATCTAAAAGCTTATAAAAAAATATTATCATTTTATTGTGGTTAGGGTGGTCAGACAGACACCTACTTCTTATTTTTACCCTGAAATTTAAATACTACATTGAAATTTCAAATTTTCACCAAATAGATTTTTATTTTTTAAATAAATGTCTAGTAGTTTAGAAACTACATTCAATTTTCTACATATTATATTTTTACATTTTTTTGAAATAATATAGATAACTTATTTAAATTTTTACGTCAAGTTGTCTAACTCTGATTTTCTGTCTTTTTATTGCCACTTAAGGGCCTATTTTTTCCATGATGATCCTGCACATACCCACATTCAAAGTCATTGGTCATGCCGAACTATGAGGTCTCTACGTGTACAACGTAGGCAAGGCTAATCAATTGATGAGCTCCTGAGATCGCACTAGGTCAGTCCAATAGGGTTCATTCACATTCACTATCACACATGTTCCATATCATCAACTTAGGTGTATATTTTCAGTCAATTATGTTAGTTAAAGTTTGTTCAAACTACAAGGTCTCTACATGTGCAACGTAGGAAAGGCTAATCAATTGATGAGCCCCCGAGGCTGCATTAGGTCAATGCTTTAGGGTATATCATCTCAAGTCATACACGATCAATACACACACACACATTTTTAATTAGTCAAGGAATCAAAACAAGTCATGCATCAACTAGGAAAACATCTCAAAACATTCATCAAGTGAATATCAAACACATTGTCAAACTGATCAACTTTTGTCTTAGCAAGATATATCTTTCTTGTCAATAGACATGGTCAAATTGTCATAGCCTCATGTAGCTTATCGCATCAACATCATTAGGCTCCAACTTCTTATACGTCATGTGTCTTTCTGAAAGCAGGCTTTGTCATGCCTTACACAGATAGTCACCAAGTCAAAACAAGACTCAACATCTTATGCAGTATGTGTCATCCCTCACATTACGCTATGTCAAACATCAAACAAGCAAACAATCCCACAAGATCAAGTTTTGGAAAATACTTTTATTTGGATTTATGACTTTATATCTTATTTTGTCTTATCTTTTTATCGATTTGTCAATAAGTTTGGTTACTAACTTTCTCAAGGATGTCTCTTGAAGGATTTAGAGAAGCAAGGATGTTTCAGGACTCTATTTCTTTGGCTGTTGTCTATCAACTATCTATTTAACTTTGGTTTATTAGTCATGATACCAATTTTCTCAAGGATGTCCTATCAAGGATTTAGACAAACAATGACATCTCATGACCTGTCTTTTATTTGTTTGTTGTTTGTGGTTTGTCAAGACAAAATGATTGGAGCAATCTCATCTTGAGTATGAGTTAAGACACTCCTTGTCTACGACTGTCTATTTTTCGCAAATGGATTAATTTGTACACTATGGTCTATCTCATATCATGGTGTGTACTATCCATTTGTGTCATGTCCCACCCAATGATGATAAAAAAATCAAGCTTAGCATATGTGGAAAAATATCGAAGATCATATGTTTTTCAATCAACCACCTTCGTTGTTTCTTACTAAGATTATGAAATCATCCATGCTAACATTTCTCTTTTTCAACATAATGATAAAGTCCTGTGACACAACAAAAACTTTAGATAATCTGCATATGCATAGATTCTATAAGAATTATGTAAACAGTGTAGTGTATCATATAGTTACATTGCATTTCAAATAAATAGGAGCATTAACATCTTGATTGAATATTTATGAAAAAATTGCATGTACATTTCACCATCATATATAAATAACATCATATAGCACATTGCATTCCATTATCATAAGTAAATAAAAAAATTATAACATCATAGACTGCATAAACACATCACATGTAGAAACATTCGTCCATAACACACATACATACATCATCTAGGAAACATAATCATATAGAAGCAATGCATCATCATAAAATAGAACTACATATCATATAGAAACCGCCAAAATCATATATATATCACTAAAAATACCATGTCACAGTACAATATCATAAAGTATCCATAAATAAAAATGAGCTCGTAGGCTCTCTAATCAAAATACAATGTCTACAAATATAATAGTGTTAACGTGTCCCACTACCAATACTATCATGTTGTGAAGGTGGTGGAAACTTCCTCGAAGGTACTCTCTATGAGGTGGATGGCCTATCATATGGACCTATCCTCGGTAGTCCTACCACACCCTTTGTACTATGTGTCCTTGTTTGACTCTTGCTCTGTGATCTGTGGTTGCAAACCTTTGAAAAGCTAGGAGCTCATCTCTTTGTTGGCACCAATGAATCATATAGATCTCTGTAATAGGTAGATCTCTCTACTGATCCGACTAGCTCATGAACCATACCATTAGATGAAGTTCCAATACAAAGGTGTATGACCTCTGTAAAGTGCTCCTCTATCTCTTATCTCCGAGCTATGGCCTAATCTCTCTCCATAAAAGAATTGTCCCTCTCTATCTACACATCATCTAGCTCTGTTGTAACCAGTCTCAACCACTCCTCCAAAGCCTCCATGTCACTATCTCTAGGAGCTTCCTCATTCCATCTCCCCTCTACAATCCGATCTCAGAGCTCTCTCTCTTGCTCATCCATAGGTACCTCCTCCTCAATATCATCCTCCCCATAGCCTACTAGAATACCAAGAGGATCAATATCCACATCAACCTCCTCCTCCTCTGAAAGGTCCATTCCACCAATCTCTACCTATGTATGCTCCTCTACTACTACCTCCTCGGTAGCATGCTCATCTCCAACCTCTGCCTTTTATCAGCCTTTGAGGTCCAACATCGGTACATCCTCCACCTTCGACTCTCGGATAGGTGATAATCCACCTACCTGACCACCTCTCTAACCTCTCTATCCTCATCTATCACCACCACTACCACCACCTCTCCCTCTACATTTTCCTCTCACCCATGTGCCTCGTCTCTCTACTGGTGCTGGTTGCTCTAGATCTATATAAGGAATTGGATGATGCTCTGCTCATCATGTGTCATATGTAGTTGTAGTCCTTGGATCTTCTACTCCGCCTCTCCATACCCACTATAAAGGTTGTAACACCTGAATCTCAGCCTCTACAGTAGCTACTAGTATCATAGGCCCCTCGTGCGGAACCTCTCTAGAAGATTGAGAAAAATCTGCTCTACCTTTAGGCTCATCCTAAACCTCCCCAAATTGTCTCAAAACCCAATCAGGTAGGTGTGTCTCAATGATATGTACACTCAAAATAGTCCTCCCAATCAGGTACTATGTCTTCCTACAGAAATTCAAATGCCCGTCTTCATCTTACCATCTCTCACAATCCATGTATGGCCTCCAAGTAGATTGATCTAATAAATCCAGTGCATGTCTCTAGTAGCCCATGTCTCCAACATGACTCTGAGTAATGTTTCTCATATACCAGAAAACATAAGGAGATCTAGCCTCCCACTCTGCACTAATAAGAGGACGAAATACCAAAATGCGCTCCCATGCCCAAACCATTAGAAGTGTGGTACTGCAACTCATAGACTATGCGTATCTGTACACTATATCATGTAAATGGAAGAACAACATGCCTAACAAACATGGACCCTAGGCATACACAGTCTCTCTCTCCAACATCCCCACTAGCATCTCTGCCCACCCGAGAAGAAAACCATGACCCCACCGGTCCAGAAGAACTATACCCCCTATCAATGTACATAGGATGTAGTCAATCCTCTCATACCTATCTTCCAACACCTGCCATTTGATCTCATAATGCTCTATCCCCAGACTCCCAATGTCCTCATACACATAGTATCTAGCTAGCTCACTAAACCCACACTGGGTATCATACATAACCCACTCTCCTCTGATAGGAAGTCTCAAAATCCTATAGACTTCCTCTAAAGTGGTTGTCCCCTCCCTAGTTAGCAAATGAAATGATGAAGTCTCTGAATGCCATCGCTCGCACAAAGCGGTCAACATGCCTTTATTTGCCTGAATCGTGGGCATAGTCAGCACATGTTGTAAACCTAGTCTCCATAATAACCATGTCTCCGCATTGACCAACCAGGATCTCAACTCGAAGGTATCTAAACGTGCCTCCCGAGTATATATAGGATCTAAAACAACATGCATTTTAACCAAGATATCAACTTTTTCAAACTTTTCTTAGAAATGTTTTTTCAGAAAAATTGCCAACCAAATGCGGCTCACTATGGCACATGCAGTGCATTCATACAAATGCATTGCATCAAAATAATTTGTGTCGCACATATCATATGTGTTGCACAAAATCCACACCGTTTCTAACAAATGCAAATGCGTTTCACAAATTCAAATGTGGTGCATTATTTTAACTACCTACCAAATCCATATGCGTTAAAAAAATCATATGCATTGCATAATCCTAGATGCATTTAACCTAAATACAGATGCGATTCACAAATACAAATGCTATGAATTTTATATCATTTGCATTGAATTCCTAAAATGACCGATCCTAGCCTAAACGTCTTTTAACATATGTGTCGTTCCGCAGACAGATACGTTGCGTACAATCGCATATGCATTGAATGCAAAAGACTGCATATGCAGATTAAGTTTTTAGATGCCTAGAACTACGTGCAAAATGAAATTTCAAAAGCTCATTTTAGGGTACATACCAGTGGTCCTGCGTCAGCTGGCCGTCTGAATGTCCAAATACGATATCTACGATGCGGAACGTAGGGAACTAGAGACATCTTGGTCTAATACTCAAAGCAAATTTCTCAATTCTTCAACTCTTCTGGGTGCAAATGAATTGGTTTTCAACCTAATTTACATTTATTCGTAGGGTTTGGGTGGCATTTCTTTTGACCTTGACTATTGGCCACTTAACCTTCCAACTTCAATTGACCCGTACACATCCATAACGCTTCCAAATTTAATTATGTTAACTCCATAGCATTTCTAACCATCAAATTGACTTATCGGGAATATTCTTGGCTTTTTTGAAATTTTTCAAAAATTTCTCAATTTTCTTTAGGGGACATACCCTAACCGATTTCATACTAGGGTACGATCAGGGCATATTTTCTTTGACACAACACCGAAACAACATTGTATCAAAGAGGGGCAAACTGTAGACACCGAAAATTGGTCTAGGCCTGCGAGTACCACTTTCGACATAATTTTCTATTATCCATGGTCATGATTAAATAATGTTATTATATAATTATCTTTCTAACACATCTTTCCTCTATTAATTAAATACCACTTTTTAATTAATTCATTAATTCATTTATGACCTTTATTCAACTTGTCTAATTAAATAAATCATATTTATTTAATTATGTCACTAACTAATTAATTATCCTTATTAATTAAATAATTTATTATTTAATTACCCCTTTGTCACATTTAAACTATAATTAAATATTTATTATTTAATTATTCAATTAATTCATTTCAATTTCGAATGTTGAATTAAATTAACATGTAATTCATAATTAATTGTTTATGTCACATTCTTCTGTTGTTCAGTTATCTAATCATTCACTCACCTTCTGACTCAAGATCTATTTTAAATTCGCTATTTATCTACATGTTGCCTACCCTATTGGAACACACGAACCTGAACCAAGGTCATTCTCAAGTGCCAGGTTCATATGGGCCGGATGTGTCGGAGACTGGATTCAATATCTGATTGTCTCTGCGAGAGGACTCTCTATCACAACTAGTCAGTTAACTAGTTCTAACTCATATGCATCAATATGTTTATTAATTAAATATCTTTACTTAATTAATTAATTCATGTGTCCATTCAAATGGATTATTCTTTGAGTTCTAACTTTGTCTTTGTCATTCAAAGTCTATTTCTTCTATTTTGAAGACTCTTAACTGAAGATTAAATTATTTATTTAATCTAGAACTCATGTTCTTTCTATTTTCAAACAGTCTTGACACAAGATTAAGTTATCATTCTAATTTGATCTTTATCCTACAGAATTTTTTAACTCATATTTTGATTGACATAGAACTCACATCGCATGGCATTCATCAATCTTGTTCGTCGATCTCTCTTTTGAATCTGAGCCGATCGTTCAAAAATCCAAAATCTATAAAATGACCTATCATTATCATTATACCTCCTCCTGAAATCAATACTTTTGAGAAGAAACTTAATCTTCGATATTTTTCTTAGACATTCAACATGGTTATGCTTGCATCAATACTAAAAATATGAGGGAAAGAATACTAATACAACAAAATGGAGAAGGACAATCAAGATAATTTGAAGAAGTGGATGCATATTCGGTGAGATCTTTTCAGTTATTTGTTTTAATTGTTTTATGTTCATTTACTCATTCTTTGTTGTTTTTATTTAGATTCTTTGTTAGATTTGATCATCTTAATCTGTGCAGAAAATTCTCCAGAAAATCTATGTTACAGAGTTGGATGCGTGTTCCTCTCTTGTTCTATAAAAGGGGTTTAAGGGCTCATTAGAAAGGGTTCAAATTTTGAGTCTCGTTATGGTCTAGGTAGAGGCTAATATTAGAAAGGAGTATACAGTAGAAAGTGTCAATGAATGGAAGAGTAAATTGTCTTACTTATAGGTCATGTATATAAGAATCTTAAATTTGGTTTTATAGAAGCCATAGATATGAAAGAAAATGCTAGTTATCAAACATATACTCTCTTGTATCATTCTCTTGTAGATTGTAAATGAAAATGATCAATGATATTTTTGTTCATCTTTAGTTGTTGTAATTGAATGTGTGAGTTTGTCTTTTCTTCAACTCAAAGAATTGACTAAATTGCTTAAATGAAGTCATAGGTCTGTGAGTGAAGAATATAGGATTTGGTAAGAAGTAATTTTTTAGATGATGTGAGTTGAATACTATAAGGTAGTGTGACAATAGTCCATCAATTTTAGTACTAAATGGTTGATGTATTACTAGTCTTTGTATATTTGACTCCATTATCTCAATTGATGAAGCACTAGTCAATTCATTGGACAATCCCAAAGATAAATGGGCTAGTAGTATACCTGACTAGGGATTTAAGATGAGAACGACAATTATTAAAAACTTTCAATCACAAGGAATGTATCTGAAGTACCATCTAATTCCTAGAAATAGATGATAATTTGTTTGAATATTGGTCTATCCTTTAATGAATTGTGTCTATTTTCACTTAGTAGGAAATGATTTGTGTATAAAAGTGTTCTTGAATAATTCAATATCATATGAACATGATTAGGAATACCCTCCTAGGTCTGACAAAGCTTAAAGAGTAGGAGTGAAGGTCTTAGAATCCTTTATTCATATTTTTCCCACTAGCTTTGAATATTCTTGAGCATGAGGGTTGGCTACCCTTTAGAGAACTTCAAGGTTCTACTGGAAAAAACACCAACACAAACCACGGACCTCATTCCTATTAAAAAATTTCTAGTTTGAAGTCCCAAGTCTAGGGTTTTCTTGAACTCTAGAACACCTAGATTGTACTCAAATTTAGACCCCAAGTGATTAAGTTTTTTCCTTCTACTTTTATAGAACCAAAAGTTGTGTGTGTTTTTTTAGTTTGTCACAATTCATAATAGATCATTGCATTTTTCTAGTTTAAATATTCACATCATTTCCTCACATCGTAAATCAATTTCCAACCTTCAATAATTTATATCCAAGGTTGACTAACTCACCTTTTAGGTTGCAAGTTAATCTCATATCCTTTCCAATCAGAATTTCCATGTTGAGTAAGTGAAAAATGGCTTATCCTAGTTAGATCTAGAATAATGTTTCTACAAAACATTTTGGTGAACCCGACATATCTTACACTTGCAATTTTTTATAATTTTTCATTGCATAAAATCTAAAATTTTAATTCAAAAGCTATATTATTTCAAAGTCTTCTTCATAATTTGCATTTATTTTTCAAAAAACTATCCATTTTCAATGGTTTTTCATCATAAAACTCGGATCTGATTTTCCTTGTCTAAGGCCAAGATCTAGGTTATTTTCGTTGGGAAAATTAATTCGAAAAATTATTCTATCATTTAAGCTTTCATATTTTAGTGAAAAACATTGAAAAAGTTACATAATACCATAGTATTTTCATTTCGAAAGATCAAAAGCATTTTTTATATTTTTTGGAAAAATAATTTAAATAAAGTATTAAATTTATCAAGATAATCATTTCAACATATTTAATTTCCTTAAAAATATATAAAAAATCATGCATACATGTGCTTTATATAGAGAAATTAGGTTTTGGTATATTTCCATAAATTTGTTGACTTCTAGACTTGAACCTCTAGAACATAGGGTACCCTCAAATAGTGTCATTGATCTCTAAGTTTTCAAATTTTTAGAAATATTTATGTATTTTAGGGCATCCTTTTACCCTAGACGAACTAGTTTAGGGTTGAATTTTTAGGGAAAATCTCTTTGATTGGTCTCTATTTAGATCTAGTTCCTATTTTGGAATTATGTTCTATAAATTATTTTATTTTTCTATATATCACTCATTAGATCCATAGGGAAAATAATATATTTCCTTGTCAAAGATGGGATTTTGGTATTGTAAGGAATGTCTTGTATAACTATAATTTTTATACCTATAGGAAAACTCTAAGGAAACAAAATGAAATAGTTGACAAGCATTTTATCTCTTCTCCCAATAACTCTACTACTTGGGAAGATATTGCGGCACAAAATGATGAAATAGTTAATACATTTCTTTTAAATGACAACAAGATGGATTTCATAGATGAAGATGTTAAATTAACATTACATCCCCCATTGATAGAAGATCACCAACAAGTAATTAGTTCAGGTGAGGTTATGAATGCATAATTGAATATAAGATTCCCTTTAATTATTAGACCTCCTAAAATTCCTCTAATTATTGGACATCCTAAATCACCTCTCATTAAAGAACCTCCAAAACCTCATGGCCATATCCTAAACTTTACAAAAAAACTCACTAGTCATCATGTGCAACAAGATATGTTCCAACAACCAAGTTATCATGAAATTTCTCACACATACAACACTATAAGTAATAAAAAAATAAAAATAAACACAAACATCCATCCCATTACCTCAACCATATCTTCCACCCCCACCTAGTCTTTCCCAAAATAGTGGTAATGAATATGATCTTGTTGAAAACTTCATAATACTCTAGCCAAGATTTCCCTTTGGGACTTCATTCAGATATTACTTATATAAAGCAAGATGCTCCAAGAGGATTTTTATAATATTGAGGTCTCAACTTCTATCAAACCAAATTATGTAGCCACCTTCTTAAATTGTATGCAAGTGAAAAATTTAGATATTACATCGTCTCAAAATGATTTTCCCTCACTTGAGATCTAAAAAAAACATGAAGCTTTAATTATAATGGTGTTAATTAATAAATTTTGGGTTATACATACTCTTATTGATAATCCATTAGGTCTTAATATTTGTAGCATTAATCTTCTAGATAAAATTGGTGTGAATAAGAATCTTATAGAACCTAAAGATCTTTCTATGCATGGATTTGATAATGTTAGTAAGAAACCATTAGGGATGATTAAACTATCCATCAACGTAGGACTGGTTATTTTTCCTAAGCCTATCTATGTCATGCCAAGACCTCTTTCTTACAATCTTCTCCTAGGTAGACCATGGATTCATGCCATGAAGGGATTCACATCTACTATTCACCATGATATTAATTATGAATATAAGAACAATATATATATGGTAAAAGTGGATGAACAAAGTTATAATTCATAAGTGAAAGTTCAACATAGTACTTCCAACTCTCTTAATACTTTAATCCCAACTTGAAAGGTAGAACCTATACAAGCTGGGGATTGTATCTTGTCTATTACAAAACTCTTGGATGATGATTGGGTTCATTATATTTTACACCCTCCTTTCTAGAAGAGCACAAAATATCACAATACAAACCTAAAGATCCTTGTGTTTCATTTGCCCAATCTTGTTCTCTATTATCAAATCCAAAAACATCACCCTATGATGGTGATGGGGGCTCTTGAACTTCTATCCTTCATGCTTCGGTGATGGATACCTTTCAAAAAATTAGAAAGGATTTAAATTATCATGAATAAACCAATTATTCTTATGAGAAGTTAGATCATTCTTATTCATCTAGGTTGGAAAAGTGTAATGGGATTGGATAAAAAATTATTTCTTAAAATAGATAAATGAAAAAACAAAAAAAAAAAATCAACTAAAGTATATACATACATTCCTAACTAGGGATTATGTTTAGGGCTTATGTTCCAAACCATTTTCCCCACCTTCATCTCATGCTCCATCATATATTATATTTATGCATTTTGTGGTAAGAAAGCAAGATTTTCTTCACAAGAGAAAGAAATGTCTCCCACTAGAAAAAAGAGCATAACTTGATGAAGCTCCTCAAACCCCACTTGATTATTCTTTCTTTGAAAACACAAAATAAATTTTATAGAAATAACTATTTTTGTGCATATCATCAAACTTATACAGTGACTCCACCAATGAATTTCACACCTTGAGTAGTAAAATATAACAAATTATTGATTTTGGTGCTCTCCCATGTGTTGATGCACCTAATTACTCTAAACAATGTTGATATGTATTATATGATCTTACTCCTCACTATGTATAATTTGTAGTTTCATTGTTTTTCTTATTTCCATTCATTGTAGTACAAACTTAAGTGCAACCATACCATATTTTCCATTGTAGCAACGTGATATTCTCTTGCATGGTTTTCTTATCTCTACACTCGGGGGCCAAGGATAACTAGTTTTTGAGGTGTACAATCTCCTTCAAGAAGCCCTCTTCATCTATTATTTCCTTAAAATACCAACATAGAAAGTATGCTAACATTTTAAGGGGGGTATATCACCCCTTTCCATTTCATAGATGTCTTCTCAGATTTGACTTATTCACATACCCATTAAGTGGTTGTGTTTTTTATAACATCCCCTTATGGAATAGTAACTAATTTATCCCCTATGATGTTGATCATTATTTCATCCCTTGTGATGTTAAAATTTTGTGAACCTATTGAGCAGCTTTTAATCTTCTGTGATGTTAAACACTCCCTCATGACATTAAACTTTATGGGTTCCCTAAACCATGATTGGAAATACAGTCCATGGATTTGGCATAATAGAGCTTGTCAATTCATGAACTTGAGCATCTTTACATGGCCACCTAGCATAAAAAAAAAATACTTCCAATGGAGCCATGTGTTTCATGAGTGATTTTACATCATTCTGAAAGGATTATTTTGTTTAAACAACATGTTTAGATAGGATAATAGATAGCAAATGAGGGATAAAGGGGGGGTGTGGTAGGTAGGATAGCATGGATGAAACATGCCCCCAAGTGTAGAGTGCAAGAGGGTTATACACATGACACCTGTTTGTCAGGATTTCATCATGGTACCTATCCAAGGTGCCATAAGAAGTGGTTTTCACCATTGGATGAATGATTTCTCTTTACTTTTTACTTTTTCCTTTTTTTTCTCTTTTCTCTTTCTGTTTGGTTTTTTTTGGATTTTTGGGAATAGGATAGATATAGAGGGATAAGGATATGGATAAGGTGATTTGGAAAATAGTGGATGAATGATAGCAAGATGGAGGAAGGACTCAAGAATAGAGTTCCATGGATGGTATCCCTTGAAGATGTGTTCCATTAGATCATGGACAATTAGAGGTATGCTCATAAATGTTTGTAGAATGATGGTAAGGGGAGTGAAATGGATCATTATAAGATGGTGAGGTATATGGATCTATGAAAATTATTGGATAAGAGGGATGGGAGGATGAAATATGGATGTTCGATAATGGATGGTTTTATGGATGACTTGTAGATGAGTGGATGGAAATTTTTGAAAGATCAATAATGTAACACACCTTAAAGGGTGGTGGATTTGTGAAAGAGAAGTGACTTTTGAATTTGGAGACAAAGATGCAGGATTGAATTTGGATTTTTGGGATATATGCACCCAAAATTGATGGAGATGATAAAAGATTATTAAATGGGGTGGAGGACATAGAATTGGATGGAGATTCTGGACAAGAAAGTTTGGATGCCAATTCTAATTTTTCTTTGGAATGCATGGATTCTATGAGTATTTTCAGAATCCACATGGTTTTTAACTTTTATTTTTTCTTCATGGACCTTTGTGGCCTTTGGGATTTAGATTTTTATTTTGGATCATATTTTTCTTTGTTAATCCATGCTTTTTTGAAGGGACATGTTTGATATTTGGCATCTAAATTACTTCCAAGATAAATTGGATTGGTGGATGGAGAGAAATGATATGGAGGTATTATGGATGGGTTTGTGTAAGTATTTTTGAAAAGGCTGAAGTGTATGTGCCTATGTAGACTGTGATTAGATATATGAGGTGATGGATAGAGAGAATAATGGGATCATGGGATAGGAATGCTAGGTGGTGCAATATAAGGAACCAAGATGGATGGAGGGGATGAAGGACCTTGTTTTGGGACATAAGAACCCCAAATGGATGGAAGGGAAGAGGGATTGGAATTCGGAATATAAGGTCCCAAGATAGATTTTAAGGATGAGGAATGTGGACATTTAGATTTAAGTGTAGGGATTTTAGATTTAGGATGGGTGCAAGGAGTACCAATGTCTAGAGACTTATATCCAAGTCCATGATACTTAGGATTTACTTTTATATTAAGGGGTTCTAAGATTCCTTGCTCATGAAGGCCTAACCCTTTGCTTGGATAATGCATTTTTTGACAAATCCTTTTCCCAATGGGATACTTGGTGTTTCAAAAAAAAGATGAAATTTCATTTTGAGGAGGGTAGGTATGGAAGGAATGATAAGTTCTTGGAGGAAACTATCTTAGATGAAAGTGGAGGAACCTGTTGGTTATTTTTATGTGAAACAAACTTAATCTCACCAGTTACCTATAAATCTTCTAGAATTCAATGGTTAGCAAGGGTAAGGATTGGTCAACACCTAAGTAAAGGTTCTTAGGCCCTTACTTCTTCACTTCAAGCTCTTTGAAACCCAGGAGGGTGATCCCTAGCAGTGTGTTCATTATAATATCCTTATGCCATTTTGTATCATAAACATTGCAAAAAACACATATGATTCTCACACAAATTCTCAATAAGTTACTATATTAAAGAATGAAAAATATTACAATTTTGTAAGCCTTTTTATAGAATTTGATTTGATGAATGGATAATGACCAAGTAAATCAGCAAAACATAATATAACTACTTATCCTTGTCTAGTGCCTAATCCTTTGAATGGATTCAATATCAATACATACATAACATGGCAATAATTTCCACACTTGACAATATAAAAAGCTCTAAAATGTTGCATTATTGTATTTTAGCAATGTGTTCTAACCCTTACTTCTTACTAGAATCCTAGCATTAAGTTCAATACAAATTTATAGCTATATTCAAGTATCTACACTGATTCCTTGAATTAACAGACAACAATAAAGCCATACATCCATCTTAAATTGACAAATACAAATAAGATAACCTTGATTTTATTAACCATAACTTATGAAACTAGTACATAGGGTAGAAAACTGGTGTTGAAATTGTGATATTACTGTTATATATTTCTATTATTACCACTGATATTATATATGTGTGTTGAAAGACTAGAACCTAAGAGAAATTACAAGACTAATTAGTAACCTTTTCAATCCTTATGTGTGTAAAAACCCAAAAAACTCACTACCCAACCTTCTATTTCAGGCCCTACAATCCCATTTATAAAGACATGGGAGAAAACAAGCGATAGGCCGAAATACAATTCATTTTTCATTTTAAAGAAATTTTAAGCCTAATTTCAAAGATATTCTCCAGATGGTTATGCATAATCATTTTGGAATGGGGGGAAGCAAAAGATAGCAAAATCCAGGTAGTTAGTTGATGAAGACAAGGTAGCCTTCCAAAAGGCACCATTCGTTAATGCAACATCGCCGAAATCCCATGTCGACATAGACCAAAGAAGATTCTCCAAAAGTACCAAAGGAAAAAAATTACACACTTTCTAGAAAAAGTATGTCTTTTTTTAGATACGGAGTCAAACACTTCTCCATTAGACCAGCCCAAAATATTTCCACATCAAAACCAAAGTAAAAAATTTCAACATGCATGTTGAAGAGGATGATCCTAATGTAGTGTCAATGGTCTCATCAAAAACAAAAACTGTGCCAAGACACTACTCTAATTCATCAGCATTAGAGTATGCTCACCCTCTTTGTGCTCATTCTGAATCTTGAGGAGAAACTACTCCTCCCTCATCAAACATTCAAAACCATCCCCGATGTATGAAAGGAAGGAGACATCACTCATCGCTCATCACACATTTAAACTCAAAACTCTAATAGGTACTCATGATGAGCGATAAAGGAGACACTAAAAAGGACTTAAGTGAAGAATTTTAGCATGTGCCCGCAAGTTGTTTTGAAAAGGGGAACTACCTAGGACGATGAATAAAAGGGCTTAGGATATTAAGAAACACTTTTTCAAAGGATGTAAAGGCCAAATAAGGTCAATAACTTAACCTTATAAAATAAAAGAATTTCAGACCTAGGTAGAAAGGGCTAGTAATTTCATGAGCTCAAATGACATAAGATGTTTTAGGATGACCAAGAATGAGCCATAAAGGATCAACGAGAGAACATAGCATCAACCAATCCAAAGTCTTAGGATTTCAAAATAGAGAAAGAAAATTACAAGGCAAGAGACATGAGAAAATCCCTTAGTCTAGGTACACTACAAGTAGCTGGATTTTATAGAATTATAAAAATGGAACCAAAATTTTAGGGGTTCCATCATTAGCTCTAATTGGGGATGTTTATTCCTAAGGGATAGAGCAATATTCTATAATTTCAAGTGAAGCAGACCAGAAAAAGAGGACCAAAAAGCTAGAACCAACCTTGGTCAAGGAAGAAAACTAGAGCAAAGCAAACCACATATGGGTATGTGCAGGATCATGATGGTCCAAAAAGTGGCGATATGTAAGTGATATGATGGCCCATGTGGTTGACGACTTTTTTTTACCCAAAATTGATGAAATGAAAAGGGTTTTTAAAGGAGATTATCAAATTTCCACCAAAAAAAATTATGCTTTACTTTGAATTTAATAAATAATTATTATTCATTTTCTATTTGAATTATGACTAAAGTCTTGATTGATAGGCTGATTGAAAAATATCTATAGCTTTCAAATGATATCACATTTTTTAAATCCGAAACATGCGTCACATTATATGCTTCACATACTATACGATTAAAATAATAATAATTGAATTTCATGAAGTTTTGACCAAGTTAAGGTGGTCACACATACATTTTTTTATAATTTTTTAAAGTTGTAATAAAAAATAATAATTAATTATTTACATAGAAAAAACTTACAAAAAATATGCATCACATCAGGACATGAGTCCTCTACTTATATCTAAAATATTATAAAAAAACATTATCATTTTATTGTGGTTAGGGTGGTTATAAAAACACCTACTTTTTATTTTTTCCCTGAAATTTAAGTACTACTACTTTGAAATTTCAAATTTTCACCAAATAGATTTTTTAATTTTTAAAATAAACCTAGTATTTTGGAAACTACACTCAATTTGCTACATATTGTATTCTTACATATTTTTGAAATAATATAGATAACTTATTCAAATTTTACGTCAAGTTGCCTATCTCTAATTTTTCTGAATATCACCACTTAAGGCCATATTTTTTCCATGATGATCCTGCACATACCCATACGCATAATATTTACATAAGTTACAAGGCCATTGCAAGAGATCCAATTTCCATTTTCATTGAAGCCTCATCTGATATGCAATATTTCACTTTGCATCTTGTAATTGTACCATATTTCAACTTTATTTAGTGGCCCCAAGCCACCATACTTAAGACTAATACCTGCCTCTGTCAAAAAACTTTGTTTTCCACTGTCTATACCATGCCAAGGCTGAGAAAATTTTCATGAATTATCAAATCATTGATCATACTATAGATACTAAAATCAACCATTATGGACATAAGTCTGAATTTATTTTTACCCTTGTCATTCATTTTAAACGTAGAACTACAATCGAGCATTGATTGGAACACAAAATCAGTGTAGAACTTTATCTGATTCAACTTACAACCATATTGCACCAAATTTCCATCCAAGTGGACAAGAAAAGTGAAGCATTCATATTCCATCTAATTACTATAATCAAATAAGCTAACATCAAATTCATTTTTCCTTTTAAAATAAAAGCCCTTATACATACCCCTTTCAGGAATCCCTTCGTGGGGCACATATTTTGACCCTTTGAAATTATAGAGCAATTTCATCTCTAGTATTCTAGGGTCATAATCATATGATTTCTTACCCATACCAAACACACATTCATTTTGTGTAACGAACAATAAATGTTCATATATAGGATTTTGTTCAAATTGGTGTTCATATTCATCACAACAGTATAAACTAGTTATGCTTCCCTTTGTTCTATTTTCTTGAGAAATTGATTCATCAGAATCCATAGAATCTTGTTCTGATTTGGGTTATGGATCCCCCAAAAAATATCTTTATCTAAACCATCCCAAGCATAAAAAAAATCTCCACTTTAGGTTCACTAATATTGTTCATTTTACCTCTTGTATCAACAACCAACTCAAAGAAGGATGTCTCATAAGAGGAGTTGAATATATTAGGAGTGATAAGGTCAATAAAAAAGTACCTAGATGCTTCTTTAGTTGGTGAATGCATTGTTTGTGATATAAACAAGATTTACTGCCTGAGTGTTACTAGATCCTCATTGAATGCTATTTTTTCCATTTTTTCTGTGACATTCATATATTATATTTTTGTTTTATGTGGGCTATCATAAATAACTAGGCCTTGATCCTATTTTTTAGTAACACAACTCTCATCATTCCTAGCATTATGCTTAGGCCCAAGATGTTGAACACACACAGTCTTATCTTCGAATTCATCACCAACCATACTATTAGCATCTTCCAATTATGATATAACCAAATTGCATTCCAAGAATTCTTTACATGTATGTTGTTCATTTAATGGTAAGGAAAAATACTTGTAAGTAATGATGTTGTTTCACCCTTCAAATATGAGGAATGCCTCCATATTACCTTCACAAACATATTCACATTCCTTATAAGAATAATCAGAACTCTCATTTTTATTATCTGGGTTATCAATTTGCAAAGGTACATCAACGAAACTTGCAAATTTACCAATGTCCTCATCGGTATCACTAGAAAAAGGTTCATCCTTTAAAATATCCATATCCATTACCTAGATAGATTTTTTATCCTTATCCACAAGGTGAATACTACTATATTTCTAGGATTTTAAATTTTGCATGTAATCATACTTGGTCTCCTTAGCAATTCTAATCCAACCAATTATTTGATCAAAATCCTAGGGCCTCAATTCCTTAGGTAAAGTACTATGACATGGCTCATAAATTTCAAATAATAAGTCAATATATACTAAATCTAGAGGTCTCAACTTTTTAGGAATTTCTAACAAGGCATCCAAGAACCTTGTTAACAATTCACATGGTGATTCTCCCTCATATCTTTTCATGCTAGACAGTTTTTTAACAAAGTATATATGATCAACATTTCTTCAACTTTGTTGAGATTCATCATGGACATGTTTATGATCATCATGTTGCAATTCCAAAAAGCTTTCAAAATCACCATCTCCTTGATCTCTTCTTTCATTTTTCTAATGTTCTTTAAGACAACTAACACTTGCAGCCATATATCCCTTCACCAATGAATATCTCATATTATTTTCAATATCCATTGCCACTTTATATGCATGTTGTAATGTTAAGGGCTCTTTATCTCCTAACAAATAGCCCATCTTACTATCAAATGCACCCAAATACACAATTAAGCACTCTACATCACTAGGTCTCATATTTTCAAGAATACTTCTTAATGCCTTTGTAAATCTAAGGTTGAAGGCTGGAATCAATTCCTCTTCATCATTTTCGATTTCCCTAAGAAAATTCGTTAATGCATTGGGATTAATCCTTTCACCAAATTGTTCTATGAATGCTACCAATAACTCTTTCCATGAAGGAATAGAATATATTGGCAAATATAAAAACCAGTCTCTGGTATCTCTCTTTAGGGATTGAACACACAATTTCATGACAACACCTTCATGATCTATCTTGTAATCTCCATCAAATATGAAAACTCCTCTAGATAGTGAGATGTTGATTCTAATATTTAACCCTTAAAGTTTGGAAAACATTCCCTAACTTCATTAGGAACATGATTAGGGAGAACTTGAATACCATTGAAGGTTAATGGTGTATATCCTCCCATAGAAAAAAATCTTGGGGAATATTACAAGGGTTGCATACTCTTCATTCTTACATTATGCTCCCCATAGTGATGTACAAATGGACAATACATCAACTTAAATCCCCTTACAAACTTTAAATATAAAACTTGCAGCTGATTACTACCTTATTCTTTTCTTTTATCATGCTCATAAAATATTAGAATGCATTATCCAAATACATCTATATCTGAAATTCTCTCTTAATAGGCAGATTTTCAAGAATAAGAATGCTTCTTTATTAGAACATAAAAAATTCAAATTATAGCTTAGAAGTATGAAAATATTACTACCATTTCCTTTCTTAGTTCTTAAATCACTTAATAGGGAATCAACACTTTCAAACTATTACATACGACTTTCATAACAAGTTTATACTCTATGAAAATCCAAATATGGGAAATACCTAGACTTGTTGTAACTGACTAGAAAAAATTGCAGATCCAAGACTTTCACCACCTCTTTGTCAGGTTCATTTGATAGAGTCTCCACCTCTTCTTCATAGGGGACTGAGCCTCGAGCTATATGAAGTTCCTTCAAAGATGAATTTTAGTCTAAGTCCCTTTGAACAAGAGGAGTCACACAGAGATTTCTTTTCTCAACAACTTTTTGTTATGCCTCAAGTATTTCACACTGATGTAGAGATCATGGAGTCACCACCCATAGTTAGTGAGATTATGAAAATATTCTGGAGTTATAGTTGAACTCCAAAAGAATATGCAATTTCAAAATAATAGAGAAAATTCATGAAACATTTATGTGATTCAACTTACTGACATCACAAGTATAAAAAATTGACTCTCCATTACCTGCAATCTTTGGTTACAAATAATAGTCCAAGATTTTAATGACTCTTTTAGGAAAGATGATCTTCTATCAAAATTTTCTCGAACTCTTCCCCTGCCGATTTCCCATTCTATTGGTTATTTTTTATGGGAACAAAAATTAATCTCACGACATACCTATGAATCTGCTAGAATTTAATGGTTACCAAGGGTAAGGATTGATCAACACCTAAGTAAAGGTTATGAGGCCCTTACTTCTTCACTTTGGGATTTGTGAAACCTAGGAGGGTGATCCCTAGCAGTGTGTTCATTATAATATCCTTATGCCATTTTGCATCATAAACACTGCAACAAACATAGATGATTCTCACACAAATTCTCAATAAGTGACTATATTAAAGAAGTTGGTTGCTTCTCAAGTAAAATTCACACTTAGAGTGTGAGAATGATAAAACCTTACAATTTTGTAACCCTTTTTATAGAATTTGATTTGATGAATGGGTAATGACCGAGTAAATCAACACAACACGATATAAATATTTATCCTATTCCATTGCCTAATCCTCATAATGGAGTTAATATCAATACATACATAACATGGCAATAATCTCCACACCTAAAAATATATAAAGCTCTAAAATTTTGCATTATAGTATTTCAAGATTGTGTTCTAACCCTTACTTCTTACTAGCATCCTAGCATTAGGTTTAATATAAATTAATAGCTATATTCAAGTATCTACATTAATTCCTTGAATTAACACAGAAGAATAGATCCATACATCCATCTGAAATTGACAGAGACAAACAAGATAACCTTTATTATATTATTCATAACTTGTGAAACTAGTACATAGGAGAGAAAAAAGGTGCTAAGCTTGTAATATTACTATTATGTATTACTAGTATTACCATCGATATTACATATGCGTGTTGAATGACCAAAACCTAAGAGAAATTACTAGACTAATCAGTAACCTTTTCAATGCATATATGTCTAGAATCCTAAACAAATCACTACCCAAACTTTGATTTCAGGCCCTCGAATCCCATTTACAAAGACATGGGATAAAACAAGCGATAGGCCAAAATACCATTATATTTTCATTTGAAGGAAAACTTCACCCTAATTTTAAAGATATTCTCCAAATGATTACACATAATCATTTTAGAATGAAGGGAAGAAAAAGATAACAAACTCCAAGTAGTCAGTTGACGAAGACAAGCTACCTTATTGTATTTTCCATGGGCTTTATTCCTTCCCTTTGGCAGTGTGGAAGCCCTGAGTGCCTCATGCTCAGTAATAAAAATGTTTCTTGAAATTCAAACATGTTGAGCCTTCTCGAATTCCTAATGGGTTGAACAAAGATAGCCAACTTACCCATCTTCTTGAAGACACATGAAATACTACCAAACCATTGACTATGAAGAGATGCATTGGCAAAAAAGCCTCATGGAAAGAAAACCCTCAAACCTAGACAATTCAAACATACCTAGAGAATGAAACTCATAGAATAGAGCTTATGTGAAAACCAACTTACCATGGATAAACACTTGAATAATTCTACAATTGAAAATCAGAAACTCATATCCTACCTCGTTCTGGCTCACACTTCACAATTCATGAAGGCTGCAAATGGTGAGATAAATTGGCAGGAAATCTGCATTAAGTAGAAAAATTAGGAGAATATAGCCATTAATAATCAAGTGGTGTCTCATGTGAGCGAGCTAACAACTTATTTGAACAAATTTCAGCCTTGGTCATCAAACATTTTGGATTTAAAACCTTGTCAATGGCGATCTTCAAGCATCTTTTCTAGATTTTAGAGCCTGGGCCTCAAAAACGGTGATATTACCATAGAAAGTTGCCAAATTTTACTTTTAAATTCATTAGTAATCTCTAATCTAATAATTACCATGCATCACCATCCTGGTCCATGCTCATTCATTCATATTGGTGAAGTACAAAGAACCGACAGATGAAAGAAAATGTTCACCATCACATCGCCCATCATGGATCTGCCCCAACCTTCCAAGGTTCAATTAGTGACAAGAGAACCAGTTTGATGGAATCACAATCGTTGGATTATTGTCCTTCTTGGAGATCTTCATCTCACATCACTCATCAGTGATACACTTTACCTTCCACAAGTTCTAATAGAAATGTGAGCATATATAGGATAAGATCTTAGTCATTAGATCTAAGAACCATCCTTGATCACATTCCCTTTTGCATCATGCATCACTAATTCACGCTTTGCTCTGCAAATTACATCAACGACAAGAGATAAGGTGATGGAGCAAGATTAAGACACATGCACCTATGTGAATAACTAAAGGAACAAGATACATCACACACAAGAGAAATTGAAATTAGCAAAAGAGAGCTTGAACAAATAAACTCATCGCTCATCACTAATTTGTAACTCAAATATTAAAACAAATCCCTGATGAGCAGTAAGAGAAAATAAAAAGAGTACCAAGTTCCATTGTGTATCACTAATCCACATCACAAAACACATGAGAAATTAGTGATAGAAGAGATATCAATGATAACATACAAAACAAGTCCATCATGCATTGCTAATTTAACATCAAACATTCAAAACCTATCCATGATGCATGAAATTAAGGAGACACCACTCATCACTCATTGCGCATTTGAACTCACAACTCTAATAGTTATTTGCAATGAGTGATAAAGGAGATGGTAAACAAGACTTAAGTGAATGATTTGAGTAGGTGGCCGCAAGATGATTTGAAAAGGGGAACCACTTAGGATGATGAATAAAAGGCCTCAAGATGTTAAGACACTTTTTCAAAGGATGTAAGGGCTAAATAAGGTCAATTACTAAACCTTATAAAATACAATAATTTCACATGTAGACAGAAAGGGTTGTTTTAGGATGACCATGAACGGGCCATAAAGGGTCAATGAGAGAACATAACATTGACCAAGCTAAATAATTAGGATTTCAAAATAGAGAAATAAAGTTCCAAGGAAAGATCCATGATAAAAACCCTTAGTCTAGGCACACTGTAACTGGCTAGATATTATAGAGTCATAAAAATGGAACCAAAAGTTTAAGGGTTGCATCAGAACCTAATTGATAAGTGTGAAGTTCATGAGTATCTTTTATAGGGGTGATGAGATCTTGCACAATATTAGGATCATGAGATGGAGATGGAGGAAAACTCTTATGTTGACTTAGGATAGGGTAATGGGGTGGGGTGGATGGCATAACTTTCTCTTGGTTATGATATGGAAGGGGATCATGACATGGAGATGATGACATGGAAATGATCATAAATTTTGTTAGAATCATGTGATGGAGTGGATGGAGGGACACTTTGTTCTTTACATAGTGAAAGGGGAACATTGCATGGAATATAAGTTATAATCTCATCTTGATTTGGTGGAAGGGGATCATTGGATGGGATAGAAGGGATATGTTGCTCTCAATTGGAAATGGGATCATGAGATGGAGAGGGATTATGTGGCGGAGGGGGATCATTTAAAGGGGTAGATGAGACATCTTGATCTCGATTGGGAGGGTTATCTTTAGATTGGGTAATGTATGGAAATATTTGTTCTTTTCAGGGACTATGGTCATGATAAGGAGGTGGTATGATAAGATCATTATATGAGGTGGATATGCTAGGATCATCAAATGGGTTTGATATGGTAGGATTATGATATGGTATAGTATCATGCAATATAGTTGATGGACTACAATTATGGCATGGATTTTAGAGATTTGGATCATGAGATGGAGTACTTTTATCTTTAAATAAAGTGGGATCATGTGGGGTATGGAAGGTATGGCTTGATCTTGATATGGAGGGTGATCATTTTGTATTTCTTGATCAAAGATAGGTCTATCTTGGATGTCATGATCATCTAGAAGGATTTTTTAGATGTAATTAAGGATATGATCATGAGATGGAATGGGATCACAAGAAGGAGTACTTCGAGCTACACATAAATGGGGATCTAGGATTTCATGCTTTGGATCAACAAGGCTAAGTGAGTGACATGGTTGATTTTTATAGGTGCTATGAAGGTGAAAAATCATGAAATGGATGAGGTGGAAGTGGGTGGAACTAGAAGTCTAGGACTAGCATTTTGTGAAATAGGATTTTACATGGGTTCTTGTATTCCTTTGAGGTTGCCTTTTGGTGCTCCTTTGATGGTTATTTTTCATGGGCCTTAGATGGTGAGTTTTTTCTTGATGATGGGTTGACTATGATGTGAATTACATGAGATATGGTTATGGAAGGGTGTTGGTTGAACATGGAAGACATTTTGGTTTCCCTTGGAAATGGAGGGAAAGAATGACATGGAGGCTTGGATGGTGTTTAGGATATCTTGGAATCTACTTATGAGAAACATGATCATGGACTTTATGTGATTATTAAATCAGTTGGCAAGGATAACTTTAAAAATATCTCAAGGTATGAGATGGAACATTGAAGATATGTTAGGATCATCTTGATACATGTGGTGATGAAGGATGATGATAATGAAGGTGTTGAAATTCACAAGACAACTAAGAGGTGGGGGTGAATCAATTGTCACCAATCTCATAAACAAATATCAAACAATTATTAACTCCACATCCACTTTAATCTGTTATTAAGTATCAACACAAAGTGAAAATAACAAAACACAAGAAACACCATATTTCCATGGAAAACCCAATGAGGGAAAAACCATGGTGAGGATTAACTCACAATATAATAGTAATAGAAAAATTTGATATAAAGGCTCACTTCCAGAGGACTCATTGCCCAGAAAGGATTCACTATCTGAATACAAGGATCATTGCCTACAGATAGGACCCACTATCCAAAAGGAGGCTCACTACCTATAGATATAGAAAGATAACAAAAAATCCACCACAAAAACTTCCACACATTCATAGCCTTCATCAGAGAATTATAGACACCATCAACTCACTGCTTTTAGGAGTCAAACACATTAAAGTGTTGTTCCCTTGATTCACTTTTGTACACTTTGATTCTCACACTTATTTAAAACACTTGTCTTCGTACTTGTCTCTCAATTCATAACATATTGACTTGTATTTATACCATATTTAACCTTAGAAACTTTCTCCAGGGTCGGCTACACATTCTTTATTTTACAAATTTAAACTAGGTCGACGACTCAACATTCCCAAAGTGGATAAGAAGGAGAGCGGACCAAATTAAAACTTAACCAGGACCCAAAAAAATATCTTGGAACAATCACATGCTTCCTTAATTGATAAGTTTATCCTTCATGTAATGTGTAGACACCAGGTTAGCCATACCTAATGAAAACACCAATGAAATTTAAAGTATGTGCATTCACAACAAGATGATAACATGTCGATCACATAACAGGCTTCACCATACAATGGAACACCTCTTAGATGCCTTCAAACTCATCCACAACAATTGCAATAATCTTCATACAAAGAACACTTTCCATGAGTCCAACTTGACTGTGTGGGCACACATAGTAACTTTGGAACTAGTCTTTTAGAGCACCAAACCACGAACATTTTTTCCAAAATACTGATAACACCATATTTAACCTTCTTCCAGATTTGCAAGAGCTAAAACAAACTAACAAAGGACTATAGAGCAGAAACATTTCTCCTAGTCCACAGACAAATAACTCTATCAGACTAGTTCACAAACCGATGAACACAACTTTCACTCTTCATCAACCCATAAGCTATAAATTAGGATATATCACCCAAATATTGCCATAAAAAACACTACAGATCTGCACAAGCATAGGATCAACATAGAAGAAATGCAGAGCACATCACTAGATAAAATTCAAAACACACAAACATAACTTTGTCTTCACTGTTTATTAATTTTCTCAAAAGCACTTGATAACTCATCATATCAGCACACCTAAAACACCATAAAGATAGCTCCATGTACTCACAAAATATCTATAGTATCTCAACCATACATGTACCACCTACAATCAGTTGATTCATTTCTTTGTAGTAACCTAAATTGTGTTGACATCAATGACAATATTAATGACAACACCACCTTACTCATTCATACTTGCAACAATCTCCTCCTTTTTCATTGATGGAAACACATGATGTGAAAAACTATCAAAGACAACATACACACTCTCCTCATGTTTTTAGATTAGATAGCCTACCCAACTTTCTTGTACTCTCTTCTCCTTGCAAGATAGGATTTTTCACATGATTCTCTCTCCCCCTTTCACATCAATGGAAAAGAAAAAATTTTACATGATTCCTCATCCATAGAAAACTCTGATCACTCACCCTTAGGAGTGTACCCATGCCAACACATACAACAACAATGATACTCTCTATTCCCCTGAAGGAGAAGACCCCAATCATTAGTTTAGACATATGATGAATTTGTAGATCCATTGGATTGATGCACCTCTATGTGCACCTAGTTCAAAGAAGGAGGGGTAGTAACACCCAACTTCTCCCTGAGATACTCAAAAGTATCCTTAGGAAGATCCTTAGTAAATATATCTACAATCTAATCCTATCTCTACAACAACTTGAATTGTGTTGACATCAATGACAATACCACCTTACTCATTCATACTTGCAATAGAAGGATGTGAATTAAGGATGAATATTAAGGATGCAAATGGATTAGGAAAGAAGGATTTTGATGTGGTTTTTGGAGAGTGGTTATTATAATGATTAGGACCTCAATTGGATTAGACAAATAACTTAAGGTTAGGGTCTTAAATGATGAATTACAAATTGATGTGGATGATTGAGATACTTGGGATGATTTAGATTAGATAATTGGGTATTATTAGGATAAGATGGACATGACTATAAAGATTAGGGAAATAACTAGGATGATTATGAATTATTAGGATGGGGTGATAGGGATGATTATGAACGATTAGGATGGGGTGATTAGGATTATAATAGTTATGGATGATAAGGTCAAGGTTATTAAGATGAAAATGAATGATTATGATGGATAAGGATAATTAGGATGAAATGAGAGATAGTTAGGATAGAAACAATGATTAGGATTAGAAGAGATGATTAGAAGGAAAGTTGATTAGGATGAAGGGGGTTGATTAGGACAAAAATGAATGATTAGAATGATTAGGACGATAATTAGGATGAGGAATGATGATAATGATGGAAGGGGGGGTGATTAGGATGTAATTATTGAAAGGAGATAACTATGATGATTAGGGATGTAATGATTAAGATGGAAATAAATGATTAAAATAATATGAAGGGTGAATAGGATTTGAAGAGATAATTAGAATGATTGTAAAAGGTGAGAATGATTATGGGAGTGATTAAAATGATTAAGATGAATTAAGGTTAGAATGGATTATTATAATAGAGTGAGATGATTGGGATGAGGAGGAATGAGTATGGAGAGGAATTACAAGGGTGAGGTGATTAGTACATGAGATGATGGATGGTTATGATCACTAGGATGGGATAATTTATTTGACTTGGATGAATAGGATAGGATTATTAGGATGGATAACGAGGATGAGAATTTTGACTCAAAGATGATGTGGATAGCTTGACTTACAGGACACCTAGATTTGTTTATGGTTTATAGTTTTTTCTTTCTTGATTAAGATTTAAATATTGAATACGCATTCACACACACAAGAGAATATTTTGATACAAGATTTAATACAAATGATTATGATAAGAAGACACTTCCAGGGACAAGAACAATCCTAGTAATCATTTCAAGTGGGTATATTGGTCAATGGTCTTAAACTAGGATGCACAAGGATCTAGGGATTTCCTCTATATAGCTTGAAGGTACGTGAGGTCCAATTCGATGAATTTGAAAGGAGAATAATGTCAAACATCTAGGAGGAGAGTGTAAACCACACCCCACCTTCACTTCCCAAAGGTATACAATTCTTTGGGCTTAGCCAATATTGACAAGATTCTACTTCCAAGAGGTGTGTCTTTCGATTCACTTCCCACTATTTATAATTTGTTGAAATGCAAGAGTTGAGGTCACCAAACTCCCTAATAAGGTTACACAAAACTAATGAAAATAATGATTTTGATCTCCAAGCTAATATGATAATGTGAGGAGAGAATATGGATGCATTTGATCACACAAGAAATGTTTATTAACCTTACAAATTGAAATGTGTTATGTGAAATGGGAGTGTTGAAGAGTGCTTTTGATTCCTAAGATCATATATAAATGTGAGGGAAGAGAATACACGCCTCCAAATAAAAAAAAAGTCACCAAGCAATGCCAAAAATTGTTATTATTAAGCCCAAATTGAAAGTATGATTTTGAGAAGACACTTTTTCTTTTGAAGCCCAAATTAAAAGTGTGATTTGGAGAAGACACTTATTATTTTTAGATCGAGATTGAAATGTGATGTAGTAAACAATATTAAGATAAAGATATGAGTTGAAAAGTGTGTACCTGGATTTCTTTTAGATCCAAATTTCTATGCACTTGATCTAATTTTCCCTTTGAAGAATTTATTTTTCTACACATTAACAAAACCAACAACAAATCAAAACCCTAACAAGATAATTGATCACTAATATTAGAGGGTTACCTTAAAACCATACCAAACATTAACTAACAATTTTTTTATTATTTTATCATTATTTTAACCTCAAAAATAAATCTGCAAAGAAAAGACCCCAATAAAATTTTAAGGGCTTTTTGAAAATGCAAAAAAATTATAAAAAAATTATGTGATTTGAGCCCTAGAGAGTAGATTTATTGAACAACCCTAATTTTTAAATCTTATTTTTCTTAAATTATTTCTCATCAAAATTAAAAACATAAAGAATAGACCCTCATTATAATTTTGAAAGATTTCCAAAAGTATAAGAAAATAAAAAAAAATCGTTGATGTGCTCCCAAAATTAAGTTTTCATCAAAAATAAAAAAATATATAAATAATTCAAAATAGATCAATGAAATCTGACCTTTTTAGTCAAAGTTCTTGATATCATACTAAAGCTACAAAGAACTAAAAATTGAGAAAATTTATAGCCGATTGTGAGAGATAATAAAATCTTTCTAAAACCCTAATTTTCAAATATCTTATTTTTTGCTAATTAATTTTCATAAAAAAATAAAAATAAAGAATAGACCTCTATTATAATTTTGAGAACTCGCCATAAATATAATAAAATCCAAAACATTTGCTGATTTTCTCCTAAAATTATATTTTCATGAAAAATCATAAAAAAATTATAAATAGTTCAAAACAGATCCAAAAATTCTGATTTTTCTATTGCAATCTCTTGATATCATCACAAACAAGCTAACAAAAATTTGAGCAAAATTTCATAACAGTTTGAGAGATATGGTCAAATCTTTGAAAACTAAGGTTTTGTCCAAAAATGATGTAAAACTTGCAACAAAAAGCTAACAAAACCTGCAAAAAGCAAGCTAGATCAAGTGATATGGGTCCAAGTCTAAAATTTTTCAAAATTTCTCAAAATATTGTACCAAAAATTAGTTAAGGGGTTCACATCAAGTTCACCATAATGTATGTATGAAAATTGGATATAATAAAAATATGTATAAAATAGCTTAAATCAAACCAAAATACATAAAAACCTTAAAAGAAATCAAATAAATGCAAACCTCAAAGGATTGAATGTATTATATTGATTTTTTGAAGATTTGAATGTTGTTGCTCATGAATCTAGCAACATAATAGTAGCATAAATCATTTGATATGAAAATGGGATGAGAGGCCCCTTCTATATAGAAAGCCAATTTCAAATGAAGGGCTATGTTTGAAAGATGAAGAATGATGTTGATCATTGGATGAGATTGCTTCGAAGAAAAGATGAATATGGTTAGGGAAAAAATAGGGGTTTAGTAAAGGATGGATGGTAAAGATTTAAAGCTAATAAAACCTTATCAAGGGTGTAAATTAACTGAGATGTGAAGGGATAAGAATGGCATGGATAAAGAGGTTGGCACGGAAAAAGAGATTGCTAGAGTAAATTAAATAATTATAAAATTATTTAATTTAAGAGGGAAAGTGAATAATTAAATAAAAATGATTATTCAATTATAGAAGAAAGGGAAAAGGCTAACTTTTAATTAAAATAATAATTTAATTAAAAAGTGGAGGAAAAAGACAAAATATTAAATAATTAAAAAAAAAAATTAATAGTAGAGGAAAAGGTGGAAAATAATTAAATAAATAGATTTTATTTAATAATGGAACAAAAAGCTAATGAATAATCAAACAATTAATAATAATTATTTAATTATAGAATAAAAATAGAAAATAATTAAATAAAATAAGAATCTATTCAATTATAGAGGGAAAGAGAATTTATTAGAGATGTAATTAATTAAATTAAATTTATTTAATTAATCAAGGATGAATAAGGAGAAAATGAATTAATTAAATAATTAAGAATTATTTATTTAATAGCAGAATGTTACCTTAAGAGATAATCAAATGATTGAAATTATTTAATTATGTAACGAGGAGAAAGAATTAATGTGAACAAATGTGTTTGTAGGCTTGGGGAATTTTTCTATGTCCACACAAAGATCAACTCGTTGCACCACAAAATCGTAATAAAAACCATAAACTAGGTAAAAGAAAACAAAACTAAATTAACCTTGTTTTTGGTGATTAGGGATTGCAGATATGCCCGAGTCCTGGTGAATCAATTTATAATAATTGTTATAATCCCCCAAGAATTAAGTTAATCTATAAATTCAACATTTTTAATTATATGGGAAACTAGAAGACTCTAAAATCCTTGCAATAATTTTGTAAGGTATTCTCATAGGATAATAAATAAGTGTAAATTAGTGTTCATGTATTAGTAAATATACTCTTTTAATTTTCTTCAATTTCATTTATCATTTCATATCGATGTGTTGATCCTACCTTATATACAAGGGGAAATATATATTCTTCAATGTTATCTTCACTAAGGTTTCATAAAAATAGTTTGTTGTGAATAAATATTTTTGTATAAAGTCTTGAAATCTATTTTTCAGGTTCGATTAGTCACCCCTCTACCTCAATATCTACCTCCCATTATCACAATAAACTATAAATAATCTATTGAAAAAAAAAAATAGTTTGTGATCATCTCATTGGATTAGGATTACCTATCCAGGTATATATTAAAAAAAATTACTGGTTATTAAATCTTTATCCTTAGTGGAAATTTATTTCTTGGTTTATAAATATGTAAATATTTATTTTATTAAAATAGCATATCAAATGGGTGTTAAAACTTGAATATGGTTATGATATTTTCTAGGTACATGATTTATGCCAAGGTATTCATTCATCATTTATATTATTTTCTAGAAATTTAACATTAGTGATGGCCCCCACTGTCTAGTTGAGCCAAAATTCATAGAAGGTCTTACCCACATCAATAAATTGGTCAATTATTGCCCAAATTTATCATATATTTGATATATTTTTCTTCAGATCAATATCCCTAGTGCATAGAAGAATATTTATCTATATGAGTTCAAGACTTGAAAATTTAAGCACCAATAAAGTGTTCATAAACTAAAGATGAAATATTAATGAATAGATAAGGTAGCATCTTTATCAATATTTATTTGAGAAAACCAATCAAAAGTGTGATGAAGAAAGTAAGATTGTATACTTTCTATCAATTTAAGAAGTGGTGGGAACAAGGAGATCAATTAAAAATTATCTAATATAGTAGGAAGTTATGTTAGAAGGAGAGAATATTTGGAAACTAGGGGAGCTAATATAGGAGGTAGATGGCCTTATTAATATAGTATTAGAAAAGGATGGTTTTAATTCCTTGCTAGGTGAGATAGATACTAAGGAGTACAGTGTTTGAGAGACATTTCTAGACTGAGGTAATGGCTTAAATATTGTATTAATGTCACTAAAAGGGACAAATTTAGTAGTATGCAGCCAAAAATTTATATGGGACCATGATAATTTGGAAAAAATAAATTATAGGAGTTGCAAAATATAGACTACTCAATAAAAAAGAGGGATATGGAGGACTCAAAGAATGAAAAAAAGTAATCTATAAAAAAATATTTCAATAAAAATTGAGGATGTCTCCTTATAGGTAGGAAGTGATGAATATTCTCAAGTATAATATTTAAGGTAATAGTGCATCTATAGAATTTTTTTATTAAAGTAATTAGTAGAAAAGTAAAGATGAAAAAAATTATGCTAGGTAAACTAAATTTACTGGGAAATTATTTGAAGTATGTGTTAAATAGAATATAGAGGTAGGATTTAGGGGTTATGGTTGATGAAAGTTTCTCTACTCAATGATTCAAAACCATATGGTATAATTATCATTCTAATGGTAAGCTTCCCTCTCACTCTAGCAATATTATTAATGTTGTAATAAAAAGCATACGATAGAATTTTAAAAATATTATTCAATATGAGAGATTAAAAGGTTACAATAATTTATATTGTGACAAAAATCAACCAAGTGAAGATCAATGTTAAGGAGTGAAATAAGAAAAATATGGTAAACATATTTGATAAGTGACAAATATTAAAAAATAATTAGAAAAAAATGTTGTGGAAATAAATTGGAATGAGCTATTGAAAATAAATATGAATGTGACAAAATATTTAAAATGAACTAGAAACCATTTAATGCATCTAATAGATATTATAGTTATAAAATATAGAGTAAAATGGTTAAAGGAGGATTGAATTATAAATTTATTCTATATCTTCACTAATATGTATAATAAAAAATATAAAAAAGAGCATCACTCCTATATATTGTTAAAAAGTCACAAACATTGATGCAATAAAGGATAAAAGCATTAAATTATTTAAGAATATTATTATTTTTATCTATAAAGTAAGCTAGGAGACCTAGGTGGATCTAATCTATAGAGATTATTTTTTTTCAAAAGCATTAAACAAGGATTTAATGAAACCCTTCAAGATTAAGGAGATTAGGTGCATAGTCTTATCTTTGGGTGTAATAAAGGCCCATATCTTACAATTTTTTAGGTTAGGTTGTTAAAAATAATGGATGTGGTTGAATGAATGTGTGAGATGATAGTAAAGATTGTTGAGCTAAAAGTATAATGATCAAGAGCTAGAATACCACCTTTGTATTTCTAATTTGCAAGGTTAAGAACATAAAATATTTTGATGGGTTCAATATCTTAGCTTTGTGTAACATGATATATAGGATTTTCACTAAGGAAATGGTTATAACTATTAGTAAGTTCCTAGGTAATATTAGTTATGAAGAATAAAATAGCTTCCTCAAAGTTATGATAACCCTAAATGTAACTGTTATTGTGTATAAGATAATTAATTATATAATGTAAATAAAGGAGGATATCATGTTACGTTAAAAAGATATTAATAATACTTATGATAGAATATGTTTCAATTTCCTTACACAAGTCATGCGTGAGTTTATTATTTATAATATTTATGTAATTAGGTGGCATCTATATCTCTTTAGATTTAGTTTAAATTCTAATCATTGAAACTTACATTGAATTTTTTAACAACTAACTAGGTCCTAAGTCTATTGGTTCTCCAAATTTATTTTATTATATTATCTAAAATTTAGCTCTTAAATCATAATTGAGATTATATGATCCTTTTTCACTTTAGGCTCTACAAACCTTAGAGGGTTTACCTCCTAACAATATCTAGAAATAATGGCAATTACATGGGATCTTGGACAAGCATATATGTTGTCATACTTTTAAACAAGGATTTATGAAATTCATAATAATAGTCTAAATTACTTGTAAACTTTAAAATCCTACCCATGATAACACCAAAAAGATAAATCTCCACTTATTGATGATGTTGGCACCATACCCACTAAAAATTAAAAATTCACTTTACACATGGAAGCTAGTCACATCTTTGCAATTTTAAGTAACTTGGTCATTGTGAGCATTTGATAAGAACTTATAGTAGAGTGTAATAAAAGCCTACCATTATATTCCATCACAAAAATAATTTGAAAATTAAATGGTCATATAAAATAACACATGGCAATAGTATGCATAGTCAGGGTTTGAAATGTGGGCCCCTATTAAGAACATATGAAATAAAAAAAAATATTAATAAAGAGAAAAGACAAAAAATGATGAAAATTATCATAATTTTTCAGCCTCATGGCCCTAAATAAATATCTTAAATTGATCTCACAACAATAGAAATTAACATGATAAATTGAAGGCTTGATACATGGATTATAGCATGGAAACGAGTGGGGGAATTTTAAAAATCTCGGATGAGGCACTTTAAGTGATTTATTAAAGCATGTGTGTTAAATGTGAGAAATTTATTAGGACAAATGGATTAGTCACCAAAAAAATAAAAGGGTTCAAATAAGATGCTTAAGTAACTAGACAGGAGAACAAGTCAACTACAAAACAAAAGAAAAATGTAACGATCCTATAGCCATACTTAGGGTTTTAAACAAAGGAAAATAAAAACCCTCCTAAAAACTCAAAAGGAAACCCAAGGAGATTAATAGTTTTCGCCACAACCAAGGGGACTCATATCAATGTTTTTGTTGATTCTAATGTATAGGTTCAAGTATGGAGGAACATTGAGGCTAAATTAATAAGTGAAATTCAGGGATATCTAGGTGTATTCTTGGGTTGGGAATGTGTCTCATGCCTCTTGTTTTTAGATGACACACTACTACTTTTTGGGGCCTAGTTAGGTAGGACAAAAATATCAAGAGAATTTTGACTAAATATGAGAATTTTCTTGGGTAGAATGCTAATTTGTAAAAATCAATGCTCTTCCTTCTTAACAAGAACTATCTAAAGGCTTGTTGATATATATGAATTATTTAGGTATGTTAGAGAATATTTTATAGGTTCTTGCCTTGATATATTTGTCGAGGAGGGGGACCAGCCACATCAAGGCTCTAGGTCATAGAGAGACAAGAGTAGAAGGCTGCCCTAATCTACCTCAATTTGGACAAGTGTTTGGTGCTAGGGATAGAGAATGAAGAGAACTCTCAATGCTTATACCAATCTTCTCATCCTAAGAGTTTTAGTGGGGCTAAATGAGTAGGTTCCTGGAATTAAAATTGTACCTCAAAAAAATCTCTGCTAGAGGACAACATCAAAGAAAAAAGATGACAACAAGGTGCACTGGTGTCTCACAAGTGTGCTAGTGTCCGTACGGAAAGACAGTGGAAGAGAATAGTTAAAAGTGAAAGAAACCTATTGAAAACATAGAAGTTGAGGTTTAATATGATTACTAAATTGGTAAATGATAGAATAGCCAAAATAACAAGAAATATGATATAGAAGTGATAAGAACAAAGGTGGTGAAGATTTAACTCACGATAGGTCCAATTTTCTAACAAGCTCCACATGATCAAGTACCTAAAAATAATAAAGAAGGGGAAAATGTTGGGGTTGTTTTACGGCTTGCTATAGTCAAACCCCCATTTTGGTCTGTCCACCTCCACTAATAGCTAGATAGATAGAGAGAGAGATATGATAAAGAAACTATGCTGTAAATTAAAATAACGAATGCTACGAGAAACACTATGCTACTCAAATCCAACAAAAAAGAAATACTAAGAAAAAAGTACCACCTTCGACCAAAGGCACTCAAGGCCAATGAGAAAGGAATGCAAGTCTACAACTATGCAAAATTCAACATAGTCATAGTGACACTAAAATCAGTCTCGCAAGACACCAAGTTGCATCTTTTGTGGTGGATGTGAAGAATGTTGTGATTGTTGAAAGAGTTGATAGTGTAGCTAATAGCTCAAATGTGTGAGAATTGTCAAGAAGCTTTGCTAGAACTTTCAAGGATGTGAAGAAGATGGAATGAGAATGAAAGAGTTGATAGTGTAGCTAATAGCTCAAACATGTGAGAATTGTCGAGAAGCTCTACTAGAATTTTCAAGGATGTGAAGAAGATGGAATGAGAATGAAAGATCGTCATTTGAAGGCTAGTTAGGAGAGAAAGAGTCATTCAAAGGTCAATAGGAAGGCATAGGGGAATTACGTTTCATCACCAATGGAGAACGTAATGCCTATGTAGATTACAGAAGCAGGAATCATGCCAATATTAAAGTGCATCGTGCAGATGTCCATGTGTCGTATGCACGTCGTTGCAAAAAATTCCCCCATCAACACTAAAAACAAGCACCAAGCGAATGGAGTACAGATGGGTGATGTGGAATTACATCATTGGGTTTGATTTTTCTAAGGTGCAGGGTGTAAAAGGTGAATTCACAAGGGGGCACAAATTCAATCCTATACATTTTCCCCCTACTTTAGTGAACATGAATGCCAATGATTGTTTGGTAAAGTAGGTCGAAAAAATTCCAAGAAAATATATAGAACTGCCAAGGAAGCGGGACGTGATATGGTGTACTCAAAAGTATAAGGTTGGAAAATGGCTCCACTAGTACTCTCTCCTCAGGAGGATTGAACAAAGTGCACTGGAGGCCCTCCGACCGAAGGTGGAAAAATCTTGTAAGATGTAAGTGCTTCACACATCCTTGGACCTACAAAGAATGTTCCTTCAGGCACTCTCTCTTGAAGGAAGCTTGATGTAGGAAACTCTATAGAGTCAGATTCAAGAGTAGCTCTATGGGCACACATATAAATTAACATGTTAATCCATAGACAAAAAATGTTAGAAAGGAAGAGGTCATGTAAGCAACTAAGCATAAAATCACACAAACAATGAAAAAATTGAAGAGCTTTTGAAGGGGTCCCTTGGGAACCCTTCAAAATAATATGGGCCCACTCAAGGGAAAAACTATTTCAAAGTGCAAGAGTATTTTTTGAAAATCAATTAAATATCAAGGAATCCTTTTGAAATATTTCACTTCATCATGTAATTTGAAAGGAAGAAGGCCCCCTCACAAGCGTAAGATTTCTCAAATTCTTTCTTTACAAACCCGTGATGAAGGAAAAATATTCACAAGGGGTCCTTGTTGAGGAATGTGATTTTTGAAAAATACTTTGAAAAGGTTTTCATGAAAAGATTTGTTAGCCATTGAATACATTTTATAAAATCCAAATCAGTAAGAGAACCCCGCCTTACGATGGTGTGTGTTGAACATAAAGGCAGGCAAAATCCCAAGGAGAGAAAATAAAGATTTAAAAAGTGATGTTGTGGCCTAAAAAACATAAGGAGATGTAACTGTGGTAATATTTCCGCACATGTGAGGGACAACACATGAGCACCACAACATCAGAAAAAAAGTAGCAGAGATAGATGCAATGAAACAAGATACAATAACATAATGAACAAGAGACAAGGGTGATATAGTATTTTGAGGTTAGAACTACTCATAAATATAGATAGATAAGTATAATAATATATAAATGAACTATTATCAAACCCCTACTATATTAGACCATGTGAAGAAGGAAGATGAAGATAAAATAAAAATAGAAAATTAGGTCAACACGAAAGGGATGCCTAAATGCTAATTTTCAAAAATCAATACAGGAAAAATAGAAGAATGATGTGACAAATGGAAGAAGTTTCACAACATAAAACACTCCTATATCCAAGCACCTACAAGGGTGACAAGTGTCATCCAGGAACATATAAAACAAGCATGAGGGAACACAGTACATACAAACACAATCTTATCCTATAGATAAAGAAGAGCCACCCACCTAGTCCTTATCAACCAAGAGGTCATCATTCTCCCAATATAGATCACTGTACAGGGAGGATGGAAAAGCCCTTGGCCTATAAGGGTGGAATATTGAGGGGGGAACCCTCTGACCTTCCTACAACAATAGCTAAGGAAGTTTTCCTGTCAAGTTTTTCTCCACTCAATTTTTATGAGGTGAAAGTTAGTGATTTTGCAAAGATCGATGATAGGTCTAGGACATCATCCACAAAGTTGAACATGCACTTCCCTAGAGTGCCATGTTTCAATTCAATGGACGATGGAGGAAGCACTCAAGATCCACTGCTAGGCTCACCGAATGACTCAGGAGTAGTGACAAACTCTAGGGATGTTAGGGCTTCCTCCGTCACTACAAAAATACAATCCAACATAGAACCACCCTCTGAAGAAGATGAACTATTCTTCAAATCCCCATTGTAAGTGGGCTCATTATCCATCTTCCACTTCATCAGGGGATTTTAAATTCCTACAGATGGAGTAGAGGGTGTAGAGGAAGAGGAGAAAATTGTGGTAGACACCATTGAGGTATTTGAAATGTCTACAGGTTTGAAAATGGTATGATGTCAGGAAGGAACATCAATGGGGGCAGCTCAACTAAAGGATAAATGAGTACATACACCCTCTTCAAGTGAGGATCGTTCATGCTTGTGGTGGGAGTCGGAAGCAAGACTAAGACTGAAGGAACTGAAGAAGAGGAGAGGGAAGAGGTGGACACAACAGAAGATGCCAAAGTAGGAGTTGCGGAATCCTCTTCCTTATTTTGCAAGGCTTCTTTCTCAGTAGCCAGTTCCTTCCTCCAATAATTGTGCTCACATGTAAGGAAATTTCTACAACTCCGAGAGCTAGAGGTTGCAACCTAAGAAGGGACAAATGACTCCTTTTCAACCATTAGAGTATCCATCATGGCCATTTTTGACGAAGGGAGGGAATCCTAGACGAGAACAGGAGGGAGAGATGGAGAGGATGATGGAACAATAGAAGAGGGAGTAGACTCCAATTCCTTAGCGAAGAGCCTCTTCCTATTCATTTTCTTAGAGGAAAGAGTAGTAGGAGGACACAGAGACCAAGATATAGAGGATGCTCTATGGGGTCCCTTACCCTTACCATAGAAAATAGACCAAGGCACTGTGGGTAAGAAAATAAATTCAAAATTTAGATGCTTGCGATTTCACCAAGCAGGCACCATTGGAGTCTCTAGAAAACACCTAGGAGCAGGGGCCAATGGTACCACAACCGGCGAGAGGAAGTGATAGGCAGGATAGTAGAGGAAGAAGAGGAAGGGATATGAGCATAATTCTCTTCCCTTTTTCAAGCCAAGGCAACCTCACATTCTATCTTCATGAAAGATCTCTATGAGTTGGAATAGGGGGAAGGAGGTTATCTCACTTTAGGAATTATTCCCCCACTCTTGTACTTCAGATAAGTTCAATACAATTGTTTTTTCCTGGGGGAAGTGAGCCAACATGGGTAGGCTAGGAGTGATTTAGTAAGTAGCCCCCATGTGCAATTAGTAGTCTATAACCAGTGTCATGGACTACATGCACTGAACCCTCATGGGAAAACTTTAAGAACTTATAAACTATTAAGGGAAGTACATTCATAACAACGAACCAAGGGATCCCTAGTTTCACCCTAAATAGTTCAGACCTCAAGATAATGTTAAAGAGTGAATTTACATATCTAGGCCCAACTAGGATTGACAAGGTGCTACATTTGATGGGAGGAACGAAAAGCCCATCATCGATATGTATAGTTCTTGTGGACTTTTCATACCCATCCTTATGCAAAAATTTGATTAAAATGATCTCCTCAATAATGAAATTCACCTAACATGTAGGGTCAATGAGAACACAAGGTATAATATTCCCATTGATACATGCAAGGATATATAAGGGAGATGGTTCTCTATTAGAGTTCATTGGAAAATCCTATGAGGTGAAAATTATTGGAGGAGATCCAATCGCAAGTTATGCAGATGAGATGGGTAGATGTAAGAAGGAATCCATTTCTACGTATGCTAAATAGAGCTTTCATAGGAGCCCCCAAGGGTTCTACAATTATATGATGACCTTCTTAAGGCATTATCATACAATGCTTAGGGAACCTTCCAAATATTCCACTAGGGGTCGTAGGCTGGGTTGCAAGGGTATGCGCCTCAAAACACTCACACCCACAACTCTCCTAGGATATGAGGAAAGGGTCTTTCAGCACTACCAAGTGGAACCAAAATGGTTCACATCAGGTTCACCAAAATGTAGAGGAGGGGGACCAACCACACCAAGGCTCCAATTCATGGAGAGCTAAGAGAAGAAGGCTTCCCTAATCTACCTCAAGATTGAAAAGTGTTTGGTGCTAGGGATAGAGAATGAAGAGCACCCCTAATGCTTCTACCACTTTGCTAATCCTGAGAGTTTTAACGAGGCTAAATGAGTAGGTTCCTAGAATCCAAATTGTAACTTAGACATCTCTCTTCCAAAGGAAAATAGTGAAAAATAGGGATGATAGCTCGACATCCTAGCACCTCATAAGTGTGCTAGAATCCGTAAGGACAAATAGTGAAAGAGAAAAATCAAAAGTGCAAGAAACCTACTGACAACCTAGCGGTTGAGGATTAAAGTGATGACTAAAATGGTAAATGACAAAATGAAAAAAATAATGAGAATAATGATATAGAAGTGATAATAAAAAAGGTGGTGAAGATTTAACTCAGAAGAGGTGCAGTTCATCAACAAGCTCCACACGAACGAGTACCTACACACAATAAAGAAGGGAAAATTGTTAGGGCTATTTCAGGGCTTGTCACAATCAAAACCCCATTTTGGTGTTTTCACCTCCATGAACAACTAGATAGATAGAAATATGATAAAGAAACGATGTTAGAAAGTTAAATATCAAATGATATGAGAAACACTATGCTACTCAAATCCAACAACAAAGCAATAGTAAGAAAGCAATACCACCCTCAACCAAAGGAACTCAAGCCCAATGGGAGAGGAATGCAAGTCTACAACTATGGAAAAGTCTATGTAGCCGCAACGACACTAAAAGTAGTCTTGTAAGACACCAAGTTGCAGCTTTTGTAGTAGATGTGAAGAATGTTGTGATTGGTGAAAGAGTTGATAGTGCAGTTAGTAGCTCAAATGTGTGATAATTGTCAAAAAGCTCTGCTATAATTTTCAAGAATGCAAAGAAGATGGAATGAGAATGAAATATTTCCATTTGAAGGCCAATTAGGAGGGAAATATTCATTCAAAGGTCTGTAGGAAGGCATAGGGGTGTTATTTTTCATCTCCAATGGAGAATGTAACGCCTCTACAAATTCCAGAGGTAGGAATCCTGTCAAGACAACAATGCACCAAACAGATGTCTATGTGTCATGCGTGTTTTCTCGATCGAAATTCCCCCACTTAAACTAGAAACAAGTGCCAAGTGGATGGAGTACGGATGGATGATGTAGAATTACAGGGTCAGGTTTTATTTTCTAAGGTGGAGGGTGTAAAAGGGAAATTTGCAAGGGGGGTAAAAATTCACTCCTATACAATATTGCTAATAGATAAATATGCCTCAAATAAGAAGTTGTGAATTAATAATTGATAGGATTCATAAAAAATTATCCACTTATGAATTGAAGTGGTTATCCATGGTGGTTATTATCATAATGAGTAAACACTTATTAATATAAATTGATAGTAGAAGGAAATTTTCTTATGGTATATGAGGGTGATCATTAAAAATAATTTTTATTCTTGTTCAATTCCAAGTAGGAAAATTGATCCTAGATCAAATTAGGATCTAGCTAAGATTATCTCCTTTTCACTTGACTCAACTTTAGACATAAATTTACTATAGTTTTCTGATTATCTTTCTACCACAAGGAAGATCCAACCTCCTACATTTTTTGTTTATTTCTTTTTTCTGATAATGATGAATTTAATGTGTTTTAGTGAACCAAATTCATAAGTAACCCTAGATCTAAAAATATCATTTATTGCATAAATGATAACTGAGTGTAGTGGAACTGACCTAGATCTAAGAAATGGCAATATTGAGGAGCTTGTGACAAAAAACTGAGCCTAATTTGTAATGACAAGGGTGCAATGAGCTCTAGACAAGATTGCTTCTTTTACAGATCTACAAATTCTAGTTTGGAGGTTGCAATCTTCCATCACTATTGCACTAGAGTGTTTCCTAGGTGAGCTATTTTATGTCCCTCATAGTGGTACTTGAGTGCTTTTTGAGGTGAGCTATTTTTTGGCCCTCACATTTGTACTAGAGTGTTTTCCCCTATCTCCCTTTTTTATGGAACTAAAAGAGATTCATAACTAATTATTCTAAACCAATAGTGTGAGGATTTTGTTTGAAAAATGTCTCAACCTTGAAATTATGTAAGGTACTGTTAATTGGTAAGCGTAGGGAGCGGGGGGCTGCAAGGAATTTTATGTATATTATTTTATTGTAAATGTAGAGCACTCATCATTATGTCTTAGATTTGATGGTCGATGGTTTATTTATTTGATTTTCACGCGAAGGTAACCTTAGTTTATGTGAGTATTATATTACCGTTATGTATTGTGATATATCCTAAGAGTTTGATAGTAATTGTATTACCTCTAGATCTCTAGTTGGTAATACTCCTATGAGACGCTTTCTCTACAAGTGTATTATAATCTTTTTAATTTTTGAATTATATATTCGGTGACTTTTGGAGTGTGAATTTTTTCTCTCGAAAGGGTTTTCCCCACATAAATCACTATGTTGTGGTATGCATGATATTTATGTTTATTTATATTTAAGCTTTTGTAATTTTTATATAGATATATAAAAAATTTATATTTTCCTCCTCTCAAGATTAGTATAGAAAGTTTCTCCACTACTTTAGCTTCCTTAAAAGTGGTATTAGAGCCTAATCACCTTTTTTTTTTGGTTGTGGGTTGTTTGTTTTTTCAACTAATCTAGATTAGAGTGGGATCTTATGTAGAAGATACTTCGTGATATTATTTCAGGATTATTTTTATGGTAAGTTCATGAAGGAGAATAGAGGTGGATGATCTTTTTGGAAATAATTTTGTAATGTGGATGTTGAAGATGGAGGATATGTTGATAGATTGAGATTTGTGGGATGTTGTTGATGATAATGTTTCAAGGTTTGTAGATCTTGCTTTGGCTACCCAATATGATGTTATGGACTATAAATCCAAGGGTCTAATCTAATTATACTTGGAATACTCTATTTGAATCAATATCGATGAAGAGGAATCTATGTATAAACTATGGAAGAAGCTTGGTGAGATGTATCATGCCAAATCTTTAGTGAACACGATTTTCTTGATGAAGAAATTGTATTTCTTAAGGGTGGAAGAGGGTTGATGAATTATAGACCACTAAGAAGAATTCAATATGTTGGTGGCTCAATTGGCATCAGGTGGTGTTCAAATGGGTGAGGAGGTGAAATTTCAGATCTTGGTTTTTTCTTTTCCTGATTTGTGTGATTCTCTTGTTATGGCTATGTGGAGTACTTCTATTATATTGTAAAGTGAAGATGTTATGGGTTATTTACTTTCTAAAGAGATGAGGAGGAATGTATCCAAAAATTCCCAAGAGGCCCTAAATGTTCATGGAATACCTAAGGAAAAAGGATACAATAATGAGAAGCATGATAAATTAAAGTCCAAGGGGAGATCCAAATTTCCTAGAAAATCTAAAGTTATTTTTTGAAACTATGGTAAGCCTAGACATATTCATAAGGACTCCAATAAAGAAAATAAGAAGAAAAATAAAAAAATTGATTCAGATTCTGAGTCCAACAAGGAAGATGGTGATGCATCCATTGTATCTTTAGAAACTATTGCATGGAATTATGAATGGTTAATTGAATTATGTGTATCTTTCTATATGACCTTTAGTAGAGATTTTTTTTTAATGTGAAGAATTTGATGGAGGTAAGGTGTACTTTGGTAATGATTCTTAGATTAAAAAAATTGTTTGTGGTAAAGTTAGAATCAATTTTCTTGATGGTATAATTAAAGGATTAAATGTGTGTTGCATATCCCTATATTACCAAAAAAAATGTTATTTGTGAGAAAACTAATAGATGGAGGTGTGTAGGTAGTATTTTTTGTTGCATAATGCAAGATGGTTAGAGGTGCTATGGTGATTTCTAGAGGTTTCATATATGGCACATTATAGAAGCTTGATGCATGCACTGTTGAGTGTAATAGTATATTTGTGAAAAGAAATTTTGTGGAAGAGGTGAGGGTTTCATCTTCAATAGATGGTCATGGCTTCTAGCTATCCAAGGTTTTTCTTTCTTCTAAGTCAATGTTTCCTACTATAGAGGAGGGGGAGTGACTGCTCAGGAGCTTAGGTCACAGGAGTGTCTATAACAATATGCTTCCCTGATGTCCCTCATGCTAAGGGATTATTTCAAAAGAGTTTAAGGTTTAAAGGGTTGAAAAGGAAGGACAATTGATTTGACTCTTTCCTTCTACCAACCTGAGAGTCTCAAGAAGTTAGGTGAGAACGTTTCCAAAATTATCACTATGACCTAGGTAGCTCACTACTAGAGGACTGCAGTCTTGGACACAAATGATAGTGTGGCATGTTGGTGCCTTAGTGGGGGTGTTGACATCTGTATGGAAAAAAAGTGTAATGTACGGTCTAAAAGCTAAGGAAACTTACTAACAACCTAACAAGTATAGTTTAATGCAGTGACAAAAAATAGAAAAGATCTAAATAACATAATAACAAGAAGAATACTTTATCTTGATCTAATCTCCAAATTGACAAAAGAGGGTATGGAAAATGCACCTTCCTACACATGAGTTGATATTTTTAAATTCTTCACTCGATGAGAAACCTACACACACAAGAGAAAAAAAAATTGAGTCTGTGTATAGAGGACTATAATAGTCACTCCACCACTTTGGCATTTCAATCTACATGAATAGCTAGTATAGCAATGATAGGAGAAATGTGATAAAGAGTGATATTGAATTGAAAGTACTAAGCACTATGCTAAAGAATAATATGCTACAAAAAATATACAATAATGCTAAATGAATGGAAGATGGAATAATATCACATTCAACCATCTGAACTCAAGGAAAATGGGAGAAGGAGTGAGCTCGCAAGCTAGAAAATGTCGACATTGCCACAAAAACAAGGAGATTAAGTTCACAAAACACCAACTTGTAGCTTCAATGGAGGTGAGAATGTCATGAATGAAGTGTGTAGAAGGAAGAATGATCAATTAGAATTCCAAGAAGATGAGTTGAATGAATGAGATAGGCTTTCAAAGATGAAATTAGAGGCAAAGGATCCATATGAGGTCAGTCAAGAGAGTAGAGGTGTTATTCTTCATTGAAAATGGAGAATTGTAACACCTCTATGGATTCCAAAGGTAGGAATCCTATCCGAATACAAGCACGCCATGCTAACATCCCTGATAAAATATCCACCATCGACACAAAAAACTGCCAAGTAGATGGGAAATAAATGAAGGACATGGAATTGCATTATCCAATTAAATTTTATAAGGTATGAGGTACATAAATGTGGAATTTGTGAGTGGTGCAAATTCATGCCATTACATTTTTCCACCATTTTAGTGAGCATAATTATTAATGAATACACGATAAATTAGAGTGAAAGATGAGAAATGTATACCTAAACCATCAAGGAAGCAGACTAAAATATGACACACCCGAAAGCACGGGAAGAGGAGATGGCTCTATAGGTACGCGGTCTTGGGGAGAGTTGAAAAATACACCATTGGTCCTTGGATGTATGAAATATGAATAAAAGGCCCTATAAGTATTGGTCCTACAAAGGAGCCACTTGAGGTGCTCATTCTTGAGTGAGGCTAGATGTGAAAGGAATTCAGAGTCTAATAGGCCCTTATAGATGCTCAATCCTACAAGGAAAGCTCTAGGTGTTGGATCCTCGAAGCTTGATTGAAAAAGAAGCTTTGAAAGTGCTTCAAAGAAACATGTTAACTTGTAGAAAAAACATGTTAGATAGAGAAAATACACATAGGTAGACAGATGTAATGTAGACAATCAAAAATTGAAGGAGAAGTTTTCAAAGGGGTCCCTCAAGAACCCTTCAAAAGAAAATAGGTTCGCTAAACAAATTCTTTGTTTGAAAGGTGATGATTTTTTTCATAAATGATTCTAGAATCAAGGAATCATTTCAAAAGAGCTCTCTCATCAAGGAATTCGAAAGGAAGAATATTTCCTCACAAGGGAATTTTTTTTAGAATTCTTCATCATAAAATGTACAACCTTCTCAAAGGAAACTTTTTATATTCTTTCTTTACGAGTCTGTGACAAAATAAAAATTATGCTAGGGTTTGTTGTTAAAGAATATAGTTTTTTGAAAAATTAAGGGCTTTCAAAGAGGGATTCGTTGGCCACTGAATACATCCTTTTCAAAAATTGAAGTAGTATGATAGCCCCCCTTAGGATGGTGCATGTTGAACACAAAGGAACATGACATCGTAAGGAGAGAGAAGAAAGTGATGTTGTGGCTTGTGATACATGACAAGATGTAATCATGGAAATATTGTCAAAAATCCAAGGGCAACACATAGAAACCACAACATTATGAAACAAGAAAAGAAGAGAGAAGGATAAAAAGAAAACACAAGCAAAGATGAATAAAACAAGATACAAGAGAATATGATATTTCAGGGTCATAAATGCTCATAGATATAGATAGATAAATATAATATACTAATATCTATGAATTGGCATCAATCCCCTACTAGATCAGACCATGTATAGAAAGTTACATGAACACAAAACAAAAATAAAAAATTGTGTCAACATGGAAGGGAGGCCTCACTGCGTCGAACACTTTGCATCATTCCTAATTATCAAAAATCAAGGCACAACAAAGAAAGAATGATGTGAAAAATAGAAGAAGATTATGATACAAATAAATCCTATATCCAAGCACCTGCAACACATAAAAAATGCATGGGGGAAACACAACACACAAATCTAATCTACAGATAAAGAAGAGATTCCCTCCTAGTTCTCATCAACTAAGAGGTCGTCATTCTCCCAATCTAGAACATTATAATGGGAAGGTGGAATAACCTACAAAGGTGGCATAGAAATGGGAGCACCCTTTGAATCTCCTTGGACAAAAGCCAAGGAAGAGGGCCCCTCGAGGTCTTCTTCACTCAAATCTTGTGAGGTAATTGTCATTGATTTTTCCAAAATTGTTGACAGAGTTGGGATGTCATCCATTGAGCTAAACATGCACTTGATATGGGAGTGTCATTTTTCAATTGAGTGGGTGATGAAGGAGGTGATCGAGATCCACTACCAATCTCACTAGAAAAATTAAGGACAATGACAAACTTGGGGATGTTGAGGCAACCTCTTCCAGTAGGATGATGCAAGCCAACACAAAACCAACTTCCAAAGAAGATGATCCCTTCCTCCGACCCCCATTAGATGGAAGGTCTTCCTCAAGCTTGAAATTCATCAGATGATGTGAGATCCCCACAAATGAAGCATAAGGTGAGGAAGAAGAAGAGAAAACTACAACAAACACAACCAAGGTATTGAACATATCCATGAGCTTAGGAAAAGGTAGGATGTCTAGAAGGGATGTCAAGAGAGGAGGCTCAACTGAAGGAGTGATGAAAACTTACACCCTTTTAGGGTGATGGTCATCGATGATCACAAGGGGAGCCAAAAGTATGATCAAGGTGAAGGGAACTAAAGTAGAAGGGGAAAAAGATGATGACATAAAAGAAGACACCGAAACAAGATTTGTTGGCTCCCTTTCCTCCTTCTGCAAAGTAGCCTACTCAATGGCCAGAGCCTTCCACCAACGCTTACACCCATGTGCAAGGTGATTTCTACAGCTCTAAAAGCTAGAAATTACATCTTCAAGAGGATTAGGAGGCTCTTGTTCTATAATCAAATTATCCATCACAATTTTTTTTGATAGAGGGAGTGACTCTTGGATAGAAACAAGAGGAAGAGATGCATGAACAGAAACAAAAATCAATGGAGAAGTAGACTCAAATGCCTTAGTGGCAAGCCTCTTCCCATTTTCCATCCCAGAGGTAGGAGCAGTAAGAGGTTGCAAAGGCCAAGATGTAGAGGTGATTCCATGAGAACCATTCCACTTACCATATACAATGGCCTGAGGTACAATGGGCAAGACAAGAAGGTCAAACACTTGACACTTGGCCTTTCTCCAAGTGATTACTATCAAACTCCCGAAGAAACACATAGGGGTAGAAGTTGAGGGATTCACAACAAGATGGGAGGAAAAAGCAGGTGGAACTATACAGGAAGATATAAAGCTCCTAAGTAGATCTCCCCTTCTCCTTTTGAGAGGTAGAGGCAACCTGAAATTGTGCTAAAATGTAAGTCTTTACCAAAAAAGCATAGGCAAGAGGATAGGTCACTTTCAGCAATATGACCCCATTCTTGTATATTACGTAAGTGTGATACAACGAGTCTATCCTGGGAGGAAGCATACCAATAGGGGTAGGCCAAAAGTAATCCAATGAATAAGCCCCACATGACACCAAGGGTTTGTACTCTGTTACATGCACAATGTACATGAAGCCCTCATGGGAAAATTTCAAACACGTATGGATTATTGAAGGGACTATGGTCATAGAAACTAGCCAAGGAATTACTAGCTTCACTCTGAACAATTCAAACTTTGGGATAATATCAAAAAGGGCATTCACACTTCTGGGCCCAACCAAGACTGAAAGGGTGATAGAACCAATGGAAGGGTTGGAAATCCCATCATGCATACATATTTTTCTCTTAGATTCATCGTACCCATCCTTATGTATAAATTTTATTATCATGATCTCCTCTATAATAACATTAACTTGACATGTATGATCAATGAGAACACCTGTCACAATATTCCCATTAATACGAGTGGGAATGTACAAAGGTGATGGATCTCTATTAGAATTCATTGACAAGTCCTGTGATGTGAAGGTTATAGCAAGAGACCCATTCGTAGGCTGCACAAATGGGATGGGAAGATGCATGAAAGAAGCCATCTTCTACATACACTGAAAAGGACTTTCTTGGAAGCCCACAAGGGTTTAACAATTAGATAGTGACCTATTCTATAATTTTCTTCACAAAGTTTGGGGACTCTTCTAGCTATGTCACTAGGGGTCATAGGTTGGGCTAAGTTCCCTGCAACACATACACCTTCAACATGCCTAGAACACAAGAGAAGAATCCTTCAACACTACGAAATGGAACCAAAATAGTTCATGTTGGGTTCACCAAAACGTAGAGGAGGGGGGTTGACTACTTGGGACCCTAAGTCATGGGATCATCTAGAACAATAGGTTGTCATGATCTACCTCAGGCTAAGGGATTGTTTCATGAGAGTTTAAGATTGAAAGGGTGAAAAGGAAGGACAACTAATCTTCCTCTTTCCTTCTACGAACCCAAGATTCACAAGAAGTCAGGTGAGCATGTTTCTAGAATTCAGACTATGAATTAGGTAGATCACTACTAGAGGACTACAATGTAGGACATGGATGACAGCACGACATGCTAGCATCTTAGTGTGGGTGTTGGTGTCTGTATAGATAAAAAGTGTAAAGTATAGTTTGAAAGCTAAGGAAACCTATGAACAACCAAATAAGTATAGTTTAATGAAATGATAGAAATAGAAAAGAGCTAAATAACAGAGTAACAAGAAGAGTAATTTAACTTGATCCAATTTTTGAATTGAAAAAGAGGATGAGGAAAGTGTACCTTCCTACCCACAAGTTGATATATTCAAAGTCTTCACTCAATGAGAAAACTACACAGACAAGATAGAAAATGGTTGGGGATGTGTATAGAGGACTGTTGTAGTCAGTCCCCCACTTTGGTGTTTCCACCTCCATGGATAGCCAATATAGAAATGATAAGAGAAATGCAATAAAGAGAGATATTTAAATGCAAATACTATGTGCTAATCTAAACATCAATATTCTATGAAAAAAATATGATAATTCTAAATGAATGGAATATGTAATAATATCACCTTCAACCACATGTACTCAAGGTAAATGGGAGGAGTGAGATCACATGCTTGCAAATGCTAACATTTTTGCAACAATGAGGAGATTTATTTCACAAAAAACCAAATTACACCTTCAATGGAGGTGAGAATGTTGTGAATGAAGTGTGTAGAAGTAAGAATGATCAAGTAGAATGCCAAGAATATGAGTTGAATGAATGAGATAGGATTTTGAAGATGAAATTGGAGGCAAAGGATTCATTCGAGGTCAGTCAAGAGATTAGAGATGTTACTCTTCGTTGCTACATGAGAATTGCAATGGCTCTATGGATTCCAGAGGTAGGAATCATGTCAGGATGACAACCTCCTCATAGACATCTATGTGTCTTGCTAGCGTTCCTGGAAAAATATCCTCACCAACAAAAAAAACTAGCTTCCAAGTGGATGGGAAGAAAATGAAGGACATGGAATTGTACTATTAGATTCAATTTTCTAAGGTAGGAGCTATGTAAATGTGGAATTCTCAAGGTGTGCAAATTCATGCCATTACACCTATAGAGAAAACTGATATGACACCAAAGACTTGGCCACATTGGAGAAAAAGGTCTAGAGACCTTGAAAAATTAAAATATTGTTGAAGGGTTATTTGATTGTAAACTTGAATTTGATTAATGTGAGCATTGCATTTATGGAAAAAAAAATCACATTAAGTTTCACTCAGGTTCTCATAAATCTTATGGTGTATTTGACCTAACTCATTCTATTGTGTTTGATCATGTAGATGATCCTTGAATTGTAAAATCAAATTATTGTTTTCCATTTATTGATGATTATAGCATAATGACCTCGATATACTTTCTAAAGAGAAAATTTTAAGTTTTCAATTGATTTAAAGAATTTAAAGTAATCCTTGAGTTGCAGATTAGAAAAAAATTAAAAAAATTGAGGAGTGATAATTGTGGTGAATTTTCTCTAATGATTTTAATATATTCTATAAATATTGTTGTATTCATAGACAAAAGGAAACTCTATATTCTTCGCAATAGAATGCAAAAAAAATGAATAGGACACTAATGGAAAAGGCTAAGAGTATATTGAGTCGTGTTAGTCTAGAAAAAATATTTTCTGTTGAAGCTATTGCCACTACTTGTTACCTCACTAACATGTCTCCTACATAAACTCTTGTTGATATGACACCTATACATGCATGGTTTGGTCAGAAGCCTTCATTAATACATCTTAGAGTTTTTGGTTGCAAGGCATATGCACATGTGCCAAAGGAGAAGTGAACAAAGTTGGAGAACAAGGTTGTGAAATGTACCTTCATTGGATATAGTTATGGTGTGAAAGGATAGAAGCTTTGGGATCTTGTTGCATAAAAGGTAATATATAGTAGAAGTTTTATTTTAGAGAAACTAAGCCTTCTTCTTTTAAATTTCAATGTAAAAAAAGTAAACATGAAGATGTGATTCAACTTCCTTCTACACTTGAGAAAGCTGAATTGAGGCCCATAGATAGATAAGAATTTGAGGAGGCTCATCTAGATCTCAATCTTTAGAACAAGAGGAAGAACCTCCAACTAAACTTATTTGTAGGTCTACAAGGAATAGACAACCACTTGAAAAGTATTCACCTAATGATTGGAGATGTATTTTTTCTTTGAATATTAACATTGATGAACCCAGATCAGTTCAAGAGGTGTTATTTATGAATGATGCAAAATCCTCAAAGATTGCTATGGATGAAGAAATGACAACTTTGAAAAAGAATGATACATGGGATCTTATGTTCGAAAAAAAAAGGATAGACAACTGAGATGGGGTGGTGAATCAGTTGTTATGGAATTTAAACTTATTCAACCTTAATCAACCTTTAATCTGAGATTTGATAATTAACAGTGAAAGCATAAATCAACAACCCATCTGAGACACATGAACACCAAGATTTTTATATGTGGAAACCTTGATAGGGGAAAAACCATGGTGGATGTTATTCCACAAGATTATACCCTATTAGAAGTATAACTAAGAATGAATAAGGAATGCACATGCATTCAGGAACACTACTTAGAGCTCACTGCTCAAAGGGAAGCCTCACTGCCTTACATAAAACAATCAGATTAAATCCATCTGATGAGGTTGAACTGAGGAATTTGCTTCTATAAAAGCCTAATGAAAGTTCTGATTAGGCACATAAACACTTCTTCACACTTCGCTCAATCTTCTTCACACTTTGCTCTAAAATAAAATGATCTGATCTTTATTCACACATTTTTCATACATTCACTTAGCATACAACACACAAACACACTTCAAAATGAAGAAACAATCGCTCTTATATATCTGCTACATGAATTTAAATCAACAACTCTATCAACCACAAATAAAGAATGAATTACAATACTCAGCCCAGTTCATGAGAATATATATATATTTGCACCAACCTAAGTTAGTCACATAGTAATGAAGACCTAAATAAAAATCCTTGAACATGCCAAATAATAAAAGATTAATCCATAAGAATCCATAACACAATACCACCATCTCGGGGCCCACCTTCTCTTTGTTGCACTCACCTCTTTGATAGGTTGCCTCATGTCCACCACTTGTGCACTCTGCTTGGCTTACGTGGGAGCCACTAGAGCTCCTTTGGGGAATCTCTAGCGACATCCGCTAGATTCCCTAAGGAACTCTCGAGGTGCAAAAAAGTGTCCGACTAGACAATCCTTCAACCGACAGATGACTGCACTGTTGATAAAGCCAAGGCTAGCAAACAAACAACCACTTCTATGCCTGTCATCCCATCGCTTTGGAAACCCTTAAAATCTCGCCAATCAGAATAAGTCTCAATGACTAAATGTTCAAGCTGACCATATGAAAACACGACATTAAAGCGATAAGGGAAAAAATTTGTGAAGCCCTTAACAGAGGTCCAAGCCAGTAAATTGAGGCACATTTTCCAACAAGCTCCCACTTGACGAATACTTCTCTAGACTTCAAATTCATTTGCGATCATAGGCTCCAAGGCCCATCGAACTTGCACACCATATGAACTTGTTTGTTCTTACTGGCTTTCTCAATGCATTAACAACATTCTTTAGAGTATCCATCTTTTCTAAATAAACCTTTCTATCCTCCACCATATCTCTCATGTAGTGGTATTGTGCATCGATATGCTTTGTTCTGGCATGGAAAGTTTGATTTTTTGTCAAACAAATGGTACTCTGACTATCACAAAAATTAGCGATCTACCTTGCATTAAAACCAATATCAGAACATAAGTGGCTAAGCCAAACAACTTCTTTGTAGGCATGAGTCGTTGCCATGTATTCTTCCTCTATCGTGGACAAAGTGACTACAGCCTGTCACTTGCTCATCCAACTGATTGCACCACCAGTTAACATGAAAGTATATCCATTGGTGGATCTTCTGTTGTCAATGGCCCCTCCCCAATCAGAGTCCACATATCCATGAATGCTGAGAATTCTCTATGATGCAACCAAATTTCCATGGTAACACAAAGCGCATTCTGAGGTGCCTCTCAGATATCTAAACACTCTCTTTACAACATCCCAATGCATCCGTCCTGGATTTTCCATAAATCGACTAAGTTATCCCACTGCTTATGCAATGTTTGCCCTTGTATAGACCATCACATACATTAAACTGCCGACAACACTATCATAAGGCACTATGGTCATGTCCTCCATCTCAGTTGCAGATTTTGGACAATCTTCAATAAATAGCTTCATTCCCTACAAGACTGGAACAACGAGCTACTTGCAATAACTCATATCAAATATCTCCAGAATAGTGTTGATGTACTTACTCTAGCTAACCCATAGATTTTTGCCCTTTCTATCCCTAGTTATCTCCATCCCTAGAATATACCTTGTTGCACCCAGATCTTTCATTTCAAACTTTGCAGAAAAATGAGATTTAAGATCAAAAATCATAGACTTACCATTTCCTATGAACAACATATCATCCACATACAGGATAATAATAAGCACATGACCATTTTCAGTTTTATAATACACACAATGATCAGATTTTGATCTCACAAATCTCATAGAAAATACAAAAGTGTCAAACTTTTAGTACCACATTCTAGGAGACTACTTCAAACCATACAAATATTTCTTTAATTTGCAGACTAGGCTTTCTTTACCTTTTTCAACAAAGTACTCAGGTTGGGACATGTAGATTTCTTCTTCTAGCTCTCCATGAAGAATTTTTTTTTTCACATCCATCTATTCGATCTCTAAGTCATATGTGACTATAAGTGACAACATAAATCTGATAGATGTCATCTTAGCTATAGGGGAAAATGTTTCTCCATAATCAATTCCCTCTACCTGGGAATACCCCTTTGCAACCAACCTTTTTTTAATTCTCAACACTGCCCTCAAGACTAGTCTTCTTCTTAAAAACCCATTTACACCCAATAGAATTCCTTCAAGCAAAGGTACCAAATCCCAAGTTTCATTCTTTTCCGATGATTCCATTTCTTCATTCATGGCTTCCAACTAGGAATTTGCATTGGGCATATGAATTGCCTCTTTAATAGTCCTAGGCTCCTTAGTGCTCTTAATCAAAGCATAGGCACAGTTTGAATCCAAAATGGAGAAACCATACCTATCAGGTTGTTTTTTTTGATGTGTAGACCTTCTCACTGACTGAGGTTGTGGTTCTTCATCTTCAGAACTCTTAGAGTTGCTAGAGTTCTCCCTAGTTTCAGGTACACCATGCAGTTCTCCCTTTTCTGGATTTTGATGAATGTTAACTACATCATTCTTCTTTTCTCTTTGATCTATCTCTAGTTGTGGATTAGTTGTTGAAGGTTTTAGGTCACGAAATATTACACTTTTTTTGTACAAAACCTTCTTAGTGACGGGGTTCCAAAGCTTGTATCCCTTCACACCAATGCCATAGCCGATGAAGATACAATTAACAACCTTATTCTCTAGCTTAGATATTTTCTCATTTGGCACATATGCATATGCCTCACTTCCAAAGACATGAACATGTCTTAGAGAGGGCTTCTTACTAGACTACGCTCCAAAGTTGTCTTATCATCAAGAGCAGAGCAAGGAGAATGATTTACCAGGTAACATGTTGTAGCCACAACCTCAGCCTAGAAAATCTGCTCTAGACCAACACTGCTCAGCATACTCCTTTCCTTTTCCATTAGCGTCTTGTTCAACCTTTCAGCAACCCCATTCTTTTGTGGAGTATAAGGTGTAGTTTTATGCCTTTTAATCCCATGGTCTTTATAGTATCTATCAAAATCTATAGAACAAAGCTCACCACAATTATCTGTCCTCAAATATTTTATTTTCCTTCCAATGTGATTCTCTAACAAGTTTTTAAACTCTTTAAAATGACTGAACACTCCTGATTTAATTTTAAGAAATTATATAAATGCCCTTCTCGAGTAGTCATCAATAAAAGAAACATAGTATCTAGACTTCGATAATGAAGGAACATTAACTGGACCAAACACATCAGAATGAACATAGTCCAGTACACCAAAAGATTTATTAGAACTCAAGGAAAAGGAAACACGTTGTTGATTTCCATAAATGCAGTGTTTGTACAAATCAAACTCAAGATTACAATCTACAAGCCCCTCAACAAGATTTATATTTTTCAAGGCTTTTAATCCTTTCTCACCTATTTGACCGAGTCTATGATGTGACAACATGGTCTTCTCTACTGGGATTTTCACCTATGTCACATTTGCAACTAGAGAAGCATCTTCATCCTTCTCTATAGGAGCAACTTTGCTTGACTTTACAAAGATGTTGTTACATTGAGCAAGATACACATCCAGCTTGTACAGAGTGTAGGTATGTACACCCTTAGCCAGTACCATTGCACCTCTAGCCATTTTACATCCTTTTCTGAAGAAAGAAACTTCTACACCAGCATCATTCAGGTTAGTAACAAAAAGTAAGTTATGAGATAGACCTGGTATGTGTAGTACACCACCAATCCCTTTGATTCTACCATCAGGGATTTATGTCTTGACTATACCTCAGCCAATAATATCCAATGTTGAATCACTCACCAGTTACACCTTTCCACCATCATACTTCTTGTACTTAGTGAACCATTCTCTATGAGACATCATGTGAGAGGATGTACCCGAGTCAACTAGCCAGACATCATTTGATACCTGAGTTGCCAAGGGTGAAATGAAGGCATCTACATCACTCTAAGAAGAGTCATATTCTGAAGAGTTACTCTTCTTCTTCTTCTTCTCCTTATAGTCCTTTCAGATATGACCAGGCTACCCATAATTCCAACATTTCACCTTGGAATTTTTACGAGGATACTTTCATCTCCCTACAAATTTAGATTTGGAATTCTTGTCCTTCTTCTTGCCTTTCTCCTTTGATATACCTCGAACAACAAGGGCCTCTTTGGCCATCTCAAAAGACTTCCTCCACATCTCTTTAGAAAATAGTGAAGCAACCACATCTTCCATCTTGAAAGTAGCAGTCGTACTTCCAATAGCCATCATGAGATGATCCCAAGTGTCAGGTAACAAACATAATAGGAGCATGCAAAAATCCTCCTCCTCAATCTTTACACCCACAAATGCCAATTAATAAACACTCATATTAAATGAGTTCAGATGGTCTGCAACAAATTCACCTTCTTCCATCTTCAAGGAGTACAAATTCTTCCTTAAGAATAACTTATTTACTAAAGACTTTCCCTGATAAATATCGCCAAGCTTCTTCCATAACAAAGTTGTAGACTTCTCCTCATGGAAATTCAGGAGTACAGAATCAGCTAGACAAATTCTTATCAGACCTCTAGCTCTTCTATATGAGAGGTCCTAGTCTTCTTGTTTCATACTTTGTGGCATAGTTCTAGACACTACTACCTAGAGGTGTCTATCCACTAACAGGTCTTCCACTTTGATTTTCCACAACTCGAAGTTGTTGCCATTGAATTTATCCATATCAACTCTTCTTGATGTAATCGCCATCTTAGAGAGAACTAAGTTCTAACTTTGCAAGACTCTCACTAGAATAGTATTAGCATAAAAAAATAGGCCTACTAACAAGGATAACACAACTGGCCAAGCTCTGATACCACTTGTAAGGAAAAGAAAAGGTGTGGAAATGCTTTCCTAATGCTAAAACCATAGAGGAGACATGCAAAGACTAGTTTTAAACCATAAAAACACTTAATATGAACACATGTAGGGTAACAAGAGTAACTGCAATAAAACGATTTTAGAGATAACACCAGATTTATGTGGGAAAACCCTTTTGGGAAAAAACCCACCACACCAAGAGAAAGATACTTTTTATTATAGTAAGCAAAAGATTACATACAAAGTTACAGTCCTCACTCTCTGATAGTTAGCTCACAACAACACTTGAGTTTTCATGCACTCACTATTACAATGCTATTTTGGCATATAGTGGATACAATCCTCTTTTTCAGTATCTTGCTTTTTCTTATCTCATCGACTTCTAGTCAAGACCAACTATTACAAGTCTACATACAACCACCAATTAGGGTGCATTCAATTTAGATCTTCACTTACATGCCAAATTGATCTCGGATTGGATCCACCTACAATCCTACATCGAGCCACCCCCACAATAGAATTGTTGCAAAGAAAATACTAAATCCGGACTCTTCCAACTACCAAAAACCGATCTCATATGACTGCATGATATATCATTTTTCACCAATCCAACTTCAAGCAACAAATTTTGTTTTGCAACAACGGTTTCAAAAACAACCAATAAGAAATATCCACATGTCGCACTGCTATTCATTCCTTCACTTGACCGAGCAGTGATCAGTCAATGGTCATCAGGCTCTGAAAACCCTTCGCCATCACTAACTCTTTCATCACATTTTGAACTGACAATAATTCGTTATCGCCAAGACACCAACCGCCAGCTCTATTGGGTCCCACGAGCCACGTGTCCACCGCTCAGGAGGTTCTAGGGAATCCAAGAGGGAATCACCAAGATTCCCATGAGCCCTCCCACAATGAGCTTCTGAGGCTAGCACATGCCCACTGCTCGTGCACTACACTTGGCTTACATGGAAGCCACTGGAGCTCCTTCAGGGAATCTCTAGTGGTATCTGCTAGATTCCCCAGGGAACTCTTGAGGCACAGACAAGTGTCCACGACCGGACAACCCTTCACATAAATCATCTCAGGGCCCACCTTCTCTTTGCTATGCTCACCTCTTTGACCGGCTGCCACAAGTCCACCGCTTGCACACTCTGCCCGGTTTACGTGGAAGCTGCTAGAGCTCCTTTGGGGAATCTCCAGTGGAATCCATTAGATTCCCTAAGGAACTTTTGAGGCACAGACAAGTGTCGATGACCGAACAATCCTTTAGTTGATAGATGACTGCACTGTCGATAAAGCCAAGGCTAGCAAACAAACTACCAACTCTACGCCCGTCGGCCCATCATTGTGGCAACCCTCAGAGTCTCACCGATTAGACTAAGTCTTAGCAAACAAAGGGTCAAGCCGACCAAATGAGAACACTGTGTTAAAGCAATAAGGGAAACAAATCATGAAGCCCTTAATAGAGGTCCAAGCCAGTAAATTGAGGCACATTTTCCAACACATACGCAAGAACTCAATTTACCAGAATTGCATTCTCTTCTTCCAGAAACATCTATTATAATAACGAAATAACTGTAGGAACTTAGAAACTCATAACTCACTCCAATATTGATGCGTACCACTCAAACTTTTCGAAAACATACTATACAAGCTCAACAAGAAACCCTTTAATGTGTGACCTCTAATTATCAACATACACAACTTTCCACCATTCTAATCTTCACAGCTTTATAGACTACCTACAACTTATCTATTCTAATTTTCTCAATATCCTCGACATATATAACCTTAAGAATCATCAATGCTAATAGTGTTGACATCAATGACAACCACATATCATAAACATAAACACAACATCCAGCAATCACCCCCTTTAGCATTGATGGCAACACTTGATGTAAAAAATACCATCAACACAACGAGCTCTTCACACTATACTCTTTTCCTCCTTTTTTCTACACTTCTCCTCCTTAGATTGTACAAGGTTTTTCACATTACACTTCTCGTACTTTGACATCAATGGCAAAGGTAAACAAGCTCTGAACCACATATCATCTGAATCATCTGACTACTTCCCCCTAAGTAGCAACCACCACAACATCAATCTGAAATAAGATCTTATTGTGAGCTCACAGATTGATGCAAATATTTGCATCTTAGTTCAGATTAGGAGGGGAAATCACCCCTAACTTTCCTTTGAGATACTCAAAAGTATCCTTAGGCAATGGTTTCATAAAGGTATCTACAATTTTCTCCTTAGTGGGCACATACTCCAATCTTACTTCTTTGTCACTCACTTTGTCTCTCAAAAAGTCATACTTGATGGATATATGTTTTGTCTTTGAGTGTAATACCAGATTCTCGGAAATGTTTATGCCACTTGAATTGTCACAGAATATAGAAATAGGCTCATTATACTCAATTTTGATATCTCTCAGCATCTATTTCATCCATAATACTTGAGTGCAATTGTTTGTCGCAGCAATATATTCTGCCTTAACAGTAGATAAGGAAATGGAATTTTTATTTTTACTTAGCCAAGACATCTTCTTCCCTAGGAAGAATGCACCACCACTTGTACTTTTCCTATCATCGACATCTCCTTCCCAATTTGCATATGTAAAAGAATTCAGAGTAAGAACATCATCCTTAGGATACCAAAGACCAAAATCAATTGTTCCTTTTAAGTATCTGAAAATTCTCTTTACTATAGTCACCTATGATTCCTTTGGATCAGCGCTATATTTAGCGACCATTCACACAAAATTCATAATGTTTGGTCTGGTCTAATGTAAATATAGAAATCCACCAGTCATTGACCTATACCTTGTTTGATTAGACTTAGGAGAATCATCATTATGTGTGAACTTGCATCTACTTACCATGGGTGTACCAACTGGTTTTGAGTCTTCCATGCCAAAAAAATTCAGTAACTCTTTTACATATTTGGACTGAGATATGAAAACTCCATCATCTAACTGAGTTATTTGAGATCCTAAAAATAATTTCATCTCTCCTATCATTGAAATCTCAAAATCACTTTTTATTTCATTATAAAACTTCATGCATAAGTCATCATTAACTTCAAAACTAATGTCATCAACAAAGACTTCAATAATTAACTCTTTATCTTGATCCGTCTTGAAATACAGATTGTTGTCAGTAGTACCTTTATTGAATTCAAGCTTCAATGAATATTTATCCAATCTAGCATACCATGCTCTAGGGGATTTTTTGAGTCCATATAGTGCTTTCTTCAATCGACAAACCATGTATTTTTCATCATTCAGTTGAAATCCATCTGGTTGCTCAACATAAACTTCTTCTTCCAATTCATCATTCAGGAATGCTGACTTTACATCCATTTGATAGAATTTTTAATTCTTGAAGGTAGCATAAGCAAGAAATAAACTTACAACTTTAATTCTATCAATAGGGGCAAAGGTTTCTTCAAAATCAATACCTTCCAGCTGTGAGTATCCTTTACATACCATTCTTCCTTTGTTTCTAACTACTTCACCTTGCTCATTCAACTTATTTCAAAAGACCCGTTTGGTTCCAATCACATTTTTGTCTTGACGTCTGGGAACAAGAGTCCATGTATCATTTTTCTCTATCTACATCAGTTCTTCCTTCATTTCTTCCATCCAATATTCATCTTTACATTCTTCAATGACATTACTAGGCCCAGTTTTTTAAATCAAGCAATATTATTTTGCAATTATTCTTCTAGTCTGCACACCTTTGTTCTTGTCTGCTATAATCTGATTCTCAGAGTGATTTATCTTTACATACCTTGGAACATTTGGATTCTCTATGACTTATGGTTCTTCTATTTTTTCTTCTACACTTCCACTAGCTTCTTCTTCACGATTCTCTTGATTCACTGAAACAATTTGAATTTGATTCTATGTCTGTGCATTCTTTCCATTATCAGTACTATATTGTTGGTCATTTGAATCATATCCATAGTATCTGGATGATCTAATAATATCTTCCTCAACTCCGAAATTTTCACTTTCAACCATTTTCTTCAATCTTCTATTGTAGCACTGGTAAGCCTTGCTCTTAGTAGAGTAACCCATAAATATTTCTTCATCACTTCTAGCATCAAACTTTCCAATATCTTCATCTCTCTTGATATAACATCTAATTCCAAAGATTTTGAAATACTTAATAGTAGGCTTATAACCAGACCAAATTTCAAAAGGACTCTTACAAGAATTACCATTAACATTTACGCGGTTGATAGTGTATACAATAGTGATTACAACTTCTCTCCAGTAGATATGAGGAACATTACCTTCCAACATCATAGTTCTAGCAGCATCTATAATTGTTATGTTCTTTCTTTCAACAACTTCATTCTTTTGAGGGGTCTGGGGAGAAGATAAATCTATTTTGATTCCATGCTCTTCATAAAATTAATTGAAATCCTAGGAAGTGAATTCACCACCTCTGTCTGATCTTAAGAATTTTACCTTCAAACCTATCTCATTTTCTACCAAAGATTTAAAACATTTGAACTTTTCTAGAGCTTCATGTTTTTCTCTCAAGAAAGAAACCCATATTATCCTAGAGTAATCATCAATGATCAACATAAAGTACCTTTATCCTTGTAGACTTATTATTCTCGATGGACCACATAGATCAGTATGAACTAACTCCAATACACCATTGGAATGATGTTGTTTGCTCTAAAAAGAATTTCTTGTCTTCTTTCCCATCTGACATTACTTGCATATAGTGTTAGTAGGCTTCACTAACTTAGGTAGATATTTGAATTCTTGAGTGGAGATTACTTTGATAATGTTATCAAAATTCATATGACATAGCCTCTTATGCAATAACTAGCTTACATCAATTTGAGCAATAAATCTGCAACTTTCACTAGCAACACTTAAGTGAAAAATATTACCTCTTGTCTTTGTACCTGAAGCAATTACATTTCTAGAGCTTCCCAATATCTTGCACTTTCCATCTTTGAACTAAAGATTGTATCCCTTGTCTACCATCTATCCAACACTCAACAAGTTATGCTTCAATCCTTCAACATAAAGAACATCATTAGTATTACATTTACCACCAAGAGAAATAGTGCCTTTGCCACAAATCACACGAGCATTGTTATCTCCAAATCTTACAAAACCATCATCATAATTTTCCAAGCTTAGAAACTTGCTTTTGTCACCAATCATATGATGTGAGCATCCACTGTTAATCACTCATTCATCCTTTTCATCAATTTTCACTGCAAGATCTTTCTCAATATTCTAATTGTTAGCAGATTCAATGGACATCGTACCATTTTCCTTGATAGCAATGAATACACATCCATCTTCATTTCTAGTTTCTTTATCAGATTCATCATCAATAACACCTTCTTCAACATAATAACATTTCTTTTGAAATCTAGACTTTTCAGGTTTATACTTAGAAACTCTTTCAAGACACCTTGATGCAAAATGACCTATCTTAATACAAGAGAAACATTTAATAGGCAATTTTCCTTTGTACTTACCATGTCCTCTGGATTCTCTTTTCACAATCAATGCATCTAGCTCTTCTAGCTCTCTTTCTTCATCTTCAATCTGTCTCATCTCATCTCATCTTCATATTTGAATGTCTTTCTGGAGATTTCTCCTAGATCATATCTCTGTTGGATTGTTCTAGATACAGTACCTTTAAATGTAGATTTTGTTTAAAGAGTGGACTCACTAGATTCACTCAACTCAAAGGTAGCTAGTTTACCAGTCAACATGTCTCTTCTCACATTTGTTACTGTCCTGAGCTCTTCAATAGCATGATATTTTGTTTTGTAAGAGGTAGACATAGATCTGAGCACTTTAGCCACAATTTCATCTTCATCCATGACTCCACCAGCATATCTAATACCCCTCACTATTTCATTTACCTTTTGCATGAAAGAAAAAATGTTTTCATCTTCACTCATCTTCAAATTCTCCCACTTTCCTTTTAGACTTGTTAGCTTAGCAATCTAAACTTGACCATCTCCCTCATATAGTGTTTCCAATTTCTTCCAGATCTCATGTGGTTTCTTCAAACCTATCGCATTTGTCAGCTTTGAATCTGTGAAAACACTCAATAATGCTTCAATAGCCCTAGCGTTGATTTCAGCTTCTTTGATCTCATCAGGAGTAGTAGGGCTGTTATGAGGAATATTATATTTGTTCTTTGTAATCTTCCAAAATGGGTCACCAATGCACTTCAAATGACACTCCATTCTGATCTTCCATAGAGAGTAATTTGTACCATCAAATCTGGGACTATCCTTCTTATATGATGCCATCTCAGATCACCTCAAGCTTTTAAAATTCTTCAGAGGAACCAACTCTGATACCAATTGTTAGAAAAAAAAGGATAGACAACTAAGATGGGGGGTGAATCAGTTGTTACAGAATTTAAACTTATTCAACCTTAATCAACCTTTAATCTCAGATCTGATAATTAATAGTTAAAGTATAAATCAACAGCACATTTGAGACACATGAACACCAAGATTTTTATACGTGGAAACCCTATTAGGGGAAAAACCATGGTGGATGTTAGTCCACAAGATTATACCCTGTTAGAAGTATAATGAAGAATGAATAAGGAATGCACATACATTCAACCACACTCCCTAGAGCTCACTGCTCAAAGGGAAGGCTCACTGCCTTACATAAAACAATCAGATTAAATCCATCTGATGAGGTTGAACTAAGAAATTAGCTTGTACAAAAGCATGATGATAGTTTCAATTAGGCGCATAAACACTTCTTCATAGTCGTCTCTGAAATCAAATGATCTAATATTTATTCGCATATTTCACATACATTCATCGAGCATGCACCACACACACACACTTCAAAATGAAGAAACAATCTCTTATATATCTGCTACATGAATTTACATCAAAAACTCTATCGGCCACAAATAAAGAGTGAATTACAATTTTCGGCCCAATTCATGAACAAATCTCAATGCACACCAACCTAAGTCAGTCACATAGTAATGAAGACCTAAATCAACATCCTCAAACTTGCCAAACAATAAAATATTAATCCATAAGAATCCACAACAATCTACCACCATCATGTCAACCAAGAACATAAGAACCTCAAGCACACAACGGAAAATCTTCAATCATGAGCACATTGATCAATGCGCATGTACCAAAATGATAGAGCATGATCTATAAACATCATTGAGCATCACACTAGCATACGTAATAACTCAATTTACCAAAATTGCATTCTCTTCTTCCAGAAACACCTGCTATAGTAACAAAATAATTGTAGGAACTCAAAAACTCATAACTCGCTCCAATCTTGATGCGTACCACTAAAACTTCTTAACAACATACTAGACAGGCTCACCAAGAAACCCTTTAATGCATGACCCTTGATTATCAACATATACAACTTTCTAGTATTCTAATCTTCACAGCTTCATAGATAGCTTGCAACATATTTATTCTAATTTTCTCAATATCCTTGACATATACAGCTTTCAGAATCATCAATGCTAATAGTGTTGACATCAATGATAGCCACATATTAGCAACACAAAAAAGACATCCAACATTTTATACCATTTCTCAAGGGAAGAAAACTAGCTGGTTGCAAATCGGTGTTCAAGAAAAAGATTGGTTTAGATGGAGGTATTGAGAAGTACAAAGAAAGGTTGGATGCAAAAGGTTACTCTCAAGTTGAGGGTGTTGATTATGGTAAGATATTTTCTCCTCTTGCAAAAATGAGATCCATTACATTTTTTCTTTCTATTGCTATTTCTTATTATTTAGAGTTTGAGAAAATGGATTTGAAAACTTCTTTCCTACATGGTAACTCGGAGGAGGATATTAATATGACATAGCTAGAGAACTACATGGTGAAAGATAAAATTAAATTGGTCTACGAATTGAAGAAATCTTTGAATGGCCTAAATAATAGTCCTAGGATGTGGTACAATAAATTGGATACATATATTTTTATTTTGGGATTTGAGTGTTCCAAACCAAATCATTGTGTTCATTATAAAATTGATGGTGATTATTTCATGTTAATTGCATTACATGTTGATGATATGTTATTTATTCGTAAAGGGAAATGTATGATTTTAGAACTCAAATTTCAACTTTCTACTAAATTTGAAATGAAAGACCTTTGTGCAACTAGACACATTCTTGGGATGGAAATTAAAATATATAGAGTGAACATAAAGCTATGTATTTACAAAAGTAAGTATATCAATTCAATTTTATAGAGGTTTAATATGTAGGATTGTAGACCTTTGTGTGTTCCATTCTCATCTAGAACAAAGTTATCTATTTCAGATTATCGAACATCCCCATCAATGATGGAAGACATGATCAAAGTTCCTTACCAGAGGGAAGTTTGATGTATGCTATGGTTTGTACTAGACTAGACTTTGCCCAAGTAGTGGGAGTTCCTTCTAGATATATGTTTAATCCTGGTAGAGTTTATTGGGATGAAGTTAAAAGAGTCTTAAGATATTTGTGCAGTACCTCAAAGTATTCCTTGTGTTATCATAGTAATTTGACTAAAGACGAGATTTTGCTTGATATTCATTGTTATGTGGATTTAGACTAGATAGGTGATATTTATAGAGGATGATCCACTAGTTCTTATGTGTTTACATTATTTAGTAGTGCAATTAGTTGGATTTGTAAGCTACAGGATGTGGTTTCTTTGTCCACTATTTAAGCTAAGTATATGACAGCTATTAATGCTTGTGAAGAAGCCATTTGGCTTAAGAAATTGTGTTCAAATATTTGAAAAAATAGCATGCAATGATAATTTATTGTTATATTAAGAGTGCGATATGTATAGCTAAGAACCAACATTTCATGCTAGGACCAAGCACATTGATATACAATATCATTTTGTTAGAGATATGGTCGAAGATGGTAGGGTGAAGCTAGTTAAGGTAGAGACTATAATGATTTTTGTTAATTCTTTACCTAAGCCTATGAGAACAAAAATGTTAAGATGGTTTCCAGAGACTATTGGAATTTCTTACCATAGAAATTAAGAGATGATGTTTATAATCCCTCTCATTGCTCTTTCAAGGTGTTCGACAACTGGGAAATTTTTAGGAAAATTTATCTCAACCTTGCAATTACATATGGTACTATTGATACATACACCAAATTTTATTTTTATTGTATTATTGTAAATCTAGACCATTCATCATTAGGTCTCATATCTGAAGGTCAATATTTTGCTGGTTTGACTTGCCCTAGAAGGCAACCCTATTTTATGAGAGCATTGTATTATGGTTATTTGTTGTGATGTATCTTGAGAGTATGATAGCAGTCGTGTTGCCTCTCAATATTTGGTTGGTGATACTCCTATGAGAATATTTCTTTGCAAGTTTATTGTTATATTTGTGTTTTCTAAATAGTATATTAGGTTGATTTTGGAGTGTGGGAGTTTTCTCCCAGAAGGATTTCCCCATGTAAATCACTATGTTGTGGTATGCATGACATTTTTCTTTATTTTTGTTTAATTTTTTGTAAGTGTTGTTAAGATCTATAAAGTTTTGCATTATCCTCCTCTCAAGATTAATGTAGGAAGTTGTTCCACTACCTTATCTTCCTTACAAATTTATGGGATTAAGGATGGCCCGAGGCATAAATTTGTTTCTAGCTCATGTCTATCTAAGATGATTCAATTATTAGATTATTATTTAAGGTTATGTGGGACATATGACTTGAATATTATTATAAGTTTTTCTTGAGTTGTGCGTGTGGACATGTTTGTTGTGGCATGGTGACTTATTAGTAAGATTTATATGGTTTTAGAGCACCATATTTCCCATCCTCCCACTTTGGTGATATATTTAAAGTCACATGGTGTGTGATTTAGAGTTTTTTGACTTACTTTTATTTATTTATATGACTTTTATTTGATTAATTAAGTTAAAAAAATTATTCAAATTTTTTTAATTTAACTAATTAAAATTTGGAATTATCTTCTTACCTCAAGGATTGATTATTATGAATTTTGGTTCCATATTTTTTATGTTTGGTGTCCACTATTGATACTTCATTCCCCCCTTATATAGCCTATTAGTAAAAACCAATCTGAGAGATCCTATATGGACCATCTTGCATAAATTATATCTTAAAAATCATAAAAATTTCTAAGTACTAAAGTTTTGGACTTTTAGTCTTTCAATTGTCTTCATACCTATTTACCTTCTCTATCACTCCCAAACTCCTTTCCATCACTTTCCCAAGCATTTCAAGTTTCGACCATGCACCTTAACCCTTAACACTTCTCACTTCCCTTTTGTAAGCCATAATTCTTCCCCCTAATCACCAAAGTCTCGATGAATCATTGAAAAAATGACTAAGTCTAAGGTAAACCTAGAAAAGTGGTTTACGATTCTAGTCAGGAAGGAAAAGTTTCAAAAAATGACCCCACAAAAAAAATGGTTTTTGGGGGTTCAAACAAACTTTTGGTTTGAGCAAACCCAAAGGGGGTTCGATAGAACTCCCCTTCGAGCAAACCCCCTAGGTTCGCTCGAACTCCCCTTTTCCCTCTTTCTCCCCCTCAAGCACCAAAAAAGTCTCAAATTTTGCGCTTTGAAGCTTGGGTTGAGGATAAAAATGGAGGGGAATTCACAAACCCAACTAGATGATGGTATTCCTTGGAACGAGCTATCCAACAAATATAATTTTAATATTTTTTGGTTTTATTATGTATTTTTTTTAGTTTTATTAAACATAGGTTTTTGATTGAAAATCAAACTCTTTGTTCTTCACATGTAGAAAAAAAGCATATTATAAAAAAAAAACTGAAAAATTTAAGTGCACTAGATATTGAATTCCTTGATCCAACAAAAAAAATTTGAATTTCGATACATACAAAAAAAGTTTCACGTTATACGGTCCTCTTATAACTGAATCGTAATCGATTTGACTTCGAAACTTGATTAAGGAAAAAATATTCAATAAAATACTATGAAACTAATTGAAAGCATTAGATATCATAGTTACAAATCTAAATTTGAAAAAAATGGAATTTTATCCTTTATGGAAAAAAAGTTATGCATTATATGGTGAGCATCACTCCTTAAAAATGTTGCTTACTGAAAAAAACCTAGTTTACAAAGGAGATATCAAAAGAAGTGCAATCTGATTCCAAATTTTTTGAAAAAAATATATTTAGAATCTACAGAAAAAATGTCACAAATCATTAGCTTGTATCATCTTAAAATTCATCATAGTTAGTTGCTATAGGTTCATGAAAGTAAATATTTGGTTAGAAAAAATTATTTCAATGTCCAGCTTGGCCAAAAATTGTAAACCAGTATCATGGGACCACCTTCTAAAATTTTGAGACTTCAAAGATCAACCTTCTTCCTTACCCCTTACCATATTATATCTTAATGTATAACCATTCATCATGACCCCCGATCCCCGACACCTTTGGGTTTCGACGATTAGGCCTTCCGTTCATCTTTTGTCTTATCTTTGTAATAAGAAATAAGACCCCCTACTGATCCATGATCTTTGATGTCTTACCTTGGATGTTAGGCATCCAGTATACCACTCATTCCTTATCAAATTTTGTGGTATGGCGTAACCTTTCTCCCCAAATCCTAACTCCCAACATTTCTCTTTCTCCCATATTGTTCCAATATTTCCTCCAACCTTCAAATATTTTTGAATTCTTCTTTCCCTTCTCTAGCAACCATCAACTCTAATTCTTGATGTTTGATAGGTGATCTTTTAGGGATCATGGTTTTTACATTCATCCTATGGGGTATGGAATAGGCCCAATTCTCTATGTTTGATGAAGGTGCCTTTTTTGGGGCTCCAAACCATTTAATGATAATTAGAGTGGTTCTTTCAAGCCCAAAGTTTTGATAATACTCTAGATGGTGTTTTTTGAGTTGCAATCACCATTAATGCCCAATGAATCTCCTCAAACGTCCAATCTTAGTTTATAAGGTAGTTGAGAGGGAGTTTAATGCCTTGTGTCTAGTTTTGAATGATATTTATGCTGACTGTGCTTCATTTATTTCCTATAGGTGTTATTTACATCATTTTCTAATGTAGATATCATATTTTTCATGGGATATCTCTATCCTTATATGCATGTTTCTAGCAGTAATTAATGTGATGGAGTGGGTGTTGAGTACATACCACTCTTCTTGGGCATGGTTTCTTTTGGTTCCTATCTTGTATAAAAGGAAACCTATTGGGAATAGGATTCCATTTAATTGCAATCCTAACATATTTCATGTATCCCCTAAGTCCTTGGAAAGTGTTCTCAAACACTAAGATTAGAAAGATATTGAATTTGAATGAAATGAACATGTAAATTGAAATTTTTAATTATTCATAAATAATAGGAACATGTGGGGTTGTCCATTTTGAGCACCTACAAGATAGGAGCACATGGGTCACCTACATTGAAGGTGGAACCCACCTTGTTTTAGTTAACTATTTGGAAGATTGATAACACTTCAGTAATGCATGTCTTGTTCTTGCAAAATAGTGATTGATATTTACAAGAGTGGAGTGGCACTATTAGTTAAGTATCAATCCAATTCAATTTAGTTAAGTTCAATTCAATTGAGTTCAGTTATGGTTTAGTTATCTTTAGTTGCATTTAGTTTTTTTGAGTTGCATGTAGGTTTTTTGAGTTGCATGCTAGTTGACTTGAGTTGCATATAGTTATTTTTAGTTGCATGCTAGTTGACTTCAGTTGCATGATAGATAACAAGTGGATACTTTCAGCTAAGTGGGGAGAGATATGTTTCAGTTAACTAAGATTGACTTGGGCCCACCTTGGGTGCCCAAGTTGGCATCTTTTAGTTTACACCTTTTTCATGAGAAGATATTTATAAGGCTCAGTTAAGTGGGCCCATTCTTGGGTGCCAACTTAGAGGTAATTCTTGCAAGATATTTTCTTCAACAATGATCAGTTAAGTGTTGAGTTTGGGTGCCTAAATTGAGGAGAATTTATTTTTGATTTCATGTTATAGTGTTGAACTCTACTTGCACAATCTAGGCATTGTTTTTTGTGATGAAATTTATGCTCTTGTATTTGATAACTCTTATGAGTTTACATGCACATTAATTTCATATTATATTGCAGCAATTGCATCAAAGTTTATGTGTGGGTTAGCAGGTTAGTAGGTTGAGCTTGTGCATGTGTGAGAGTTTGAAGCATGGCATGGGATGTGTGGATTCATGCTTAGTCACATGGAATGCATGGATAGATTGTGCTAAAAAAAGTGTATGAGATTTTATTGCATGTTGTGAATAAGGATTGTTGAAGAAAAAGGAAGCATATCAATCAAGGATTAATACAGGGTTATTGTAATCTTGTTCTAAGGTTAAACAATACAAGCACTATTTATTTTGGTAGAGTTTTTTCTTGAAAGGGCTTCTCCACGTCTATTCTATGTCACTTCTATCTTCTTGTCTCATTCTTCTACAATCTTTTGTCTCTTTCTACAATTGGTAAAATTGATCTAAACAAACTAATCATACACAAAGAACTGTGAAAAGAACACTTAATTAAATCTACAGTAACATAGTTTTACAAGTTTTAAGCTACAATTTTACCCTCATTTTCAATATTTGGTATCAAATCTAACAGTTGGTAGATTTTGGGACACCTTTCTCTTAAAATTTTGAAGGTTTTTTGGTTGTAGTGGGAGCTTGTACTATTGTGATATTACAAATTTGTAAAGATGTGTGTTTTAATCTTCTAGGTTTAGAGATAATGGTTATGCTTGAACTTTTGGGAGCTATGTTGTTAACAAAAGATTCTTTGATTATGTTGAGGCCATGGGTGATCTTCATTTAGGAGATGGTTATTATGATTTCAGGGATAGCTTGGTTACATATTTCAGTGGAAGTTTTTGACCAAGTGATAGAAAATTCCAAGAGCTCCCCGACGTCCGGCATTTTCCACCCCACAGTCCAAGTGCCTTTTTCTGACGTCTCCCACGCATTCAATAGTATATTATTGGGATCTTGAGGTAGGTTTTCCATCAACGCACCTCATCTATTTTTTGTGAAATTCTAAGTTTTGAGCATAGAAAATGTAAAGTTGGGTTTGAAACTAGGTGAATTGATGCCTTTCCCTAAAAACCCATGTTTTAGAATTTCAAAAAGCGATAGTTTGAGGCCTTGAAACTCAATCTGGAACCTAACCTCGTTGTGGCCATTCTTCGAAATAGTCACCAACGTCTCCTGGGCCTGGGCTTTCCCGCAGCCATCCGTGAAACTCAGAAACCAAACATTCAACTTTTATGTGGTGAAGTTCCTCCCAGACCCCGGCATCTAGATTTCCCCTCACAAGTTTTCGTGTTGTGTTTGTTGTTCCAAACAACCCTCCTGCGACAACTTCCAAACCTTCAGACCCCGACAGCATGACGTTCGCATTGAACTCTAGAATGTCAACAATGAATTGAACTGTCCCCAAGATCGGACACCCAGAATTCCCCTCCTGGAATTTCGTCCCTATTTTTCCTTTCTGAATGCCTATCTTGAGGGTCCTCCAGGACCTTGGACCTTGATTGCTTGGTGTCCAACTCCCAAATTCGAGAAGAAACCAACATCCGCAATCGAGCAGGACTTCGCTTGGGATTCTGTGTTGATTTTATCGTCCAAAACGGCCGTCCTAGGATGTCTTCTCGACTCCCAGGACCTAACTGTGCCCCCACCATCTCAAACTTGCCAAAGTGAATCAGCATCCAAGTGCGTCCTGGACAACGACCTCTAGAATTCTACCCTTGGAATTCTATGTTGTCTTTTCTATTCCAAATGGCTGTCTTGGGACATCTTCTTGACTCCCGAACCCCGACCCGCCAAAACCAAGATTCAAATAAGCTCTTGAGGCCCAAGCCTCTTCCGAATTTCAACCACCGGAATTCCCCTCTCAGGATTCTATTCCACTCGTGCCGTTCTAATGGCGAATTCAAGATAGCTTTCCAACCTTCAGGTCCCAATCTTCTATTCGCCATTTGGTTTCCCAAGTCCTTAAACGGTCTCCGGAGATCGCCCTCCAAAATTCCCCTCTCAGGATTCTGCTTCCATTTCGTTGTTTCCAACGGCTGACCTATAGCCATTTCCCGGCGATGGCAATCTGACACCCGAATTCTGACACCCAGACTTTCGCCTCCCCTACGCCGTTTCAAACGGTTGTCCTTCATCTGATGCCCAAACTCCTAAATGAAGGATCAAACGACTTCCAAATCCAAAATGGATATCAACCCACTTGCTAAAATTAGGTCTTTCTTCATGTCAACCTTCTAATACTCAAATCTAATACCGAGAGATGCCTTCGGGAGTTCCATCCTCAATTTTCCCTTTCAAACGGCATTTTGCTAAGGGAATTCTGGCCCTGGGAACTCCGTTTCTTCTACTTTCCTTTCTAATAGTGAAGTATCAAGTGTTATGTACTTACTAAATATGAATAATAATTGCAGAGCTAATATTGATATACAAGGACTTGTCCAGAGCCCTTTTCTCATGTTTATTGTTACTAATTCACATCCTTTGTGTAGGATTTATTGAATCCGGTGTAAAAAAATTTAGTGCCTCCAAGGAGAAAGGGAAAGGAATAGCCAAGACACCCTGAGGCAAGGAGGACAAGGAAGTGATGAAGTACAAATTCCAAGGGGTCCCTGTACAATCCAGAGTCACCTCTCTCTGGAGAGATGTCACAGATACCAACATCGGCCAGGTCGATGTTAACAAATTCATACAAAGGGTTAGGATGAACCCCAAGACAAAGAATGCAAAATTGATAAAGAGCAGCGGAATTGCCAAAGCTACAGGCTTCCCATTGGCCTTAGTGGCTCTAGAACTAGTAATGGCATGTGTGGAAGCATATCAAGAGGAGACTCGAACTATAGTGGACCAGGATGGAAATATCCTTGCAGACATGTCCCACTAAGGTATAACAGCAACATTCCACATTCCTACCTTTGAGAGCATGGAGACCCCCACCATGGGGGAATGCAAGGAACTATGGGAGCAAGATCCCTTGGGGTGCAAGAAACTCATCAATCAGTATTGGTTAAAGGACAAGCGTGGTAGCGCTGGCAAGCTTCCTCAGGAGCTTTTTAGCAGCAATTTCTTCGAGGATTACCATGACCTCATAACTTTGCTAAGCCGAGTAATGGGCCTTCCTATGGTGGCCTTCTTCTAGGAATGGATGTTCTATTTCGTAGAGCAGATTCTTTGTGGCAATGTGCTCACCTTCTATAGGGGAGAGATAATCAGTGATTGCTTCCACAAGCAGTTTACAACTGTGAAGAAGACCTCTAGGTTCTTCATGACCTCCTACTTGGTGTATTCCCTCGCTGAGTGACAGCATTATTAGGGATTGCCAGTGGTACCTAGTGATCCATTAGGGGTGGAGCTCAAGCCTTACAATAAATACCCTCAACTATAGTTCTAAAATTTCAAAAGGGATTACTGTCAAGTGAATGATGCATTCATCACCCACATCATTCAGTCCCTCACAGGCAACTTTCAAAGAAGAGTTTCTCATAGTGCCAGAGCTCTCCTCAAGTAGTATGCCTTTGTTTACATACAATTCCCAAAGTTCACATACATCACTGCCGAGGGATTCACGGAAAGGCCAAACAAGATGCCTCGGTACCCCAACGACTGGATTATTATTTTGGAGCTGATGTGGCAGCTAAGGCACATCCATAACATCTTGAGCAGCAAGCACCTAGTAGGCACACCCTACCCCATTGGGCTCGGCCAAGGAATGTACAAGATTCATACCTTCTAGTGTGTGGGGTATTCTGAAAGGGAGTTGGCTGATTATCATTTCCGGCAATATACAGCCCGGCCCCGAATGGATCCATATGGGCACATTAGAAAGGCACTAGGATGAGAGTATGCCCACCTCCACAATGGCAAAGATTTTTGGGCCAACTACAAAGGTGATCTCGAGGTGCGGTTGAGGCACTACATGCGCATGACCACCATCTATGTGTGAAGGATCAACCTATATGCAGTTCCTAACCAGCTTGAAGAAAATGAAAACAGGGTGATTGATCTAGGATATGATGTCATCGCAAATTTTTTGCTATCTGCGATTAACTCGAATGAACCAAAGCTTCATGACATCAATATACTCACTAGGCCCATCAAGATCCGAACAAGAGCATGGATCGACCAATAGGTGGCTTGACTAAAACAACAAGGAGTTTCCTTGACATTCAAGGGACTGGAAAGTGAACCAAGTGGCTATGATGGAGGGGCAGCTACTGCCACAACTAGGGAAGCATCTAACACACCACCATCAGTCAGGACCAAGAAGAGAAAGGAGGCCACTGAGTAGCTTCCCAAACCGAAGGTCTATGCCCACAAGGCTTCTAAGCTAGAACCTTCCAAGAAGAAGAGAAAGACAACTAGAGGCACGAAGATGATTGTGATGCCCAAAGGTCCACCCCTTGGGATCAAAGAAGAAGGATTTAACATGCCAAGGTCACCACCTACTTCAGTCGCTGCTGTTGTTACTGCCCCCACCCCGCATGCTTCGCTTGTGGCTTCCATTTCCTCCCCACCTACTATGGACATCTTTGTCCACCTTCCTTCCACTCCTCCAATCTTACAAATCATTCCCGTGGATTCATTATCTACCATGCCCTCGCCAGTCTACTCTTCTTCTATGTCTCCTTCCCTCCCCTCTGCTTCAACTACTACAATGCCTGTCCTTGGTCTCCTAAAATATATGCAAAATGTGCCATCCGAGGTCTCATGGATGATCACTAATCCAATGGTTCAGGCTGCAATAGCTCAGGCTATGGACTATGCCCCAGCTCCCCTTCCCTCTACCGAACCATCAAGGATGGAGGCGACAATGCAAATATCAGAAGAGCTTGAGTGACGGCAGCTAGAGGCTATAACGAGGCCAGAGGATGAGAAATTTGAGTACCAAAAACATCCACTATTTGAACGCCGAGAAATCGATGAGGTAGCTTATGAGTCCTCTAGTGAGAGCAGCAAAGAGCTGAATGCTGAATTTATAAGAGAATCAAACGACCCCGAGCCCAATGTAGAATGGGGCAAGTAGCTCAAGGAGATTGAAGATAAGGAAGGCAAGGACCGGCTCACAAGAGAAGAAGAGATTGTTGCTCAAGAGATAGAGGGCAACAAGTCTCCTACTGACAGGCATGATGAAACCCTAGAACATGACAAGGAAACATCCCTCCATGAAGATGAGTAGGAGGAGAACCCCGAAGAGCATGGATATAATTAGAATGAAGAAGAGGGGGATGCTAAAAAGGAAGATCCACTCAAGGAACATTTGCATATTGAATCCCCTACTAAACATAAAACCCTTCAACAAGACTCCGATGAGGAGAAAGAGGATGTGGGGACTAAAGAGAAGGCTCTTGTCATTACAGTCATCGAGCTTGAGAAGAAAGATAGAGGTTGTCAAAGTGAACCACCTAGGGAGGAGCCCCAAGTACCTGAGTGGCTACAGAGGCAACTAAAGCAAAAGACTCCCACCTTAAAGGATCCCAAGGTAAGGCTGGAAACCATTATGGCTAGAGCACAAATAAGCACCAAGAAGAAGGAAAAGAAACTGAAGATCAGATCTAAGGTAACCATGGATGCCTCAGGATCTAGGGTGGTCCAGATAGCGACACCAGTGGTTGGAGAATAGGGTATAATTTATAACGTCTCCACCATTGACTTGGGAGTGGCCACGAGGGAACAAAAGGTTGATCACCTCTAGGAGTTGGTTGCCACAGTGGTACACCTTATCCAGCAGGATAATATTTCAAAGGAGGAATTCAAGGAACAAATGGGCAATCTAACAGCCCATATTCAGCAGTGGTCATCCCCAGATGAACAACCCACCACATCATCTGCTCCACCATAGTTCTTATCTCAAGAACAGATTAACAGGTTAGAAAAAAGAAGAAACTTACACAAGACTATGGAAAATTGGTTCCGGCAGATCTTAGGTATGCGAAACATAGGCATCAATTTGGCTATCTAGACAACAAATAAGTTCCTTGAAGTGCAAAGGACTCTTGAGGGCATGAGGCAGATCTATGAGGAGTTCCCAACGAAATACAAGGCAACCTATCAAAAAATTGAGGCCGTACTCACATTGCCAGGTGAGCTTTGGGAGAAGGATCTGGCCTTCAAGGATGATGACCATTGGTTAGTGGATGTCTAGAAGTGAGATTTCAATCACCAAAGGAAAAGGCTAGAGTAGATCATTGAGCAGATAGTGTCGGACATCGAATGGGCTAGGGATTCCAGAGAAGAGTGCTCTCAGTACATCAAATTGATGACAAGGTATGAGCCACCCATAGTCAAGATCAATCCTGAGAACATAAAGCCCCACTTCTTAAAAATCATGGAAGATGGGATGTCAATTGAAGTCACCATGGACTTCATGATTTTTGCAGCCCATGCCTTCATGCAATCAGAGCTATTCAAGGATAGTGCAGCCAAATATGAAGAGGACTGGAAGAAACTTGTCAGCAATTCCTAGGAATGGAGCTACCAAGTGATGCAATCAGACATCATGGAGATGGATAAGCTCCAACCACTGATCCTGAACTTCGTAGAGTATGTAGCATTGAAGAAGCATGAAGACAACCCTATCATCAACGAAGAATTCCTCAAAGAATAGCTACAACAAAGGGCAAATAAATAAATGACGAAAATGCTACAATCCTATCACTAGAGGATGAAATAGGGAAAAGACAAGAATGAATATATAAATGTAATATATTTGGGGGTCGGTGAAACCCTGTTGTAAAGTGAATCTTGGCCACTCATTTTTTTATTTGGAAACTATAGAAAGGGATCTCCTGCTCTAATTTTAAGGGAGTTGAGTTGTTGTAAGGACATGATGTTGAAATTATAATAGAAAATACAGTCATTTTCTGGTGTATTTTTGGGTTTCTCCACATGTTTCATGACTCTTCTCCATTTAGCTAGAACTTTGCTTCAAGTTACTTTGCTGCTTTAGTATCCTTAGATTAACTTTGGTAGATTTAGTATGTTGTCTCTGGTTTTGAAGATTGTTGTTGTGTGTATGCTTTCCTCGTCCATACTTTTGGTCATTTGCTGCTAGTATATGACCGTGTAAAGTTAGCCTGGACTTTAATCTCATTGTTGCTCATTAAAATTTATCTTTATTCACATTTCCATCTCAAACAAATGATGAATATTTATAGTCCTTAGAAGATAGCATAGATTTCATGATATTGTGAGAATTCAGATTAAGTGAAATTATGTTTAAGGAAACTATCCATAGTAGGGACCTCCATGATCACTATTCATCGGTAGTTGCAGGTCTAGGAACCATCCTTCTTCCTCACCCTTTTTCCTTTTTTTAAAGAAATAACTTGTGTTAAGGTTTGTTGCACATTGTAAATACAAATCTAATGAAACAATGGAGTCCAAGACTGCTACCTGAACCTGCAGCAAGGTACAATAATTCCATATCCACCGAACTCCATTCATCAACCCAATTCTTCTACAGCTTTGACCACATAATATCGCCTTGTGATTCTAGCAAAATCACATCAAACAACTGATATGTTCCAAGCTCTGTCATGATCTAACATCCGAGAGACCTTGGGATAGTGTTCTACAATTTGATTGTGGAAGATTGTATTTCAAGAGAGGTAATGCACCTACGCATGACCTGTGTTGTGAAGTGCATAAAAACACCATCAACAATATGTAAGTTCTTGTACCATTTTGATTAATGCTCTATGCAATATTGAGCCACAAGAAACATTTCTATCTTTGTGGATGACCTCCCCTTTCCCTTTTTATGCATTATTTCTCCCCCTTTTCCCTTGTGTGTTCATACAATAGGATTAGAAGTAGGATCCATGTGCTGGGTTAGACCAAAACATCTATATATAATTAGAAGAGAAAGATAAACTTCTCCAGAGACTTGACCTCATTTGCAAGGTCTGACACCTTGAGTTGATTTCTATTATGTCATTGGAATGATGATCCTATCTTTACCAGGGTGCAATTTCATGTGACAATAATTATTGACACATGTAGTGGGACCAATTTAACTATCTCAGTGAAAAAATTGACTAGCATTATTGATATTTGGTGTGTATATCAGAAACTTCTACCTTTGGAGGAAATATCATCACACCTGGTGCCTTTAAAGTCAAATTTGGTGACTCTATAGCAACTTATTAATTATTGGTTCTAGATCATACCTACGATTTAATGCAAAGAATTCAAAAAAGAGCATATTCTAGAGGTATTTTCCAATATATTGAACTCTCATTTTTTGCTTCTCAAAGAATAAATAGATAATATTTATCACTAGTCAGGAGAATTAGGAGCTATGTAACTCCATCTCCTAGGTTCCAATTCACACCTCCATTCAGTAGGTTGCTTCAAACTAGGACACCTACCACCCAAATAAACATACCATTATTCCATATGGTTGTCCCTAGAAATAAAGGTTTCATTTATTTTAATGGTGGCAATCCTCTTGTGTTAGCCCAAAGAGATGACATATTAGTACAAGTTCCTTGAAAAGTATTCCCTATTTCCCTAGCAAAACAACCACTACCCCAGAAGAAAACATTCCTTACATGGCCAATATATGTTTTATTCATATATTTTAGAAGATAATGTGGTTGCTAGATGCCTAGCCACATCCTTGAAAGGAAGATAATTACAGTGGTATAGAGGTCTACAACCTAGCTCTATTCACAACTAGGATGAGTTAGATGAAATATTATGTAGGCATTCTAAAGACAAGAGTGGTCACTTATCTTTAGTAGAAAAGTTAACCACAATTAAGAGGGAACCCCATGAATTCATGGGAGATTTTTACTATGGATTTTGAAATACTTGGGATAAAATCCATGCCTTCGTTAAGTGATGCAGGGGCATCCAGGGTGTAAGAGAAATCTTGCATCACCCAAAAAAAAAAATGTTTCATTTCAGTAAGGGCTAAATTTGGTAGGGTTGGTAGTTTAGTAAGTTTGCATTTATGCATGGTTGGATACAAAATATTACACAGACCTCCATAATGGAAAATTGAAGCCAATGGTGAAGAAATCACTTCAATACCATTTGTCATTTTAGAGATATTTAAATTTAAATTTTCAAAAATCCTAGTAAAATCTTCGGAGTCAATTTTGAGGCACTTAGAGGCTCCAAATGGGCTTGAAATATGGTGGAAAATGAAAGTAGTCAACCTTTAGGCCCTAATTTATAACAAGATTTCTCAAGAGCTTTCCAAAAAGGTACTATAATAGGAAATCCGATGGTCGGATCAAAAGTTATGACCCCGTAAAGTTGTACTACCAAAATTAATAAAATTTCAAAATATCTTCTTGAGAAAGTTACACTTTCTAGAAGATTCTAGGGCAGTTACACCTTCCAAATAAATGCTGTGAAAGGGGGGCTACTGAAGCAGGCTAGCTTAGGGTAGTTGGTGGCTCTAATTTGCAGATTTGCAAATTTATGTATTCAAAAAATCCCATGTGATGGCAGATATAATGTTCTAATTACATTTTCATTTCAGTGATAATAGAAAGTATTTGATTTCCTTCTTGCATCTTGTTTGTGCCATTATCTGTTGTTTTTGTGAGTTTTAGATTGTAAGGGGCTTTCCCTCATCATTAAGCTTTCTCCAAATTATGCCTTCCTATATTATTAAGATCTTTTAAGATTGATGTGGCTATTATGATGCAATCGATGGGTGGGATGACTCTACTGGATGAATATGGTAGTGCCATTAGTTAAAAAAAATATCTGATACAAGCTATGAAAATAGCTCCAAGGCCACCAATGCCTCTATTTTCAGAGCTTCTTCTGTAGTAGCTCACATTGGCTCCTACTCTAGTTGCTTCTAGCAATCAATCATATAGTACTTCTACACATCAACATGAAGTGCAAGAAATGATAACCTTAATCTAGAAATTAAATAATGATTTAAGGGTAGAAATGAGGCAAAATCAATAAAATAAATCTTGCTAGCATGAAAACCAAAATTATTAACAAAATTGGCAGCCATATGAAGGGAAAAATTAATGGAATCATGCCAAGCCCTTAAATAGTATAAATATAGCTACCACTATCACTTCAAAGGCTCTTGTTCTAGTTCAAAATAACTTAGCTTAAGGGCACGACTAGTGTTACCCATGCAATCATAATATGTCATTCTAAATCATTTTTCTTATGGTGTGGTACCTAGTTGATCCAATAGATGGATTGACACTCTTGTATTACTTGTGTAAATCAACAAGATTGATCCTAATATTTTCCTCATGGCTGAGGTCAAAAACTTTCCTAATCAACTCCTTATTCATTGCCAATAGTGGTACACCCTCAGAGTTATATGAAATTATGGTGTTAGAATTATATTTGTTATAGATAGAGTCAATAAGTACATAATTAATACATATATTAGGGACTACTAACTCCCCTACATCATATCTCTAGATGTTTCAAATGGGATGATAATTTTTTGTATGATTATAACATAATTTAAGCAAATATCACCCCTAGAATTGGATAATTTCATCTGTAATATAATTAGATAGGTTTTTCAACCTCCACATCACAACACTAGCTACCAAATGTTATGTATGTTTATATGTATGTTTTTGTAGCTTTGAAAAAAGTAATCATTTTTCACACTTAATTATGCCTTGATTTAGGGTTGTAATGTGTTGTACATTCACACCAAGTCTAGGGCCCTTTTAAATAGAATGTACTTACTTTTAAATTATTTGGGGTGTTGTAAAGTGTTGTATTACACTTTAACACTTATCTAGGGTTTCATTAATTAATTATGGTTAATTGAGCTTAATTCACTAGTAGAATGTGGCAAATAAATGAGTACGTGACCAAAACTTTTAGTCATGTGACTAAAAATGACTAAATTCTACTAATTTTTTGCAATTCACAAGTATAAATGACTAGATAAATGACTAATTTGGTCATCGGGTAAAATCACAACTAAATAATTGATCAAACAAATAAAAATGACTAAATAAATGACTATTACTCTAGTCTTTTTTCTTTCAAATTTGATCATAATCCATAGAGCTTAACCCCCCCACATAGGACCCCTACCTAAGTGGGCCATTTGGCCACCAATGTTGCTTGGTGCACCAAAAATACCTATTGTGTGGAAGGCATTGCCTCTCAGTGTAGTCTGAAGGCCTTCACATATTTTATAAAAAAAATTAACATTTACATTCTTTAACTTTTATTACTCATTATGTTAATGAATCATTAATGTTTTTAACTATGATTTGAAGCTAGTTTGATTTTTCTGTTGTGTTAGCATGTCAAATGTATCAAAGAGAAATTATGGTCAATTTCACTAATAAAATATGATTTAAACAATCCAATTTCATTTTGAGGGCTATCTTGCAGACACTTTCATTTCAAAAGGTCAAGTAGTTATCTTTAGAAGAAATTAGATTCAATTTACATGGATTGTAGAAACATAATGTTTGTAAAAGTAATTATTTCTAAAAGCAGTGCCTTAAAAACACAAGGTCAAGTAGTTATTTCTAGAATAAATTAGATTCAATTTACATGGATTGTAGAAATGTAATGGTCAAGTCTACTGAAAACGAAAATTTTTCCCTTCAAAAAAGAACATTTTGCCCTAAAAATGAAGATTGATTCACTTCTATCTTCGCTTGCTGATATACTGAACTATCTTAATAATGTGAAATAGAAATAACAATCACTTTTGGCACTACTACATAGAAGGGGGATTTAAGACAAAATATTGATTTTATCTTAAATATATATTTTATGTTTAAATTATATTTTTAATTTTCTAATTGTCTTAAATTAAGACAATAAAAAAAATACCTTTCTAAAATAAAATAAATTATTTCCCTCCTCTCAATTCATTTTCCCTCCCTTTCGACATTCTTTTTTTTTTCCCTTACCCCTATGTATAGTCGTTCATCACTGTATATTTTGTTGAAAAATCATGATCATAGTTAGGAAGGGATAGTCGCACATTTAGAAGGGCATGGCATCCCTCCTCGTGGTTGTCCAGGGTCGAAGGTCACATCTGGCATGTTGGGCTGAAGGAAAACCATATTTGAGTTAGAGTTTCCCGTGGAAACATCTTCAATCAAGGTTTCCCTTGAAGTGGAAAGGAAAGAAAAGTTTTTGAGTTGTGACGTGAAATTAAGATCCTACAATTTTAAACAATTCTGCAAGTATTGTCAATGTAAGTTATGCTGTGAGCGTTTTTCCTATATTTTTTTGCTTGTTGGTATGTTGAACAAGTGTTGTTTGTGTTACATAGGCCTTCAAATCCCATGAAGCAGAGGGTGGTTGTGCATGCTTCAAATCCCTACTCCAGGTTACTAATAGAGGAAGGGTATTTTAATATTTTATGGGCTTGCCTATTTTAACGAAAATTTAATGGGTGAAAGGTATCTTCAGGATCATTTATATCATTTTTTGGCTCTATTTTCAATATCTCCAATACCAATTTTTGGATGTAGATTTTTCTTTTCTTCTTGTGTCCGGTGGTTTTCTATGTCTAAAATGTGAATTATCTTTTCTTGTGAAAGTGCTTCAATTTTGTTTGAGGCTTATATGGTTCCAAAGAGCTCAAGCCTAGACTGTAGCCCTTTGTTCACAAAAATATTTAGAGTCTTGATTGAATTTTACAAAAAGAATCTTAGCCTTTGCAATGGACTCGTGGTTAGATGCATACAGGCTTTCAGGAGTCTCGAAGGGTTTAGATTCTCTTGATATGCATTAGAAAAAGTATTATCCTTCATGCTATGTACTTGTTGATGAAGGCACATGGTCTTTGATACAAATTTATCCTGCATTCATATTACCAAACCCTAATGATCCTCAAATCTCATTCTTGTGACCTCACTAGGGATTCAATCGTCTTGAGCAACACTATTAGTTGTTTTACTTGACATTTTAGTGTACAGAAGATCTGGTCCGTGTGGTAAGAAGCTTTGTCCTTGAAACTTTCCCCTTGAAAAGCATGTTTTCCCATTTCAATAGCTCGAATTCAGACCAAAGAATCCAAATTTGGATTAAAATCCACATATGCAGAGAATAAAAGAAAATTCTGAAATAATTTCAATTTATTCAGATTTGTACAGTAACTTTATTAACCTTTTTTCACTGTTTTATTTATCACACAGTAGTCCAAAATTTTGATGTCTCCAAAAAATTTATTGTGTCCAAAATTATTTATGGATTTCAAAAAAAATTATAGATACCTAAAAACTTTTGAAAATTTCTCATTTCTACTTACAGGGAGGGGCTAAGATTTTTTTTTACGGATACCTACTTGGAGCAGCCAAACATTAGAGAAGGATTTATACCAAGCATCTTAGGCAGTAGTATTTTATGCTCATTTACAATTTGCACTCCCTATGGTGGGTCATCATCTATTGTGTGCCAAACATTGAGTGCTTAAGGGTCTACAAGTTGGGGATCTGGGCTTTGGACTATAGTAACAATACACACTTTCTACAAACTGTAAAGGGTTGGCTGAACCCTCATGGATGACCAACATGGCCTTTGAAAGATGACTAGAAAAATGCGTTTCAGGCTTTAGGGTTGAAAAATCAATTCACAACACTACAAAACTTCAACGTGATTCTAACTCTCAAGGAATGATAATTCGAACTTCGGGGTCCAATTTACAGAATGCAGACACAAACCTGAAACTAAGACTCTATGATTCAAATTCCAAATCTGAAGGCTGACTATTGGTGGACAATAATGTGGTTGTAGTGTTGTCCATATGTCAATGAGGTGGCAGTCCAGTCCAAGTACATTCTACTCTATTTTTCCTATTCTGTCTTTTTTCCTGAGTCTGATATCATTTTCCAAATCCATTTTGGATCAGATTCGAAGATACACTTTTGAAAAACAGAATTCACAAAGAGATTTTCTTACCAGCAGCAGCCAAATTCACTTCCATTTTGAGTAGGTTTCCTTGGTTCTTTCTCTATAAAGTTGCAAACGCTTCATCAACTCATAATGGTTGCTTCCATGCAAATATTATATGTTTTACTTTTTGTATCAGCTTCAACTGCAAAAGCTGAGGATGCAATAGTGGGTGCATGTGAAAATAATTCTATGTTTCATTCGAAGTAAATTATAACTATAATTCATGATTGCATTGATATATTGGTCATCATAAAGGAGTATGTGGCAGGCTAGAGAAAATCTAATGGGTGGGAAAGGGAATGGTCTTAAATTGCCCTATTGCAGCAAGGAGTTAGGGTATGTGGGAATGTGGGGACTTAGGAGACTAAAGAAAGGGGATGTTGAATATAGGGGATATTAGGAAGAGTTTGGAGAGGAAGGTTAACAAAATGGGTGTAGGATTTTGATGAATCCAAGGTTGTATATCAATGAAATTCATTAGAAAATGATTCATTGAGGATCCCCAGGGACAGTCTTAGGCCTATGACTTTTTTTTCAAGCCTGCAACTTGGTTCTCATCCCTCACAAGGATGTAGGGGATTGTTTCTAATTTTATATTGTTCCATTTAGCTTCATCATGATTGCTTTCAATTTCCATTCTTTGACTTGATCTGATTTCATTGTATTTGCAATAATCTAACAATCTCCTTCAACAATGAGTTTTCAACTTTTGATCACCCTCTTAGGACTGCAGTTTGTAGTCTATTGAATAGTGCCATAGCTTCATCCTAGTTATTGGTGTTAACACTACTTTCTTCATGCAAAATATTTTTGGTTGACAACAAGACTTTTGAAAAACTCCACCTCACCTATAGAACTTGGATCTCCTTCACCTGCGCCATTAATGCCTAGTTTTATATATTGAACTAGAAGAGGGTACCATTTGGTCATTGTTTTAACTTTTAAACTCTTTCATAATACCAAATCCATTAGGGGGGTCTAGCATATTAAGTTAAATGGTTTCTTAGGTATTCATCAAGATCTGCATAACATTGTCTACTGCTTAATTTCCATTTGCTTGTGTCATTCTTATTACCCTAGTTCTTTTATGTTGAAATTGATTGTACTTCCAAGTCCTATTAACCAATTTTTTTCACATGTGGACTTGAATATAATACCTGTATATTTCTTTATTTTGCTAGACTAATTTTTTTACCTACTTGATGATCAAAAATGTATATAAATTGATAAGAATACCTCAAAACTAATTTCTCATCATTTATTCTTCTAGATTAGTGTGCAGTTCACTTGTGGACATAAACATAATCTCTTTTACTTTTTTCTCTGCTCTAGATATTGTGCCTATTTAATAACCAAACATGTACAATATTTGCAATGTGTTTTGTGATTTGGAAATCTAGATTCTAATGTTCTTGTGTATGTTTCCTTTTTACAGGAATTGCAACCATCCCATATTAAATTTATTCCATTGAAATAGGTTAATACCTTTTCAACCTCCTTGATTTTGAGGAATTTTTCTCTACTTTAGTTATAGACTAGAATTTAAGTAATTATATCTCCTTTACTCTCCATTTTTTATTTCTTTTGGACATGCCATTACTATAGTGATTCATACAAGAAATTCTTGATCCTTTGGATGTTAATTTCTATTGTGTTTTTTCTCAAAAAAGTAGCACATATAGTCTTCTTAAAATGTAGTTAGGAATAAAAAGTAATGTAATATCAAGAAGAAATAGATCTATTTCAAAAATGCAGATATGGACTTAAAGATGCTCCTAGAAATAAAAGTTGAAAGAAGCTCTAGTATGAAGAGTTGGGTGCCATGTTGCAGCATGCTCAATTTTGAGTTAATGAAATTTGTTTGAAGTTGAAGAGGATCTATTCTATAGGAGGAGATCAAAATTTTTAGTTCTCTCAATTCTATTTAGGTGCAGTCAGAGAAACATTTTTTAGATTCCGCAAGGAAATCGTTGGACTATCTAGAAACTAGAAATTATCCCTTGATACCTTTTATTAGTGATTTTTAGTAATACCTATTTCATAAATTGTAATTTTCTAATCATACTGGTCAAATATCTTGATTTCTTAACTTTTTCGTTCCTGTTGGGACTAAACTTCAAGGACATGGTAGTGAATCTTATTCATGTAGTTTGGGTGCCAAATATATATTTTGCAATGAAAGATTGAATCTATTTCCAACTTAATAATTAAAGGACATACTTTATTATGGTCCTCTTGCTAGGGACACACAAAGTTGGAAACATAGAGTGAATAGTTTACATTTTAACCCCAAACATGGCAACCAAAAATTTGCCACCCATGAGTCACTCTTTATGTAGCTTGATGTCTACCTCCCACATGATACCTTCTTTTTCTTTGTCAATTGTTGCCCCTCGTACCTTGCAAAACACAAGGCAAGTAGGAAACATAATTATTCCTCATCATAATAATAAAATTAAGTATACATCAAATACTTATTGCATCATATAACTTACATTTACTCATTTTCAATAAGAAAACTAGATCGTAATAGTGAAGGAAAGTTTGGGTTATAAATTTGACTGTATACAAATGGTATGGCATTCATGACTTTTATAGTTTCCATTACTTTCTTCAATGCTAGTTGCAATGCCCCATGCTTTCACCTTAGACATTAATTGATAAAAACTGGACAAATAATTATTTTGTGATACAAATGTGACATCAATCATACCACATTGCACTCCTAATTGTACAAGGTACCATGAAAAAATGAGATAACACAATTGAAATGCTTGTCAATGCACTAAGCATGGTGAAAGAAGTAGAAGAATTACAACACCTCAGACCTAAACATCATGATTGTGTCAAACAACCAGACTCAAAGGATAATTGAGGTTCCCATGCCCAACAACAAACCTTGGTACCTCAATTATTGAGCCACCTATTAGGATTGTAGGATGCAAGAAAACGAAGAGCATTCTACACTGGTTTGGACTTCAAGGGTAAGTTTGCATAAATTTAGACTTCAAATTCTAGGCTACATGTTCCCATACCAACTCGAACTGCAGTCCTTGGACTACAATTTACAATGAGCATAGACTACTCAGATGTTGGGGCCAAGATTTTATGACCTTGGACTTCTAGGTCTGACTTGCAATTTGCAATTTGGACTTCAGAGGCTAATTGAGACTTAGTTGCAAGAAAAAATTGATATTCTCACCGAATGCCAAACACCAAGAGGTTTATAGCCCAAACATTGGAGAAGGATTTATACCAAGCATATTAGGCTTTAGTATTTGATGCTCATTTATAATTTGTACTCCCTATGGGGGGTCATCCATCTACTATGCGCCAAACATTGAGTGCTTAAGGGTCTACAAGTTGGGGATTTGGGCTTCGGACTATAGTAACAATACACGCTTTCTACAAACTGTAAAGGGTTGGCTCAACCCCGATGGATGACCAACATGGCCTTTTAAAGATGACTAAAAAAATGTGTTTCATGCTTTAGGGTTGAAAAGGCAATTCACATCCCCACAAAACTTTAGCATGATTCTAACTCTCAAGGAATGATAATTTAGACTTTGGGGTCCAATATACAGAATGCATTTTGAACTTTAGGGCTCAAAATGCATCCACCAATCAAGAAAACTAATGCAATGTGTGATTTAGGTAACCTGCAATGGGTAGCCAACACAAGAAGCCATACAATCAAAACAATTCACAATGCACTATAGAAGCAACCACAACCCAAAACATGTTCTTTATTCCTCAAATTTGGATTACAATCTTGCCTTTAGGCATACACATTCAAATAGTGCAACAGGGATTAGTCTTAAAAAACCAACAACCAAATCATGATAATAGAAAATTGAAAATATTTAGAACAACAACATGTGGGTTGAGCAACCTCTAATCCTACTTACAATCAATTAAGGCACACAAGTCTAAGAGACTTCTTCATAGGAAAAATAATAAGATTAAATAGGTCTCTAAAGCTAGTAAACTACCTCATCCTATTTCTCATTCCACACTACATATTACCACCAGCTGAGAGGAAAGACTTAATTTGTATTAGCCTATTCCTTAAGGAGAAAAAGTATTACCATACTAAGTTGTATATTCTCCTTTCTATATGTTCATTTAGTTCCTCCTTTGTACAAGTCTATATTCAATTTTTTTTTTTTGAATAGCCATTGCCAGGATTGAAATTGTTGATCTAGCAATAGTACCATGCTTAGGAGTTGTTAACATCAGAAATGAGATCCCACTTTATAGACTATCACTAGTATAAGTGAATAATATATCATCAAGAATGCGCGACAATGCCAAGCAATGAATTGTTGCCAACATGATCAAGAATAGGAATAGGTGTGCGTGGAAGAAGATTGTTAAGTGTAATTGTTGATAGGCAGAAAGGCTCAACCCATGGGCTAGAACAGGTGAATGGAGGATAATTTTACATGCTATAGTTGATAAATATCACGTCTAGCATAATAGGCATTGCCAACAACCAAGAATAAATACCTACAATTTATAGTGATGCTTACAAATTTTGTGGGTCCTAGTGCTAGCGTGGAGGTTAACACTCATAATTTGAAAAACATTTGGGCCCCAGTATGCAAATTTCCTAATAGAAAGAATATTGCTAGTTAGAAATGTGAGATCTTGAATATTGTAATTGCTCATGTGGTGCCATAAATAGTGTGGGCCCAAAAATTCGGTCGACCAATAGAGAGGGAAGAGTATGTGGGTCCCAACAAGGATTTGCAACACCTAACTTAGAGAAGATTATTTTATATATTTATTTATTTATCTTCCCACATGCAGCTCATGGTGAATCCCCTAGGTAGATACAAATCAAGGAGGATATAAGGAAGCAACTAGATCCATTGTGGATCCCATGTGAACAAATCAAAGAACCTAATAAGACAAAAAACTAGAAACACAGAAAAAACTTTGAGACTCCCACAACCTACAATTCAGACTTTAGGGTCTAAGAAGCAAATTGCAACTATGCAAAACTTTAACAAGGCAAGGAGAACAAGCTCTTTCTTTTTTATTTCCGAGGCATAACTCCCTTCTTTTGTGTGTTATGCCAAAACAATTAGATCAAGTACTCAAGCATACATGGGACCACCTTAGCCAAGTGCGGAGTTCCCAAATGCCTTAGAAATTGGACTAATCCCCACAACATAACTCTCCTTCTCAAGGACAAGAGAGGAAATGAAAATGATAAGGTTCACAAGGGAACAACCAAAAGAGATAATGAGAACATCACAAAGCATTGTAGCAACATACAATCCCATAAAGAGGGGTGTAAATATTGAATGAATCTATGAGAAGAGTAGGGCCAAGAGGTAAGAAATCATGCTTACAAATACAATAATCTAAATGCATGCAAAGAGATTTTGTTTAGTTATTTATTTTTTGTGCTTTTCCAAATTGAAGTGTGAGTTAATTAATCTACATGCAAATAACAACTTCGATATGGATTTGCAAGTACATTGTGTTTTTTCTTGTGTTTTTGGTTTCAAGTAGAGTTTTCAATTAAACGTTTAACCCACTAGCAAGAAGAGTACATAAAATAATCTAAATCTAATCTACCTAAGAAAGCAACAATGAATCTAAACTAAACTAAGAAACAATAATAGAGTGTTACAAAATTTATGCAAGGGTATGTGATTTAATAACTAACTAATAAAAAATTGAGTAAAGAAATTGTTTCTTGAAATAAAAGAACTTGGAAGAATATTTGAAGCTTCTTATGCAACTATTGTAATTGTATCCTTGGAGGATCCAACTTTTATTCATAATATTTTCTCCTCTTCTAGCCTTGGGGTACCCCACTTGATGGAAATGGAAGATGCAAATTGGGATTGATTTAGGAGTTGTGAGTTGGACCACCAAGTTATCATCAAATGTGTATGTTGAACCATGAAATTTTGAATTCTTATAGGTTAACACCACCCAATCGTTTGGATCCATTCGCCCCACATGTTTGAATTGGGAGACAACTGAATCAAGTAGTGCAACACACTCACATCCAAACAAAAAGTTGGAAAGTACACACCCACCATAATACATGCAAAGACTCATCAAGAAAGCACACATGAGGAATACATAGGTAGCATTCCATGTGTACACATGCCAAATACATCATCACTATATTACACCAAGTAGGCACACATGAAGAGATCATCAAACCAAATCAAGCATGTGCAAAATGATCACTAACACCTAGTGGACTTACAATCCAAGGTACAAAAAGGAAGAGAGGGTTGTCCCAAGTATGAGCAATGGAGTGTCATTGTGGAGCCAACCATGTGTAGGTTGAGAAGCGTGCCCCCATCATTGGCACTAGTATTATTATTATTATATATATAATATATATTATATATTATATAATATCATAATATAATATAATATAATACAATATAATATAATTTAAAATTATATAATATTATATTTATATTATAATATAATATAATATTATATTATATTATGATATTATATAATATATAATATATATTATATTATATATTATATTATATCATAATACAATGGAAATCAAATGGAAAATAAAGTGGACAAAAGAGATTTTCAAAGCTACAGTTTTGAAAATAAAGTGGGCAAAGGAGCCTTATTTTGAAACCTAAAAAAATGTGAAGGAAAAATAGCTCAGCGGCTATGACGAAGCAGGGAAGGGTTGCGCCAGTTTGGAGGAGTTGAAACCAATAGCAGTGGGGAAGCAAAATGAAACAACGACATAAGGTAAAGGATGTTGTAACATTAAAACCTAAACGTGCTCATTATTATATTCTTGGCCGTAATTTTCATTTTAATAAACATACTCTAAAACCCTCATCAAAACCTTATTGTCAGGCTGTAGCTCGCCAAATTGGAGAACTAAGGTGAATACCAGCAAGGAAGAGTTTGGAGGAGCTACAACCAATAGCGACGGGGGCTCTGGTTCAATAATTATGTTTTGAAAAATGAGGGAAGGATTTTCCAAGCCAAATACCTGAGCTCTACGATAAAGCTTATGGGTATGTGCAGGATCATGATGGGCCAAAAAGTAGCAATATGATGGGTATGTGGCTGAAGACTTTTTTTTTACCTGAAATTAATGAAATTAAAAGGTTTTTTAAAAGATATTATAAGCTTTCCACCAATATAAATTATGCTTTACTTTGAGTTTAATAAATAATTATTATTCATTTTTTATTTGAATTATGAATAAGGTCCAAATTGATAGGCTGATTGAAAAACATCTATACCTTTTAAACGGTATCACATTTTTTGAATCCAAAACATGTGTCACATTCTATGGTTTTTATACTATAGGATTAAAAAAAGGAACATTGAATTTCATGAATTTTTGACCAAGTTAAGGTGGTCAGACATATGAGTTTTTATAATTTTTAAAAGTTGTAATAAAAAAATCATAATTAATTATTTTCATGGAAAAAAATTACAAACAAATATGCATCACATCGAGACATGAGTCCTCTACTTATATCTAAAATATTATAATTTTTTTTATCATTTTATTGTGGTTAGGGCGGTTAGAGAGACACCTACTTCTTATTTTTTCCCTGAAATTTAAGTACTACTGCATTGAAATTTCAAATTTTCACCAAATAGATTTTTTTAAATAAAAAATAAACCTAGTAGTTTAGAAACTAAATTCAATTTGCTACAAATTCTATTGTTACATATTTTTGAAATAATATAGATAACTTATTCAAAGTTTTATGTCAAGTTGCCTAACTCTTCTTTTTTAGAATTTTTTGCCAGTTAAGGGCTTGTTTTTTCCACCATGATCCTGCACATACCCTTATAGGAAAATATGGATTTACACACAATAATTAAAGCACATTTGTATACAATGATTATGGCAAATTTTTCTAGTGTGCCACATAGGATAAAACCTAGTTGTAGAAATGAGGGCATGATAGTAGCTTTTGATAGCACATACACATTGTATTAAGAGGCATACTAGTATCACAAAGCACATGGAACTAAATTATAAAAAATAGGTTGAGGAGCTCAAGAACAAGAGACTAAATGAAGAAAATAAAAACATGATAAGATGAGGTTAGAATTGATACAAGAACCATCTCATGGTATAATCAAGAGGTACATCAGTACACACATTCTCTCTAGAGCTATTAGCATCCTAAGCACATGGAATTAACTTGGAAAAATAGAGCAAGCAACTTAACAATAGGAAACTAAGTAAAGCTAGTTGACAGATCTTAGGGTTAGGATGAGTATTAAATCTCTATTTTCTATGAATTTTGGAACTCACAGTTTCGTTTGGAGAGGATATGACATGCTGACATGGAACAAACTTAGAAAAAATAGGCTGTGGAGCTAAGAACAAGATATTAAGTGAAGAAAATAAAAACATGATAAGGAGATGTTGGAATTGAGATAAGAATTGTCTCCTATTTTAATCAAGAGGCACAACAATACACAAATTATATCTAGAGCCATTAAAATCATAAGCACATGGAATTAACTTAGAAAAAATAGACCAAGGAGCTGAAGAATAAGAAACTAAGTAAAGAGAGCTTACAGATTTTAGGGATTAGCTGAATATTATAGCTCTATTGTTTGTGCATTTTAGCGCTCATGGTTTTGTAAGGAGGGGTCCAAGAAGGCCCCGTTTCTTCTCTTTCAAGGATGCAGTCTAGGTTGATGGACTCTCATCCTCAAAGCATGATAATGTTGTTAGAGTTTTACTAAAGGCCATAGATGATTTCAAATCTGAAAATATAAATTGTAAAACACCCAACACCTAATGGTTGCTTGCAAAAGAGTGAAGATCAGCCCATTTTCATCATCAATCCCAACCTAATAGCAGATAATATTTTATACCTTTTAGAGCATACTCTAGAACAATATCTTCACAGTTGTGTCTTTTTTATTTTTACAATTTTGTGTATTTTTTATTTGTCCAAAATGTTGGCTAATCATTACTATGGAAAAGGATGTAAAGTTGCATATAATTTTATACCCTTTTTTATATTAATAGTAAATGTTCGCGTATATGGTATTTATCTAGAATAGTGTATTTTCTACGGCTATCATTGAAGATTACATTTTGAATGCACTTGTTATTGTGGAAATCATTTTTGATTGTAAGAATTTTGAGTTCATTTTACTGTCATTAGTTTTGAGGAGTCACAAAGGCAAAGTCTTTCCTGGCCTACAAGTTTGAAAGTATTTATTTGAATATTATCATTTGCTACTACAAACAGATTAGTATTTATTGGTAAATTTCATATTGTTGTAGCTTTATTTGTGTGAATCAAATTTGAACATCAGTCCTCAATGTTGTTCAGTTGAAATTGTATATGACTAGGGGTTACCTTTGCATAGATCATATTGTATTTTAGTCAAATATGAATAAATGAACCGTGGAGTTTGACTATCAGACCTATATATGCATTTCTTCTTGAATACTTTTATTTATTGGACTTACTCTGATGAGCTAGTAATATATTTAAGATACTACTTTGCTATTTATTCTTTTGCAAATGCATTTCTTTTGCAACATCATTAATTCTATGCTTTTTTGAGAATTTATATATTTCCTTTGCAGAAGGGGTCTACATCATCCCACCATATATACCATCCATCATGCTGATGACAACCTTCTTAATGGTACATTTTTTGTTATCCAATCTGACTGGCCATTGCTGATAGCAAAGCAAGTCATATTTTCATTAACCAAATCTAGTAGCATTAAGTCAAAAATATTTAAACAATTTTCCTTTGAAAAAAATCTACAAGCATATTCAACTACCATAATCCATTGCTGGAATAAAGCAAGAAGAAATAGCAGCACCAGTCAAAGAAAATCTAGATTCATTGTTTTTCTCCTTCATTTTAGACCAGATATTTAGGAACCCAAACACCTTATAAAGTGGGGAAAGCTAATTATAAGTTTATGTAAAATGTATGTTAAAATTACTAGAAGTAACTATTAAATTGAATTAGGTTACAAATTCACCACACAAAACTTCTAACCTAACACTTGCTTTTCCAATAGGTCCACCAATTTCAACTAACTCTAATAAAATCTTCTACCTTAAATAGTTCGGTTCTTATGATCCATCTTTTATAAGGCCATAATGTAATAAGATTTTGGCAAAAAACTATGGAGATCATGTATATATTCAATTTAAATAAACCAATGGTATTAATAGATAGATACAACACATCCAAGCCTTGATTGATTCTTGGTGCAGGGGCACCTCATCCATTTTGTCAAAATGTTGCAAATAGGGGTCTTAGCTTAAGTTTTGATGTTTTGAGTCTAAATATGATGTAATAAGGTCATAATAGACCATTCTTGATATTATTGAGTCATGTTGGGTTCATTGCTGCAAAAGGTCAATATTTCCAAATATTGTGAAAAGTTGTCATATGTAAATGTAAAAATGCCAAATTTGAGAAGACCAATGGTCAAGAAGTTTAAAATTTGGTTGGAGTCAGTTGTGTGGGTTGGTTCTTGATTGTAAATGGTTAAATATGTCTCAAAACGCATAGGCAAGGCTCTAGTTGTGGGTGCTGGCAAGAAGTTGACTCCACTTTTTGGCCAAAAAGTGGAAGTGTTTTCCCTGATTTTCAGAGTTTGACACATTTGACCATAAAATTTGAAGCACTTAGAGATGAAATCTTCGAATAAGTCAGAAATCATAAAATGTAGTACTCGGAGTCTAGTTTCCAAATATGTAATTTATTTCAATACCCACATTGTACAAATTGAGTTTCAATAGGCATTTGTAAAAACCACTATTTAAAAGTTTTTTTTTACCATACCATGCACGTGTACGACATCCAGATTTTGACTTAAATTATCATATTTTTCTAAATCCTTTTGGGAAAAGACTTGTCACTCACTGAAGCGTGCCCTGGATATTTTTTTGTAAATTTTTTATCATGCATATTTTACGTTTAGAAACATCGCCATGTACAACACGCATAAGATGACCTAAAGTTATCATTTTTTGCATTTTTTTTTTAAATTGAAAATAATTGTCTGAAGTTTTCCAATCCATTCGTCAAAATGTTATGTTGATCAAAATTTATTAAAATAGTAAAAAATACTGATATTTAAATTTTATGGACCAATTTCATCATAAATTAATTGAAAAATAGAAAAAGTAATCCAATTGTAAAAAAAATTACATATTTGAAATCTGCATTGTCTCATCAAAAATGGGTTTTAATTTCGTCAAAAAATTCTGCAAAAAAGGTCATCAGCCATATGTCCAAACTCAATTTTTTTCCCTAAAATTGTTAGAACCTTCAAGCTGTAGGTCAAACTAGGTTAAATGCCTAAGTTCGGACTCCCAATGCTTTTCCCGAACCAAAATACAAAGAAAAACCCCAACCACAAGGCCAAAAAAAATTCAAATTAAAAAAATGGGATCCCGATTATATTTTTAATAATATGGGATCTCGTTTTATAATCGGGATCCCGTTTTTCTTGAACTGTGTTATTTTAAATTACTGTCAAATTTTACTCTGAAGTCTGCAACTTCACATGTACGGCCGAAAACAGTAAAATTATTTTGTTTTTTTCATTGAACATTTTTTTTGCAGGTGGTGACTTGGTTTTTTGATAATTTTTTTCAAAGGAGAGATCCCATTTTTTCAAAGAAAGACCAAAAGGTCTTCAACTTGAGATATGAATTGATTTTTTCAAAGGAGGCATGACTTGTTTTGAGGAACACAAGAGGAAGAATTTAGTCCTTTTAGGTCTTGAACTTCCAATTTGAATCTATTTTTTTGAAGAATTTCACTATTTACATTCATTTGTGCTTGAGAGTTTTATAATCATGGGAAATAAATGTCGTAATAAGAGGAGGAAGACAGTGACTCCTGAAGAAATTAAAGCAAATGAAGAGAAGGAGAGATAGAGACAAAGAGAAAGAATAATGAGAATTAAATCAATGAATGATGGGGGAGCATCCAATTCCACAACTATTGAAGATGAAAACATAGAGGAGACCATGGTTGTAGATGAAGCGAATTTGCAAGAAGTCAATTTGGAGAAGAATGTGATTATACAATCAATTCCTACTATGTCTTCAAATCCCTCTTTCAATGCTATGGATAATGTTTCAATATGCACAAATCCAGGTACGTCTTCAAATGCACATGTTAGTGAAATGGTAAATTCGTGTGTAGAAATTTTACAAGATGCCGGACTTAATGATGTTGACATTGATAATATTCAGAGAGATGAAACTTTTATAGAATTTGTTGAAAATGGTAGTGAGAATGATCCTTTTGTTGAAAATGAAATTGAGAATAATCATTTTATTGAAAATGAAAACAAAAACCGTTTTGTTGATTTAAATGAAAATGAAAACCGTTTTGTTGATGTAAATGAAAATGAAAACCGTTTTGTTGATGAAAATGAAGATGAAAATGTAAATCGTTTTGAAGTTGAAAATGAAAATGAAATTGAAGATGAAAATGAAGATTAAGATGAAAATCTAGAATGTGATGTTGAATTTAATGAAAATGCATTTTTTAAAATTGAAAGTGGTGTTTTTGATAATCTTCCTGGTCAAATTTCTTGGAGGCAAATAAGAACACATGCAAATAAAATATACAACGAAATCTTTTATCATAAAAAAATTACAATTCAATGTCAACTAATGATGCAATTGATGAGAATGCAAAAAATGAGGAAAATAATGAAAAGGTTAGGCTTTTTTATTAAACCAAAAAGAAAAGATCAATCTTCAAAATATGTTATGTGTACTATTGCTAGTGCCATTCAATTGATTGGAAAAAATAGTCAATCTAAAGATAGAAATGCAGCAAGAAGAGCTAGAACAACTGCTATAGTTAACAAAGCAACTTTGAATAAAAGAATGTTAAGAAATATTAGTGAAGTTTTAAAAATACATCCTAAAACATTGCTAAGAGCAGCAAAAAGAAGAATAATTATAGAAAATGACCCTATCAACCAATGTTGGAGTTTCAATGGTCGACTCCCGAGGTCTGATATGAAATTGAATGTTGAAATTAAATATTTGATTAAAAAATATTGGCATGATAATACTAGGGTTTCATCTAATGCTAGAGATGTTTTAAAATTAAGGTTGGGGTCCAAAGTTCGCAATCCTCACCCAAAACACCTATTAGATACAACACAAACTGAATTTTATAAAAAAATTGTTGTGATTTAGTGTTACTCGGTAATATTAAAATAAGTGAAAGGTCTTTTGAAAAATGTAAACCGTGGTATGTAAAAATTAATAAGAAACGAATATCTTGTTGTTGTAAAACGCATGTTCAATTTCATTATTTTTATGATGTTTTTTGATATATATGTCGTACCTTGCATACTAACATGATTATACAGGAATGTGGTATTAATATGCCACCTGAAGCAATAAGGGAGTTTATTTCAAGTTTTTTTTGTGAAAGATCTAATGGTAAATTGTTTTATTTAAGTTCTTGTATTTCTAGACAATGCATTGACTATGGAAACCTTTCATTCTTAGGAATTTGTATGCATGAAAGTGTTGATAATGATTTTGGACAAAAATTAGTAGAAGTTAAAAGATTTAAGAATGTTCACTATTCTTTAAAAGATGGAAAAATAGGAAAGCATTGTGATTTAGTTACTGAAAAAGTTAGTGTGCATGCATTCATGAGTGAATTTAAGAATAATATAGTACCAAAATATATCATGCACTCTCAACATGCTCGATGGCTTGATGGCCAATTCCACGTATGTAGAAACACATTTCCAATTGGTACTATACTTTCAGTTGTTGATTTTGCAAAAAAATATACTCTAGCTCCGCAAGAGGAAATTCAATCACAGTATTATAATTCAGTGAAAGTAGCTATGTTTGTCCATATTGCTTATAGAAATGCAAATAATAGCACTGAGGATGATAGAAAAGTTCTGAGGGAGTATCATTTTTATTTGAGTGACAACCGATTACACTCATCAGAGTTTGTTCAATACTATTTCAATATATTTTACAAAAATTTAAGAGAAAGAGGAGTCCATATGGAAGAACACCTCATATGGTCAGATAATTGTATGGGGCAGTTAAAGAATGCTCGAATGTTCTATTGGTTAAGTAGGATTCACAAAGAACTTAATGTCCAACATATATGGAGTTTTTTTGAAGATGGACATGGTAAAGGAGAACATGATGGAGCTGGTGCGTGTGTCAAAAAGATTCTTGCTAGAGAAAAATTAAAAATTTGAAGATGTAGTAAAATTTAAAGATGCACGTGGGATTGTTGATTGATGTAATACAATATTATCTACACTTGGTTTGAGTGATTATTCTAGAGTTCATCATTTTTTTTGGTTGGTTGAAGAAGATAACATTGTACCTAGAGCTGACTGTGAGACAATTAGTGGATCTACTAAATGGCATTTGTTTAGGAGTTCGAAAGCAAGCACATGGACTATCTGGACAAGGGAGCTTGCATTTTTTTTCAAGTTTTGCATCTCAGGAGATTGGGAAGCATGTGAAAATACATAATGGGTTGAACAGTGGGAGCAAAGATCGTTGGCACCTTCACAAGCACATGATCAATATGAAAGAACTATTGAAGAAAATGATCAAGTGTTTTCATCTGAAGACTATGAGCATGTTTCAGACTTTGTACAAGAAGGTAACTTAATTCAATTTATTTCATTTAATTTTGCTTTATTAAGTTATTTTGTACTACTAAATATTTTACATTGATATGCGTAAGTTATTAAATCATTTCTTTTTTGCAGGATATGTGTATGTTGTTGTTGCACCTGAGGGGAATGAAGAGCAAACCAAATATTGGTTGGCTCGTTGTGTGGAGAGTAAACATAATTTAATATCACCTCGAGAATATGATGATGGCTATCATTATCCAATAGGTACCATGATCCCCCTAAGACATCCCCCTAAGCAAATTTTGATAAGAATTTTTTCGATCCCCTTAAACAATATTTTAGAACAATTTTTTGATGGGGAGTCCTATACCTCAAGAGGACTCTTGCTCTTCCCAAGACCTATTCTCTAGTCTTCCTAGGTTATTCCTCTCTACCCTACTCAGGGATCACTCCTAAACCCCTCTCACCACATAGGACTCTCCACCAATTTCAAATTCTTCACCATCACTCCCATTCCACCACTGAGCTTCCTTGGTCTCCACACTGATCCAATGTGTCCTAACCACTCCAGGCATTAGGGAAGGGTATCCTAGCTGTCCCTTAGTTTTTTTTCCTCCCTAATGACCCAATGCTTTGGATACTTTCATCTTTTACCCTTTGCTTTAGAGAAATTCTAGTTTCTAGGCCTTGTAGCCTTTTTGCCCCTTTTAGGCATCCTAGAACATGTTTTCTTGTCTTTTCTCACAAATTGTCTTAACAACCCCCATATTTTTTTGAATATTATTCCTAGTGACCCTCAAGCCTTCAATATTTTCTAGGTCTTAGGTTCTACAAGTGTCTGTACATAGGACAGTCCTCAAACCTCCTATTTTCAAGGGTTTCTAGGGTTTTTGGCATCTTTTCCTTCTTTGAGGGCTTCAAAAACCTCCTCAACTCTCCTCCATGCACACACATGTCTAGAATACATGTGCCCACACTTTCCTTCTCCTTATTGGCACAAACCAATCCATTCAGCAAATTTCTTTACTGCTGTCCTCTTCAAGCCACTAGCTAGAATGCACTTGCACTCACCTAGTGCTTGATGAATTCACCATCTCCCATGCGAACCAAGACTCCACAGTCCATATTTACACTATAAAAATAGTCCCCTACTTGATTCAAAGTGGCCATGGTAGCCTTGCCACAGGAATTCAAGTGGGGATCATTATTTACAAAAACTGGCTTGAACCGACAATGCCACCAAGAACACCAAAAACTTGCAAAATAGATAACTAGTTGAATTAAATGGCTAATATAATGCTTAACATAGTAATTAAATGACCCAAATGAAATACACAAAGCATTATATAGGTCCTTTCAATCCATTCTTGATTGGATGAAGGCTCAAACACAAAAATTCAATGAAATTTGCACTCTTCCAACTCACAAAATCTCCTTCCAAAACTCCAAATCGTACAATAGCTTTCCCATATGCTCAATTAGGGTTTTTATGACCTTATATACCTTTCTCCCACGTGCTATAACCCTTGGGCTGGGCTTAGAGCATCATTTAAGCCATTTTCCAACTTCTAGGCCAAATTTCCAAGACAACATTGTCTAGTTTTGCCTAATCTACACATTGAGACTTTTCCATACTTCAAGGCTCTAAAATAACCTAGTTTTCCACTATACAATCATCAATTCACCCTTGGGAATTTATCAATTAGTCCTTATTACCTTGGTGGTTGGCTAGAACCACCTACAAGGCAAAATTGCTAAGATCTCACCAAAAGACCTTGAGGTGCTCCTGCACCATTCTCCCCCTGCAACAAAGAAGTTAAGGAGCCTGTGGTGTCAAGAGCTCCTCACTAATTCCATGCTTCTTAAATTTACCTTCTACTATCCAAGTAGCCTCTGACTCTAGTTGATGTCTCCACTTCACTAGGCGCTCCATGTATGTCTTGTGCCTAGTCTTCTTCTTCACCCTTGAGTCTAAAATCCTATCCACTTGTGGTCTGATCTAATTAGGTACCTTGAGTCCTTCCACATCCTTATTGACCTCAACATTTTATTTTTATTCTTCCATGTTTGGTTCTCTATAATTCACCAAGTCCTTCACATTGAAGATAGGAGAAATAGACATCTCCTTGGGTAACTCCACCTTGTATGCATTTGAACCAGACTTAGCCAACACTTTACATGGCCCTATCATTTTCATCTATAGCTTACTTGGTATGCCTTTCTGTAGTCTTGCCTTCTTCAAGTATACCATCACCATATCACCTATCTCAAATTGTAAGTCTCTTCTCCCTTCATCTCTTTTAGCCTTCAACTTTTGATTAGCCTCTGTCAATGTCTTCTTTACCTGCTCATGAACCTCTCTCATTGACTGAGCAAAATCATCAGCATGTCCACTAATTCCTTCATAACCTTTGAGATCTCTAAGCTCAAATACACCCCTTGGATGTAAGCCATATAATATCTCAAATGGACTCTTACCCGTAGTTCTATTTGTGCTATCATTGTAAGCAAATTCTGCTTGTGGAATCACTTGTTCCCATCCTTCTCCATACTCCTTAGTTAAACATCTCAATAAGTTACCAAGTACCCTATTGATCACCTTTGTCTATCCATCCGTTTGAGGATGATAGGCTGATCCATGAGACAAGTTGGTTCCTAGCCTCTTCTAGAGAGTTTTCCAAAAATGCCCCGTAAACTTGACATCTTTGTCTACCACTATGCTTTTTGGCAACCCATGTATCCTGACTATCTCTTTGAAGAATAGGTGTGCAATGTGACTAGCATCATGTGTTTTTTTGCATGGTATGAAATTGCTCATCTTGTTGAATCTATCCACTACAACAAACACACTTTCCAAACCGATTGGTGTCCTAGGTAGACCTACTATGAAGTCCATGCTTATGCATTCCCATGATCTATTTGGAATGGGTAATGGCTGATAAAGACCTGCATTTTGTGATGTTCCCTTTGCCTTTTGACATACTCCACATTGTTCAACATACCTTCTTACATCTCTTTGCATCTTAGGCCACCAATAGAACCTCTCCACTAAATCTAGTGTCTTGTTCAAACCAAAGTGACCACTCAAACTGCCATTATGATTTTCTTGGATTAGATTCTCCCTCATGGAACCCCTAGGAACACATAGTTTCTTCCCCCTAAACAATAGACCATTTTGCAAAGTATAATCTGCATATTCACTGTGAAAATGGTTCTCAAAATTAGAAGATACCTTGTAGATCACTAAGAAATCAAAATGTCCTTTATATAAATCTTTGAATCCTTCAACTCATGTGCTTTGTAGCTATATCTCTTGGACAGTAAGCAACCTCCTACTAAGAGTATCAGAAACCTTGTTGTTAACCCCCTTCTTATGCTTGATGGTAAAGGTGTATGACTGCAAAAAATCCATCCATTTGATATGCCTCAAAATGAGCTTCTCTTGAGTATTTATGTAGCTTAAGGTCTGATTGTCGGTGTATACCAAAATTTCCTTAGGCAATAGGTAGTGCCTTCACTTCTTGAGAGCCTGCACCAAAGCATATAGCTCTAAGTCATAGGATGAGTACCTAGACTTTGCTTCATTCAACCTTTCACTAAAGAATGCCATTGGCCTACCTTCTTGGCTTAGGACAGCTCCTACTGCTATGTTACTTGTATCACACTCCACTATGAATGGCTTGTCAAAACTTGGTAAAACTAGGATAGGTTGGTTAGCTATCTCCCTCTTCAACCTTTCAAATCCTTCATTGGCTTCTTTGGTCCACACAAAATTTGTTTTCAGTCCTCCTTTGATGGTGTCAAGAATTGGTGCACAGATTTCACTAAACCTTCTCACAAATTTCCTATAGAATTGAGCTAATCCATGGAAACTCCTAACTTTTGTCCCTGTCTTGGGAGTAGGCCAACTAAGAATGGCTTCAACCTTGCTCTTTTCCATCTTCAAGTTCCCTTGAGATACTGAAAATCCTAGGTAGACTAACTCTTGCCTCATGAACTCACTCTTCTCAAGATTGATGGTGAGCTTCTCCTCTTGAAGTTTCTTCAACACAAGTTCTAGATGTTTCGTATGTTCTTCTTTTGTTTTGCTAAAGATGAGGATATCATCTAAGTAGACTACCACAAAGAATCCTATAAAGTCCTTCAAGACCTCATTCATCACCCTCATAAAAGTGCTAGGTGCATTTCTGAGCCCGAATGGCATCACTAACCATTCATACAACCCTTCTATGCTTTTAAATGCTGACTTCCATTCATCTCCCTCTTTCATCCTAATCTGATAATAGCCACTTTTCAAATCAATTTTGGAGTAGTACTTAGCACCCCCTAGACAGTCCATTATATATTCTATCCTAGGAATAGGAAACCTATATCTAATAGTTATCCTATTTATTGCCCTACAATCAGTACACATTATCCACTTATCTCCCTTCTTAGGTGCCAACACCACTAGAACAACACATGGGCTTTTGCTCTTTCTAATCAGCCCTTGGTCCAAAAGTTCTTGGACTTGCCTTGCTATATCCTTGTTCTACTCCAGTGTCATCTTGTATGCAACCTTGTTAGGCAATGTTGCTCCTGGTATAAAGTCTATATGATGACTGATTGCTCTCTTAGGTGGTAGTGTAGCTGGTGTACCTTCACAAATGATGTCCCTAAACTGATCCAGCAATTGCTTCACTTCTGTTGTCATAGGTAGCTAATTAGGTAACTCCTCTTCCTTTGGCTTCAATATGATTGCATAGGCCACTCCTTCTTCCTCCTTCATGTCCTTTAGGAATTCCTTTCCACTCATCAAAAGTGCAATAGATTCTTCCTTTTCCACTGTGGTTCCCTCTATTAGAGACTAAATTTTGTAAGTCACTCCATCCTTCTTAAATGAGTACTTATTCTTCTTGCCATGGTGTACTACCTCCCTGTCATATTGCAATGGTCTGCCAAGCAACAAATGGCATGCATCCATTGGTAACACATCACATAGTATCTTGTCTTGATACTTTCCTATGGCAAACTCAACCCAAACTTGTTCATTGACCAGTATATTATGCCATTTGTTCAACCAAGTAACCTTGTAAGGACACACATGGGGAATCTTGCTAAGGTTCAAATTTTGTACTGCCTCCTCTGATATGACATTATCAGTTGATCCTGAGTAAATGATGACCTTGCAAACCTTACCTAGTATCTTGCACTTAACTCTAAAAAGAGCTCTCTTTTGTTTGTGTTCATCCTTGATAGGTGCTTTGATAAAGATCCTCCTTAACATGAGATTCTCTCCTTTCTCTGAATGCTTGGAACAGTTCTCTTCTTGAACATAGTTAATCTTCCTCTCACCTTGTGAAGTTGCTGGCTTATCAGGACACCTATAAGTCAGATGACCCAATTGTACACAATTGTAGCATTTCATGGAAGCAAAAGGAGAACTTCTCCCAAATCCTCTTGATCTACCTCTTCCACCATTGTTAGAGCTTCTACCTCTGTATCCCTCTCTATTATTTGACTCATGGGATTGTTCACCAACCTTAGCATCACCTTGGCTTCTATTTTCATTGCTCCTTCCACCAAAAGCTCCTATATGTCCACCTCTAGAGTCTCTACCTTTTCCTTTACCCCTGCTATTAGAGACTTGTTTCTTTTTCAGTTTCTCTTCCACTTTAATAGCCATTTGATAGCAACCATGGAGGTTGGTAAGTGTAAAGAGGCTTAACTCCTCTTGTATGTTCCACCTAAGGCCATTCAGATACCTAGCAACCTTAATGCTTTCAATTTCTTGCTCTCTAGACCTAAGGCTTAGGTTTTGGAACTCTTTTGTGTAGGTAGCTACATCTAACTCCCTTTGTCTAAGATTTTACCTCTTCTTATGCAATTGGATGTCATAATCCTCAGGTAGATAGTTTTCCTTCACTTTAGCCACCATTATCTTCCAGTTTCCTATTGGCTTCTTGCCTTCCTTCTCTCTTTCTTCTTGCAAGTACTTCCACCAAGTTAGTGCTTGTCCTCTTAGCCTTGATTTGGCTATCTTCACCTTTTGTGCCTCAGTAACACCATCACATTCAAAGTGGTTCTCCATTCCCTCGATCCATTCCATAACCAACTCTGTATCCATTCTTCTTGTGAACATAGGGACACCTTCAAGTGCCTTGCCACTCAATGCCTTCAATTCTTTGAGGAAGGGTTCCTCTGCTAATGAAGGGTCAGGTTTTGGTTCTATGTCTTCCTCAACGTTGCTCTTACGTTTGTCTTTGTCCTCTTCTAACTGCACCTTCATCTTGCTTGCAGTCTCTGCCACCTCTTCTAGTTTGTGCTTCATCTCTTCCATAGCCTCTTCAAGGCATATATTCCTTTCTTGTTGCTCTTTCAAGTCTCTAGCTAGCTATGCATTGGTCACCATGGTGTTCTCTTCTCTGGATTCACTTCCCTCTGACATTCACTTCTCAATTCCCAAGCCTTTATTGGCTCTTATACCAATTTGATGGGGAGTCCTCTACCTCAAGAGAACTCTTGCTATTACCAAGACCTATTCTCTGGTCTTCCTAGGGTATTCCTCTCTACCCTACTCAAGGATCACTCCTAAACCCCTCTCACCATGTAGGACTCTCCACCAATTTCAAATTCTTCACCATCACTCCCATTCCACCAATGAGCTTCCTTGGGCTCCACACTGATCGAATGTGTCCTAACCACTCCAGGCCTTAGGGAAGGGTATCTTAGCTGTACCTTAGTTGTTTTTCCTCCCTACTGATACAATTCTTTGGATACTTTCATCTTTGACCCTTCGCTTTCAAGAAATTCTAGTTTTTGGGCCTTATAGCCTTTTTGCCCCTTTTACGCCTCCTAGAACCTGTTTTCTTGTCTTTAATCACAAACAGTCTTAACAACCCCCAAATGTTTTTGCAGATTCTTCCTAGTGACCCTCAAGGCTTCAATATTTTCTAGTTCTTAGTTTCTACAAGTGTTCGTACATAGGACTGTCCTCAAACCTCCTATTTTCAAGGGTTTCTAGGGTTTTTGACATCTTTTCCTTCTTTGAGGGCTTCAAAGACCTCCTCAACCCTCCTCTGTGCACACACATGTTTGGAATACATGTTCCCACACTTCCTTGCTCCTGATTGGCAAAAACTAATCCATTCAACAACTTTCTTTACTATTGTCCTCTCCAAGCCACTAGCCAAAATGCACTTGCACTCGCCTAGTGCTTGATGAATTCACCATCTCCCCTACAAACCAAGACTCCACACTCCATATTTACACTATAAAAATATTCCCCTACTTTATTCCAAGTGGCCATGGTAGCCTTGCCACGGTAATTCAAGTGGGGATCATTATTTACAAAAACTGGCCTGAACCGACAATGACACCAAGAACACGAAAAACTTGCAAAACAGATAACCAGTTGAATTAAATGGCCAATCTAATGCTTCACATAGTAATAAAATGACCCAAATGAAAGAATAAACACATTATACTGGTCCTTTCAATCCATTCTTGACTAGATGAAGGCTCAAATACAAAAATTCAATGAAATTTGCACTCATAATGTTGTCTTGGAAATTTGGCCTAGAAGTTGGAAAATGGCTTAAATGATGCTCTAAGCCCAACCCAAGGGTCCTAGCACATGGGATAAAGTTATATAAGGTCAGAAAAACCCTAATTGAGCATATGGGAAAGCTATTGTACGATTTGGAGTTTTGGAAGGAGATTTTGTGAGTTGGAAGAGTGCAAATTTCATTGAATTTCTGTGTTTGAGCCTTCATCCAGCCAAGAATGGATTGAAAGGACCTGTATAATGCTTTGATTCTTTCATTTGGGTCATTTAATTACTGTTTGAAGCATTATATTAGCCACTTAATTCAATTGGTGATTTGTTTTACAAGTTTTTGGTGTTCTTGGTGTCATTGTCAGTTCGGGCCAGTTTTTGTAAGTAATGATCCCCACTTGAATTCCCATGGAAAGGCTACCATGCCCACTTGGAATCAAGTAGGGGACTATTTTTATAGTGTAAATATGGAGTGTGGAGTCTTGGTTTGCAGGGGAAATGGTGAGTTGATCAAGCACTAGGCGAGTGCAAGTGCATTCTGGCTAGTGGCTTGGAGAGGACAGCAGTAAAAAAAGTTGTTGAATGGATTGGTTTGTGCCAATAAGGAGAAAGGAAGTGTGGGCACATGTATTCCAGATATGTGTATGCACGGAGGAGAGTTGAGGAGGTCTTTGAAGCCCTCAAAGAAGGAAAACATGCCAAAAACCCTAGAAACCCTTGAAAATAGGAGGTTTGAGGACAATCCTATGTATAGGAACTTGTAGAACCTAAGACCTAGAAAATCTTGAAGCCTTGAGGGTCACTAGGAAGAATCTGCAAAAACATTTGGGGGTTGTTAAGACCGTTTGTGAGAAAAGACAAGAAAACGGGTTCTAGGAGGCCTAAAAGGGGCAAAAAGGCTACAAGGCCTAGAAACTAGAATTTCTTGAAAGCGAAGGGTAAAAGATGAAAGTATCCAAAGAATTGGATTAGTAGGGAGGAAAAACAAGTAAGGGACAGCTAGGATACCCTTCCCTAAGGCTTGGAGTGGAGCCCAAGGAAACTCAATGGTGGAATGGGAGTGATGGTGAAGAATTTGAAATTGGTGGAGAGTATTCCTATGGTGAGAGGGGTTTAGGAGTGATCCCTGAGTAGGGTACAGAGGAATACCCTAGGAAGACTAGAGAATAGGTCTTGAGAAGAGCAAGAGTGCTTGAGGTATAGGACTCCCCATCATTTTTTCATCTCATTAAGAAAAATTTGAGAACTTATATGATGATTGTTTTCGTATTTTCCAATACAATCAATTGTGGTTGTTGGAACTTGGCTACAAAAATACCTAGCAAGGAAGAATGGTCTACCTGCATTCGAAGATTATGAACTGCATAAAAAAATTATACATTATTCACATTTGGTGGTGGCAACAAATATAAAACTAGAACGTTATCGCGGAAGACCTGCAAATAAACTATTATGGAAAAGTTCTATGGAAGAGCATGAGACAATCATAGATGCATTACAAAAATGAGAGGATGCAAATGGTACAATGGAATAAGTAAATACAGGTAAATATAGTTTAAGTTTTATATTGTCATTTTAAATAGAGGTAATTATTAGTAAAAATGTATTTAAATACATGTTTTGATTGGTTGATTGATATTGCTTGTACATTAATAGTTTAAACTGATTTATTATCCCTTTTTTGTATCCTTAAGCCATCATTGCATTGATCTCATACTTTGAAACAAAAAGGAGAGGATGCCTGGATTCAACCTACACACGTGTGGAATACTTTTAAATGTAGGTACTTGAGTTGTGTACATATAGTTAGTTTTATATAAATTAAATTATGTATGTTTTGATCATATCATTGATATTGCTTGTACCTTTTTGATATTAGGCAGTGTGAAGGCCTAGTACATTTTGGGCATGAGTTTGAGATGTTCATGAGATGGCATATCCAAATTTTGTAAATAATATTTTGAGATGACATATATGTACATATATGTCCTTGTATGTCTTCAAATCGCTAAATTTCATGCATATATTATTGTTAAATCAATTATATCCTTAAGATGTTGTATTATGACCCCTTAAGACATTCCCTTAAGACATCCCCTTAAGAAATTGTATTATGACCCCTTAAGGCATCCCCTTGAGACATTGTGTTATGAACTATTAATACATTGTATTATGAACCCTTAAGACATTCTATTATGAACCCTTAAGACATCCCCTTAAGACTTTGTATGATGACCCCTTAAGACGTTCTATTATGAACCCTTAAGACATCCCTTTAAGGCGTTCTATTATTAACCCTTAAGACATCCCCTAAAGACATCGTATTATGAACCCTTAAGATGTCCCCTTAAGACGTTGTATTATGACCCCTTAAGATGTCCCCTTGTTTGTTTTCAATGTACGCCATATAATTTAGTATTGGAATCCATTATTAGTGTTGACAACTTAAAAAATAGTATTGGATGCCATTATTTATTTTGACAGCTTATAAATTAGTGTTGGATTTTATTATTTATAGAATTTGTTAATGCTTTTGTTCTCTAATCTTGTATGGTTTTGTTTATTTCTTAAAATTTTATCCTTTATGGTATATAAACGAATTGCTTTGGTTTTTAAATTATGATTTATTAACTAATTATGATATTAGGTGGTGTGAAGACCTAGATAATTATTGAATGTACATATCATGTATGAGATCACTAAATTTGTAAACTGTAATTATTAAAATGTCCTATTAATTTGAACTTTAGTTTCATATTTATATTTAATTTCACATTAATTTCCTATATTAATATCTTGACTATGAACATAAATTGCATAAATGTATATGTGTAAATTAAAATTTCAAACAATAATAAAGTCCATAATTTATGTAAATATATTAAGTGCATGAAAAAAAGTCCATCAGAGTACAACCCATGAAATAAAGTCTAACTAAGTACTCAAGAACCATGAATTATAAAGTCCAACAGAGTACGTGACAAACCAGAAATATAGTCCACAAAATAAACAAATATAACCCACAATATCATGTTTCTAGGTCATGTATTGTCTCTATAATCAAGAGACCTCTTTGTGTCATGTGAACTATGCAGATGACCTGAAACACTCTGTACAAGAGAAAGATGAAATTATATGTAAGACAATGAAAAAAAATTAATGACAATTTAATTTATAATTCATCATATTAAAATTAAATTACCGTCATATCTGAGTTTGGATGCTCCACTACACTTGAAGCAACCCCTACATTCTCTGAATCAATCTACACAAACAAGACAAAAAAAATTGAAATTAGATGCACAAGTCTACAATTAAAAATGATTTAATTGAAATTAATTTATAATTTATCATATTTTAATTGTACAATATCCATAGGTTGTGCACCCTCTTCTGCGGGACATGTTTGTGCATTCTCAACTACTAGATGTGTCACATGCTATAAAAGAAAAATAATTTAAAACATGTATTAGCTCAAATGATATTAATCTTCAATTTGAAATTTAAAATTATTTAGTTATATATTCACAATATATCTAATTTATAATTGAATTTTAATATAATAAAAATTTTAAATTACCATTTGATCTGGAGCCTGCTCCACATGCCCTCCTAGAGGTGTAACTATGTATGTGTCAGGGCTAAAAGTCGCACTAACAAAGTCCTACAAGATCAAAGTTAAAGCATGTGCATAATTGAATTAGGTAAATATATATATATATATATATATATATATATATATATTCAAGTTTGCACATTTTGTGTAGAAATTTATTTAAACAACCTGAAAATCAGAGGCCTCACGAGTAACCGCAAAATCTAATGTTTGCTCGATGCCCATTCTGATTGTGGTATCAACCTAGATAGACATGTAGACATGTAACACAATCTTATAATATTTACAAGTATACATGCACATTTCATATATATAGTGAATTAAAAATAGATAATTGTAAATATACTAATGTAAGTTAAACAATTTACAATATAAATGTACCTGCCCCTAGTCTACGATGGGCGATAGTGGAGGAGTGCTCAACAACCCCTTGGGTGGAATCGATGTGGAAGCTGATTGACTCACCTAAACCAACATTAATATTTCAAACATATATGTTATTCAATTATAAATTTAAAACTCAAGTTAAAAATCATTTCATTTATAATTTAAAAAATTGAAATCAAAATACCCCATAAGGGTTGCCGATTAGGACTGGTGTCGATGTGTGTACTCATGGAATGGATGATCGCCCCATCATTACTATCATCTGTACACCAAACAGTTTAATTGTTAAAATGTATTGAAAAATTTACTTTGATATATACATTCATCAAAATTCTTATAAAATGAACATGTAGATGCATATTTATACCTATGTACTAGTGTCCTTGGGATGTTCGCCTCTTGTAAGAAACTCTACAAATGAACTAGTGTGACCAAATGAACCACAAGAATCTCCACTTCCACTCGAACTAGGTGTGGCCTGATCAGGTCCATAGCATACTTGATGGCAACTGGTACATACATGTGGGACGGGCCTCGACAATCATGGAGTGGTACTCAGACCAGCTCCATAGAACACTCCTCCATCATCATCATATCTGTGCTCCCCACCCGCTATTGCAGAAGCATGCTGATCAAGGTCTCCTACGAGTGTACTAAGGGAACCAAATGTCAAGACCATAGATTGATGATGCATAGGTGCAGGAATGGGAGGACCAAGAGCCAAAAAAAGGGGTTGTGCATGCACAAGGAGTTGGGGATCAACCCTTGCCCCTAACCATTGTTGTGGCATGCCGCCACCAACACCCTAAAATGATTTAAAATCAAAATAATTGGGTTTGTGCCCCATAACAAACTATACATATAATTTCCTCAAAAAATACAATGGGAACTCCCAATTAGCATGTGGGGGACTATCAAAAACCATATACCATCGATCCCAAAAATGTGCACTCATCTATGGATGTATGCATCACCTCATGGATATTCTAGATTTGTTAGCAGGAATGGGTTGTCGAGAAAGTAGGGGGCTAGGTGGGATTTCATTATTTTAAGGTCTAATATGTCTTTATAAGAGAGACCATCAACATAAAATTGTTTGATTTGTTCTTTGTCTCGTCTATGCATATCTAGATCAAAATCAATGGTCCTGATGGCATCCACAACGTTTTGCATTGCAGATGCAAAATGTCTAACATGGGGTGGAATCAATGCTTGACTCTGCATAACATTGATTTAATTTTGTATTGATGCAACTTGATCATTTATGCGTGCTTGTAAGCGAGCCTCATCAGATGCAACAGGTCATGGAGGGGGAGGTGGAGGTGGAGGTGGAGGTGAGGGAGGCTGAGGTGGTGGATTGATGATATCATCAATATTAAAATCATCCATGATATGAGATATAAGTGTGCACCTGCATTATATTATACTAAATTAACATACAAACTTAAAAAATGACAAGAAATAGTTAAATTTGAAACACACATGCAAATTTGTTTAAATATGATACATGCATACATATATTAAGATCATATAAAATTGAAACACACATATACATTTATTGAACTTGATCAAGTAAACTATGTCCATACATTTAAAATAAAAAAATACCATGCATTTAACATACATACATTTAACATGTACATACATTTAAAATAAAAAATTCCATGCATAATTTTCATGCATACATCATTAAAGTAAACTATGTACATACAAATTTCAAAATTTAACAACTATAAGTGCAATTTTAATACATGTCTACATAGTAAACAATAAACTTGAAACATTCACAAAAAGCTCATTTTATATCTAACGCATATATATATCCATCTAGAACCAAAATCATAAATTCACGTCACACAAAATATCCATCGTTCACCAAATTCATAAATTCATAACTATTTAAGATCATTATCTTAATTTAAAAACTATTGTGGCTTTCTATTGCATCTCTTCATTTATTTGTGTTTTCCTTTCCAGAATCAGAAGTTCTCCTCTCCTCTACCCATTGTCAATGCTTATCTAAGATCCCATCCATAGCCCTGATAGCATCAACAATGGTTTGCATCCTAGATGCAATCATCCTCATAGGTGGTGTGACAAATTCTTCATTTTGAATAATGTTGATTTGATCTTGGATGATTCTAACATTGGAATTGATTCATGCTTGCAAACGAGCACCATTGATTTTAGGTGGTGGAGGTGGGGGGTTATGAGGTGGAGTGGGTTGAGGTGGAGCTGAAGGTGGTGGAGATGGAGGGCGTGGAGGTTGATTGCGAATATTATTGAATCGATCCATGTGATATCTAGAAGATATGAGTGAACTTGCATTAGATTTGTAATTTCAAAATGTAAGATACATGTTTAGGATTTATACCCTTAAACCATTCAATATAAATGGCCTAATTGAATACATATGATAAAATAAACTTTTAAGCCTCATTTATGTCTAAGGAAAGTTACTTGAATAAAAATACAATTAACTATTAATATTAGATAATTTATGAATGTTATAGGGTTTACGGTTTAGAGTTTAACATAGATCCCCTTAAGCCATCCTACCACCCTAAACCGTGAATTAATCAACCTAGATCATGATTTATCTCATTCATATTATAATTAAGATCCTAAGACAAAATGAATGCTTTAGTGAAGAACATTTTATTGTGGAAAAGTTGATTGAGATAGGTCTTGTTTCAACTGACCAACCTAGATCATTAAATATCATTCATATTATAATCTTGCACAATCTTGTTATTGTTAAATTTGGTTGCCTTGGGCAACTTCACCAAATTTTAAGAATTTTTTTTATCCCATTAAGAAATGTCATATTAGGACACCTTCAGACATCGATTTACAATTTAGGGTCATAGGATGGATTAAGGGGATCTATGTCTAGTGAGGTCTTAGGACAAAATAACATGGCTTAAAGGAAACAAATTTGGTGGAGTTGCCTAAGGCAACCAAATTTGATTTTAAGGTCCTAAGACAAAATGAATGCTTTAGTGAAGGACATTTTCTTGTGGAACAATTGATTGAGATAGGTCTTGTTTCAAATATCATTCATATTATAATCTTGCACAATCTTGTTATTGTTAAATTTGGTTGCCTTGGGCAACTTCACCAAATTTTAAGAAACTTTTTGATCCCATTAAGAAATGTTGTATTAGGACCCCTTAAGACATCGATTTACGATTTAGGGTGATAGGATGGATTAAGGGGATCTATGTTTAGTGAGGTCCTAGGACAAAATAACATGGCTTAAGGGAATCAAATTTGGTGGAGTTGCCTGGCAACCAAATTTGATTTTAAGGTCCTAAGACAAAATGAATGCTTTAGTGAAGAACATATTCTTGTGGAACAATTGATTGAGATAGGTCTTGTTTCAAATATCATTCATATTATAATCTTGCACAATCTTGTTATTGTTAAATTTGGTTGCTTTGGGAAACTTCACCAAATTTTTAAAACTTCTTTCATCCCATTAAGAAATATCATATTAGGACCCCTTAGGACATTGATTTACGATTTAGGGTGATAGGATGGCTTAAGGAGATCTATGTCTAGCGAGGTCCTAGGACAAAACGACATGCCTCAAGTGAATAAAATTTGGTGAAAAAATTATATCTTTAGCCTATTTAGGGTTTAGAGTTTTGAGTTTAGGGTTTACGGTAATACGATGGCTTAAGGGGCTCTTTGTAGTAAGGTTCTACTACAAAACGACATGGCTTAAGGGAATCAAATTTGGCTTAAGGGGATCTTTGTAGTAAGGTTCTATGAGAAAATGACATGGCTTAAGGGAATCAAATTTGGTGGAGTTGCCTAAGGCAACCAAATTTGATTATAAGGTCCTAAGGTTTAGATTTTAGAGTTCAGGGCTTATGGTTTTTAACGAACTTAGGGTGTAGTTTGGGTGACCCTTGGAATAATGGACATGCAAGTTAGTGCCTAGTTTATGAATATTTTTAAATTTTATGAATAGATTGACTATTCATAGTAATAGAAACACATAATTATGTGTGATTAAGATTGAGTTTGATGTATATTTTAACTGGATGTTTTTTTAACTGAATATAAGATTATTTTATTTAATATTTTTTTCATTAATATTGAACTCACTTAAATGAATTTTATGATATAAAACATGTATAATATAAAATTAGTTAATGTTGAATTGAAAGTATTTTATTTTAGATTGTTTGTAATTGAAAGAACCTAAAAGAACTTAGAAAACAAAAATATTTAGATTATTTAGTGTCTAGGTAACTAGTGCAAAAATTTAAATTGTAGACCAATACTCTAAGTACATATATATGGTAAATCCTAAACCATGGATTTAATCATTAAAATTTTAAAATTTAAATTCAAAAATTTTCATCCCTTACACATTTAGTAATACATTATGAGCCAGCTAAACTTGCTTAGTATTCGAAGGCATTCAATTGTCTTTATTTTATCATTTAATTACACTTGATCATTATTCACAAATCATTTAAGTTTTTGAAAGTACTATATGATAGGAACACTTCAATAGGAGGACCTAAATTTAATCTAATTATGCATCACCATTTCCAAGTTTGAATACTATTCTCCTCAATCATTTCCATAATCATGAACCTGATCTTATCTTTCGGGCTAATGTATGAGAACATGACAATTAAGATCCAATACTCAGTGCCCCTAGGTGTTTTTAAATGTCACTACTTAATAACTTAAATATTCATTTTTAATAAAACTAATTTCTATGTGTCAAGTAACCCTCTCATTCAATTTCACAAAAAATAAATATTATGCATATGTCATAAACTCTATTATTTAAATTAATTTATATATTTCTTACCATTATTTTTCTCAAAAATGTATTTAAAAACTATATTTTTCTTCAAAATAGATTATAACTTAAATTTTAATTTCTAATAATTAATTGTTCAAAATCCTCATATTTTCTCTAATAGAATAGACATCTATATTTTTTAAAGAGAGTTGATTTATTTACCATCCCTAATTTAATTTACATTTCATCAAAATACCACATTTCTTCTTAAGTAGTTCAACTTCAATTCAAGAACCCTAGATCCCTACATGAAGCTAGATTTTGAATTTCATCATCACTTAAGGTTTTCAATAGACCCTAGATGAAGCTAGATTTAGAATATACTGATTATTTGACCTAAAATTAATTATCAAAATTCATATAAAAGATACTTTTAAATGAAAATTCATATAGTAATAATGTACTCATTTCACAAAAAATCGAAAGCTTTTCTAGAATCTAATTATAATTTAATGTTGAAACTAGAATTTTAACATATCATTTTATCCATACAATGTAAATCAAATTTAAAACATTTAAGCAATGCAAAAGAATTTTTTTAAGCTCGAATATTAGGGTTTTCAAAATCAAAATGATTTGTTCGATTTCAATTTATGGTTTTAACAATTTTTATTCTTTCAATTCAATTCAGGGTTTCAATTTCTAAGCAATTAGGGTTTTTAATACAATATTTTAGTTTCAATTCAAGCTAGAGTTTTGAAATTCTCTTTTTTTTGCTTTGATTTGAATTTGAGATTTCGAAAAGCTTAATTAGGGTTTCTAAATGCAAATTTTCAATTTATTTGAATTTCTAGGGTTTTTAAATGCATTTTTTTTGTTTTGTTTCAATTAGAGTTTTGAAATGCATTTTTTTTGTTTTGTTTCAATTAGGGTTTTAAATGCATTTCTTTTGTTTTGTTTCAATTAGGGTTTTGAAATGCATTTTTTGGTTTTGTTTCAATTAGGGTTTTGAAATGCATTTTTTGTTTTGTTTCAATTAGGGTTTTGAATTTTTATTTTTTTTTGTTTCATCAAATAATTCAAGTTTCAAAAGTTAAATTTTGTTTCTAAAATACAATTCAAGTTTTATTTTTTTGTTTCTATTGAAAATATTCACAATTTGACCTATTTTTTTAATCTATTTCTAAAATTTCTTATTTAAAAAAAAAAATGAAATCAAATGCTTAAAATCTAAATAAAATTTGAAATTAATATTCTAAAAATAGTAAATTTATCAAGAATTTCAATTTCAAATGAAAAAATGCAAAAAAAAAATTGAAGAGTACGGGTACCTAGAGGTCGTCTAGTAGTCACTGTCGCTCTCAAATCGGGATCCCGTGCACGCAGGCAAAAATGAAATTTTCTTCATTTTAAAAAAAATAAATAGTCTTATGAAATGGGATCCCGGTTTGTAAAAAAGGGGATCCTGATTTTTACAAATCGGGATCTCGTTCTTTACAAACTGGGATCCCATTTCCTCTCCATTGGTTCGGGACCCTCTAGCAAACGGGATCCCAATTTTTAAAAAGTAGGATCCCATTTGCGATTCAGGCTCGGGATCCCGACCCAAAATGGGATCCCGATTTGTAAAAATCGGGATCCCATTTTTGCTTAGCCGATTTCATTTTTTCAACTAAGGCAAAAACTTCCATGTTTCGTGGACCCAACTTCGTGCTTTCACCCTTGTGATTTTGATGAAAAGGCAATAAGAAACCATTTATTTTTTGTGTATTTTCTGTGAAACTTGTTCCAAATTGTTGTACAGCTTCGTACGTTCTTTTTTGGTCCCAAATGAATTGAAATTGATGGGAAGCAGGACTAACTTCATTTTGGTTTTTTTTTGGAGTGTTTTTATAAAGATTGAAGCATTTTATAGCCATTTTACTCTAGGCAGCCAGTAACACAAAATTTGTAGTTTTGAGAGTGAAAAATGAGTCTCAAAGCCATTCCACCGAGTGAAATTACTTCTAACTTGGTATAATGGCTCCTATAGGTGTAGGTTTACTTTTGGAGTAGTTTTCAAGAGTAGGGAAGGTGATTTGGAGGAAATGCATTGCTGCCCTAGTTGTTTTCCACGAGTTTTTGGCTTGAAATCAATGGTTAGAGGTTAGGGTTTGAAGAAATGGCATTGTTAAAGGATGAGAGTAGATTGATTAAGAATTCCCATGCCCAATAGGACATTTATAAACTATTGGTAAGGTGAAACAAGGTTAGGAGGTCATATTTTCAATAAACCCTCTTGTATGCAAGCCTAAATAGGCCAAAAGCTATATTTTCGGGTTGGGTGAATTTCTAAAGGTTTATATTGATGAAAGTTGTGGATTTAATCTATTTGAGACATTCCTAGACCATTGGAGTAGATATTTTTGAATGGGAAAGTGCTTAGAGGTATGATGCTTTGAAAAAGTGGCCTATTTGAGGTCTTGGGGCAGCATAGCAATAGTTATTTGGGGTTGATGGTCCAAAGTGACCCCTTGAGATTTTGAGATGTGTTGAAGTAATCAATAAAGGGTATCAGAAGTATGTTTTATATTGTGGATTGGATCTGTTCTCTACAAGTTATGACCAAAAAATGGTGAATTTCTGCTGTTTTAGGCCTTAGGACAGCATGACAGTGTGTTTTTGGATGGTATGTTCTAAAAAAAGTAGATGAAAAAATAATATATGTTAAATTAAAGGATAAAGGGTATTCAGAATGATATTTTTTTTTTGGGTTTGACAAGTATTTTGAAATATATGGTCAAATTTCTCTGTTTGGTATGCTACAAGGAGAATATGAAGGGTTTGTGAAACAAAGTCAAGTTAGAGTTTTAAGGATTGAAAGATTGTTCCAAATTGTGTGTATTGTATTTGTTTGAGTGAGTCCTCCATGCTATGAATCAATTCTCTATTAAGTGTATGGAAATACCATTAGATCAAAAGTTACAAATAAAGAGATCTTTGAAATCTGCCTCTTACCAGAAAGAAAAATAGCTTTGACTCGGAGTGCTCCTTTCAAAAGTGAACCATGAAAAAAAAAAATGCCACTAAAAGTGAAAAAAAACACTCAACTTATACCTTACCAACATCTCCAAGCACAACTGTAGCATCTGAGCATCCATTCATAGTTGCATAACCTAAGGTAGCTAATATGTATATCACTGAATCATGGTAGTTCAACACCTAGAAAGAATCCATTAGATGATATTAGACAATAGTGATGACCACAAAAAGAAAACCTTGATAGAGGAAAAAAAATGTTTTATTATAATGACATTAATAAAGTAATGGATTTCAAAGGCATTTATTTTCAGTATTTATAATATTGTACAATTCTATTAGAAATTATGATAATGCTACATGTTAATATCATCTAAATGGTAAATCCTCGACTTCAGCTTACTTAGCTAATAAGCATATCCAACTTCTTTGTAAATGACATGGCTATATTTTGTTGTTTCCATATGAATTACAAATGGTTATGTTACATCTCATAAATTCCCATTGATTTCATATTTGACTTCTACTACAGGGAGCTATTCAATTTATAGAGGTGAGTACAAGACAACACTCTCTTTGTAACATTCATTATTATCAATATAAAAAAAAATTATATTCATTTTTATTTATTAGACTTACTCTAATTCTTATGGGTATTTTCTTTTAAGATATTCATTGTTTACTGCTACTTAGTAATATGTTTATTTTTTTATTATGGATAGGTACAAAGCAAGGAGATATTACACCGATCAGCTAGTAATATTTAAGATATTACTCTTATATTAATTCTTTTGTAAATGCATTTATTTTTGTAATATCATTAATTTTATGCATTTTTATTTATTAGACTTACTCTAACGCTTATGGGTATCTTCTTTTAAGATATTCGTTGTTTATGCTACCTAGTAATATGTTTATTTTTTGATTGTGGATAGGTATAGAGCAAGGAGAAAATACAAAACCAATGTCTTACTAGATGCATTTACAACCCATCTCATGTGCAACAGTGACATCAATACTGAAGACATGCATTCACCATTTAGTTTTAGTTTTTTTCAATTTTAAAAGTATAATAAATCAACAGATTGCATACTGCAAAAGATTTTGTATTCAAAACTCTATATATAGAGTTCTTTGTAACATACTTTATATACAGTTTGAATATACATATAATTATTTTAAAATGTTGTTTTAATCCCAAATTTGTTGAAGTTTTAATAACATAAGAGCTTTAAAGTTTTATAACTTTCAATCACAACAAAATTTGCTCTTGATTTGAAATTTCATAGACTAGTTATTATAAGAGCATTCTCCAAATATATGACTAAAGTAATGACTAAATTAATGACTAAATATATGACTAAAGCAATGACTAAATATATGACTAAATAAATGACTAGTTAACAACAATCAATGACTAAATTAATGACTAAATATATGACTAAATAAATCACTGCCATGACTAAATAATTGACTACTTAACAACAATCAATGACTAAATTAATGACTAAATCAATGACTAAATCAATGACCAGATCAAATGACCAAATCAATGACTAGACAAATGACTAAAATATTTTAGTCATAAATTTGGTCATGTTATAAATGACTGACAATAAACTACTAATGGTCACATGACCAAAACTAGTAATTCATATACATTTTTTAGTAGTTTATTTAGTCATATATTGTTGTTTTTCTACTAGTGACTGTCCCTTTAATTCAAATTTAAGCCCTCTTAATTAAGGATCTATCTCGACACCCAATAATGATATTGCATGACATTTAATTTGGAAAATTTAAGGTCCTAGAAAATGGTGCTAGGACCCATTAGCCTTTAGTGGCAAATGGGTCCTTTCCGCATTGGACACCCCTTTCTTTGCATTTTTGAAATGGGTTTTTTATGTTATTTCATCCCCCCAAAGCATGGTCCTAGAAAGTTGTTCTAGGATCCATTCACCTTTGGTGGCGAATGGGTCCTCCTCACATAGGACGCGCGTTTTTGAATTTAATTGTGGCAGATTTTTAATGATTTTCAATCCAAGATCTGATGTTGGCTTGAATTATTTGAATTTTGTAGTTAATTATTAGATTTAGTTTAAATATAAGGTTGATTCACATAGTTTCATATAATAAGAAATCCTAACACCTATAAGAAATCAAGAGTACTTTCACAAGAGCATCATAGAGGATTTCAAAGCAATTGAAAAGTAGATTATTAAGAGTTTATTATAGCAATTCAAGGTCATTTCATCATGTCAAACACATAGTGCATTCAAGCATGTTGTTGAGCTAAGATTGTTGATGCAGCATTGAGGATCTATTTGCAAGAATTTTTTCACATCCAATTTTAGATCAAGATCTACATTATTCATGGCCACTTCATGTTAGTTTACAGATTTACATTCCAAGACAACTTCTAAGGTATCATCATTTCACATTTCATGTTTCATGCTTCAATTTTATTATTTCATCATTTGGTTTAATTACCTAAAAGGGACCTGACTTAGGAAAACCCCTATTCACTAACAATCAACAAGTTTTTCTCCTCTTGAATGTGTGTTTGTAGCTTTATAGGTTGAATATCAAGTGGAGAACAAGATTGGAGAAAAATTGTCAAAGTTGTCAAGTTGCAAAATTGCCATTCACATTGCAAGAACACAAAAACAAGGCTACATAATCTATTTCAGACTTCTGGGAGCTGATCACCGAGGATTTGAGAGTGCAAAAACCATGGAACGAAACTTAGATCTTAGTTTTAGAAACCCTAATAGGGACCCATTCGCCACTAAAGGTGAATGAGTCCTTTGTGACCTAAAAAGAACCTTCTTGCAGCAAGGTACACACCATTCTAGCCTCTCAAATCTTCCCTCATAATTGCTATAATAATTAGGATTGATTTATAATTATTATTTGCAAAATATCTTACAAATAATTGCATGTTTTATAGGATTGATTTTTGATCAATTCATTTTGATGCAAAACCCACACCCTATCTCCCTTTAACTATGAAACAATTTTTATATGTTTTTGTATGTTATAATGTCTATGACATGCCATTTTGTTATGAGATTAGTTGCATCCAAACTTGCAGAGGCTAGTTGATGTAGGAAATTGCATGCTTCATAACATTGTGTGTTTTTCCACCTCCACATCACAAAACTAGCTACCTAATGTTATATATGCTTGTATGTATGTTTTTATTTATTTTGTATGTTATCATATCTATGACATGTTGTTTTGTTGTGAAATTAGTTGCCTCCAAACCTATAGAGGTTGGCTTACCTATAAGAAATTGCATTCTTTAGAACACAAATTTTTTGTCAACCTCCACATCACAACACTAGCTACCAAATGTCATGTATTTTTCTATGTATGTTTTAATTATTTTTTGTATGTTATCATGTCTATGACATGTATTTTTTTTGTGAGATTAGTTGCATCCAAACTTGCAGAGGTTGGATGGTATAAGAAACGAAATGCTTTAGAACACAATGTGTTTATCAGCCTCCACATCACAATAATAGCTACCAAATGTTATGCATGTTTCTATGCATGTTTTAATGTTTTTTTGTATGTTATTATGTAGATGACATTTCATTTTGTTACAATATTAGCTACCTCCAAACCTACAAAGGGGACACAACTAATCTCAGTACAAAAAAAACTACGTATAGGCATGTAACATATAAAAACACATAAAAAAATAGATAAAAACATACATAGAAACATACATAACATGATGGGACATCATTGTGTGGGGCCCACCAGATGGGGGATAAAAGTGACAAAACCAACAAATAGGGGGAAATTTTACAGCAACAAAAGTGAGGACATAAAAAAGTCGTTAGGTCATTTTTCTTGCCCTTCATCCCAGCTTGTTGAATTTGTCAGTGTGGTGGCTTGCGGGAGAAGCTATCTGTATGGGGAGGTGATCCCAAGACTAATGTCACTAAGACATGCATTTTAAATTGTAATAAATATTCATTTCAAAAAACACACTATGTTGAGGGTTTTTTCATCTTGCAAGTCCCATTGTGTTGTGGTTTTTTTCATTCTATGGGTTGAAAGAAAAAGTTTGGAGAGCAAGGGGTGGAGTTGTAGGTGGGTGAGACGTAAAACTAACTGAATTAAGGTAAGGGGTTTCTAATTCTTTGGGTTTTTACTTGTAAAGGGTTTTAAAACATTATGTGCTCATTATAGGTTTTGTTAAACCCAATATTTTGTAACTTATAATTTTATTAAAAAGTATGAATATATTGAAAAGATTTTGTTATTTAGACCTTAGGAATGTAAAGAAAGACACCATTTTATAAACACCCAGTATTTTCCAACAACCAATAATACTCTATGTTGTCGATTCACAAGTCTGTATATGTAGGTGTGTGTTAAAAATAGCGAGAACATCAATTTCTTTCCATTAGTGAAAATATTGAATAAACTTTTTAACAGTGGTGAACATTGTGTAACTTGCGGGTTGTGAAACAGTATATGTTTTGATGTTCACCTTTACTTATATGAAAAGTTTGTCATGGAATGTAGATGTACAAATATATAGATGAGGTTCTATTTTATGAAATAGCATGTTTCTCATTGTAGGCAGCCTCTATTCATAGTCAATACAAAGTGGAAGATGCATTTACATTTCAAACTATAACCTTAAAAATCCTAAAGAACACTATTTTAATTCAAATCTATATTTTGATCTATCATATTTTGTAATGTCTAATCTTTCCAAATCAATAAAGAGAGTCTATTTATGGGTAGTTGGATTAATGGAAATGCCATGTTGTAAGCACCTAGATGGTGTTGAGTTCAAATTTAAATAGAAAAAATGAGAGTTTAGGAATTCTACAAGTAGTTGTTAAGTTTAGTGAATAAAACCTAGGAAAATTCAAAATCAAAATCATTTGTGCCATTTACATCCATTATGATTCAAGTTTTCACTATCATGCACTACTAATCTAATATGATTTGTATATTGATATCATCTGAAATTGAATTAATGTGACATGGCGTGAAATATGGCATCGTCACTTTCACATACTTTAATACCCATATATCATGGAATAGGACATTAATTCATTTTAGGATGATATGAGATCAACAACATATTATAGTGAGAATTTGATTCATAATGATGTGACATAACTCATGAGTTTTTGTTTTAACTTTGAGTTGATTTTACTTTACAAGTGATACTCATGACAAATAACTTATCCATAATTAAATATTTAATTACATAAAAAGTATGCAAGTCCAAAGAGGGAGAAGCTAATCTCTCGAAAAAATGCACCTATATCTTAGACATTATAACATACCCCATCCCCCATACAATGTCATCCTTATGAGATAGATAAATGGATGCATGTTGATGAATGCTTAGGTGTATTTCATTAGTGCTTAGTCAAGTGTCCCATTGTCAGAAAATGTGGCACACCGATAGGATCTTAAATCAAATCATTCGCATGTTTCAAATTATCTATTTAAAAAAAAAAAATAGCTATCATCCTTGCAATTTTGTATTTTGTAGGATGCTAGGGAGCTTTGAAAAAGTGAAAGGAATTTGATACTATTGGGGAGAGCCCAATTTGGGTTTTGAATTCATAAACCAATCTTCTTTGAACCCACTGTGATTTTCAACCTGCAACCCATTGCGTTTTCCAACCTACAAACATATCAAGAATTTTATTTTTTGATCATATGAAGGTATTGAAACCCAATTTTTACTATAACTAATAGTTGTGGTAAATTTGGAAGTTTCCTTTCATACTATCTAAATAAAAAAAGGTTTCCAAGAAAAATTCATATTGTGAATGAAATTGTAGTTTGGAAAATACTAGGTGTTATAAAACCCGAAACCCACATACTATTTGAAAACCTAAATTTCTTGTCTTAGACATGATAACGTAATACCCCATCCATCATTCGATGGTATCATTACGAGCTAAGTATAATGGAAAAACATTGATGGATGTTTAGAACACAATGTGTTTGTCAACCTCCACATCACAACACTAGCTACCACATGCTATGTAGAGGTGAATTGTTAAGGTTGCTTCATACATTGTCTGAGGTGGAGTCTCAACATGTTGTTCATCAAAACATGCTAGCAAGAATTGAAGCAGAAATTACAACATTGTTGCGATTGGAAAAGAGGCTTTCACATTTGAAATCTCACCTAGAGCTAAAGTCGAAAGATCTTTCTCTTTTTGAAAATAAAGATAAAAAAAATGAGCACCATACATTGACTGAATTGGTTTCTAGAATGAAAAAAAAGCTACAAATTTCCAAGCTCAAAGCATTAACAAAAGATGAACATCACAATACTTATGTTCCTCAACTTTCTACCCTTCAAAAGGAAATGGAAGATTACAGTTTCATTTTAAATATTAATATTTGCAAAATTTTAGAATTAAAATATGAAAGGTAAAAAAAATCATATTCTATGTAGAATTGGAGGCTTATTTAGTAACTAATTTTCAATAATCGGTTATTCTTTCGGAATAAGGAGTCATGTACGAAATGAGGGAAAAATTCATTTTTAGGATAAGAGATCGGTAACTAAGATTTTCTACCATGGCCATTGTACTAAGAGAAGGAAGAAGTCTATCAACTTCCATTGTATTGAATAAATGAGCAGATGTTTAGAATCTATGCAGGTTTCACAAAATCATCTATTGAGATCCGACATCGTATTTTCCGACCTAACATTATTTAGTGTATTATTTTTACCATCATGCCAAGAAATTGAAAAGAAAATTTTAGTCTACCTAAGAATTGTTATAAATTTTGAAGGTGCATTTCATTACATTCATAATGTCTAAATAATAAAATATTTGTATTACAACCATACACTGTATATGTATAATTGGATGTTGGAAAGCATTTCATGCTACAAAACCTACAACCCACATACTCTTGTAAAACCCTCTACACGCAACAACCCAATCATATGATATTATTTTTTTTACACCACTTTGGATGCATGCTTATGTTGTTAATGAAAACCTTCTAGAATTAAATTATTTGGACATGTGTTTATGATCTTTGGTGGGTCCTAATATTAACTAATTTATATACAGTAAGAGAGGGGGACCAATCCCTGCAAGGCCCCAAGTCACGAAAGGCCAAGAGTGGAAAGAATGCCCTAACTTACCTTAGTTTAAAGGAAGGTTAGGATGGATGGGATGAGATAGATGAGAAATAGGTTTCCTTTGACTAATCTGCAATCTTGAGAGTTGAAGGGAGACTAGACAAGACGCTTTTCAAGGTCAACTTTGCATCTCAAGTAGCTCTCTATTAGAGAACAAAAGCGCGGTTATTGGATGACAGGGCTGCATGCTGATGTCTCACAGGTGCGTTGGCATCCGTACGGCCAGAAAACTATAGAGACGAGTTCAAACTCTAAAAGGTAGACTAACAACCTAGTTTAGAATTTTCTTGAACAACAGAGTGAGATTAAGAAGAATAGAACATGAATACGAGTGTGATAAAAGAAATATATTACCACAAGGGTGATGAAGATAATTTTGTAGACCAATCTTCTCGCTAGCTTGCTCCAAGCTCTCTTCACCTACACACAAAATAAGGGGGAATGTTGGGGCTATTTAGGTGCCTGCCTTAGTGACACCCCCATTTTGGTGTTTTTACCTCCACGAACAACCAAGTTTGCAACGATAGTAGTAAATATAAAGAAAGGAATACAAGCTATGTAAATAAAAGATACTACAATAAAGTATGTGCTTACTCAACCAAGATGATAGAGAAGATGAGAGGATCTTACCACCTCCGTCTAAAGCACTCAAGGCTTGTGGAGGAGAAAATGAGAGGAACTCAAGCCTCTACTACAATTGTGTGTGTCATGCACTTCCACTATCATAGTGATGGAGTGGTCGATTGCTGCAATGGAGTGTGAAGTGTTGCTACAAAGCTTGTGGATGGATGGTCAAAGCATGGATAGATTTTATAATCTTGTGAAGAAGATCAGTCCACCTTGAAAATGGAAGAAGAGATGAAGAATATAAAGGAAGAGGATGAAAAATGGCCATATTCAGGTCGGCGAGCCGAAGGGAGGCATTACTCTTCAATTTCTAATAAAAAATGTAATGTATCTTTAGTCTCCATCCATAGGAATCTGCCAGGGACATAAGTGCATCATGTGGGCATCTACACACTATGTAAGCATCCCTGACAAAAACACCCCCACTAACACACAAAACAGGTCCCAAGTCTGATGTGAACAACAGGCTTAAGTGGATTTAAGCCTCCGCCTAAGGTTTTCTAAATTGCAAGGGGGTAAAAGGGAATTTGTGTTAGGGGTGCAAATTCATGCTCATACATTTTTCCCCCACTTTAGTAAGCATGAGTACTGATGAGTGCTTTGGTAAAGTAGAGTAGTAAGGAATTAAAAAAGTAAGAGAATTATAACTAAACCAACTTGGAAGTAGAGCACAGTATGTCAAATTTGGAAGTGTAGGAGAGGACTCCGTAGTTCCGTGAAACTACAAAGATGAAGTATGAAAGCACCTCATAGGCTCATGGTCTTGCAAGGGAGGTATCCTTCAAGAACTCTCACATGAAGGAAACTAGGAAAAGCACCTTATAGACCCACATACCTGCAAGGAAGGTATCCCCCAAGAACTCTCACATGAGGGAGACCGAGCAGAGGAGACTCTGTAGAGTCAGAGAAGGTGACATGTTTACCCACAGATAGAACACAACAGTAAGTGTTCGCATGGGCCAGTGGATGGAGAGTCATGTAGACCATCGCTAAGTTGCAAGTCTTTCAAAGGGGTCCCTCAGGAACACTTCAGAAGGAAGGAAGGTCTACTCAAGGGAAAAAATATTTAAAAATTGAAGTCTAGTCAGGCTTCCCCCAAGCTAGACATAAGGATGTGATGTAGGTCTAGTCAAGATGCTCCTGGACTAAACACAAAGAAGTGAAACCGGTCTAGTCGAGTTACCCTCGAGCTAGATGTGAAGAAGTGAAACCGGTCTAGTTGGGCTGCCCTCAAGCTAGACAAGAAGAAGTGAAACCAGTCTAGTTGGGTTGCCCCCGAGCTAGACACCATAGTATTTGTTGAAATATTTCAACAGGATCCCTTGGAAACCCAACGTGAAAGGGAGGGGTTCACTTAAGGGACACGCTATCCAAAAGCTACTGTCTTCTTTCTCAAATCGATTCATCATCAAGGAATCCTTTTGAAAGATGTTCACTTCATCAAGGAATTCGAAAGGAAGAAGATGTGCCCATGTGAGGGGAAGACTAAGACCATTCCCGCTTTGGGGGAGGTATTCCAAGTTGTTTCTTTACGAACCCATGATGAAAGAAACATGTTCCGTTAGAGTTTTAAGTCGAGAATACAATTCTAATAAAGAAGTATCTAAAGGATCTTCGAGAAAAGATTCATTTGGAAACGAATGCATTTTCTAAAGATTATGTAATGTAGAAGTGATTTTGTCACACATGAAAGAGAAAAATCAAGCAAAGAAGAGAGAAATATAAAGGGAAAGGTAAAAGAAAAGAGATCGCACACAAAGGGAATAGGGGTATCTGGTTTTGCGGGGTCAGATCTCTCTATATTTATATGTATATGAGGTAACCGCGGTATGAGGAAAAATATCATCAATCCATAACTAGATCGAGAAGAATGCATGAAATACAAAGTAAAGTAAAAATTTGGGTCAACATGGAAGGAGGCCTAAATGCTCCAGACACTTTGCATCGTCTCCAATTTACCGAAAGTCAACCAGAAACATGGAAGAATGATGATACACATAGAGGAAGGTTTACAACACAAACACCATGCCTATATCCACACGTCAACATGGGTGATGAGGGTCATCTAGGCACATATAGCATGGTCACGAGGGAACACGGCACAACATAAATGCACATCTAATCTAAAGATCAAGAAGAGGGTCTCCCCCTAACACTGGTCGACCAAGAGGTCGTCGGCTTCCAACTCTAGATCGTCATAGGGGGAAGGGTGACAATATTTCAATGGTGTAATGTAAAGGAGAGGATCTTTCGATCCTCCTGCAACAAGGGCTAAGGTAGAGGGACTAATGAATATTTTTTCACTCAACTCTTGCTAGTCTAAGGTTAACGAATTCACAAAGATCATTGACAGGGTCAAAACTTCATCCACCAAGTCAAACAAACACTTGACAGGAGTACCATGTTTCACCTCAGTGAATGGAGGGGTTTTCACCCGAGGTTCACCACTAGGCTCACCAAGAGACTCAAGAGTGGTGAAAAACTTAGGGGACAAAGGAGCTAGTTTTGTCACTAGGACAGAACAAGTCAGCTCAGGGCACCCTTCAGAGAAGGTGGGCTTTTCTTACATCCTCTATTGCTCGAGGGACCACACTCTTCTTTCTTCTTCATCGGAGGAGGTGAACTCCCCACAGATGATGAAAGGTGGGTAGAAGAGGAAAAAAGAGCAGTGGGTACAACTGAAGTATTAACCATATCGACAGGTTTTGGGATGGGTGAGACATCTAGGATGGAAGTCAGCAGAGGTGGTTGCGCAAAAGGAGCGATGAACACCTACACCTTTCTAGGCACATGTGCATTCACATCGGGAGATGAGAGGAATTCAAAGCTAGTTAGATCAGAGGTAGAAGAGGGGAAAGAGGAGGACACTGAAGGAGGTGTCATCTTCTCCTCCTCTTTCTTTTGTGAGGAGGCTTGCTCAGTAGAGAGAGCCTTTCGTCGGCACTTGTGTTTGCATGCAAGGAAGTTCCTATGACTCTTTGAACCAAAATCCAGAGCTTGTGAAGGGATGAAAGGATTATGCTCAGCCATGGGGGTGTCTTCCACAACTATTTCTAGCAAAAGGACATACTTCTGAATGGGAGCAGAAGGGGCAAGTTCAGAAACGGTGAGAGGAATTAACTCTAGCATGTCAAAGGTGGATCCTTTTCTATTTGGTGGAACAGGAAGAGGTCAAGGGGAAAATTCTCTTTAAGAGCCTTTCTTTCTTCCTTACAAATAATACTAGGGTCTCGGGGACCCATTAGGGAGATCCAATATCTTGATCTTGGGCCTTTGCCAAGGAGGCATCATCGGATTCAGCAAGTAGAACCCGAGCTTTTTCATCTAATATTCCTCCCAAGAGAGAGGAGTAGACGAGTCAGCTTGAGAGGGAGAGAGCTTCTCCTTTCCCTTTCGAGAGGAGGAGGCAGTAAGTTGCTCAGCTACATAGAGGGTCAACTTTGGTTGTCCCTTGCTTCTAGTCTTGTACTTCACATAGTTCTTGTAAAGTAGGTTTGTTCTTTATGGGAGTGGACCGACAGGAGTGGGCCGAAAGTGATCCAACGAGTATCCCCCACAAGACACCACATTCTGATATCTAGTATCATGTACCACATGCATTACACCCTCATGGGAAAAATTAAGGCATTTATAAATCACAGAGGGGATCCCATTCATGGAAGCTAGCCAAGGTATGCCTAGCTTCACTCTAAATAGGTCTGAATCCAGAATAACATCGAAGATTGTGTCTACATTTCTGGGTTCGACCAGGATATTGAACATTATCGATCCATAAGGTTTAAGAGAATGTTCATCATGTGTACGGATGATGGATTTTTTTCTTTCATACTCCTCCCTTTGTAGGGAATTTAAGAGTAGTGTCTCCTCCGTTACGACGTTCAATCTACTCACTGGGTCGACTACGGCCCTTGTCACAATGTTACCATTGAGGCAAGTGGGAATATACAACCGAGAAGGTTTTCTATTGGCTGGAACATCTTGTGAAGTAAATTTCACATCTGATGAGTCGATCACAATATGAGGAGAAGGAGTAACAATGACCATGTTAATGTATGCCTCGGGATAGGAAACAAAATCTGAGGGATTGATAATCATGTTGGCAGAGTGTTATGGAAACAGATTTGTCCATATCTGCAAGTCATCGTTAGCTTTTTCCACTGATTTGTTCATTTTTTTTTTACTCCCATCAAGATGGATAGTACCATCCTCGATGTGGTCTTATACGGTCTCATGATGTAGGCGCATGCAACATTCGGTATTGTGTCTGTTAACTCGATGGTACTGACAATATGTGTTTTCTTCACACCAACTAGGGTACGGTTCCCTAACTGGTTTAGGAGGTGGAAGGGTAAGGATCTTATCTTTCACCAATTTTTGCAAGATGCAAGAATAAGATTTTGATAACTTGGTAAAATTTTGGTTGTGTCTAAGGCCATTGTTATCTACAACAGCTACTACATTCGCAACAACTTTACCTCTTCTAGAGTTCGATACGATAGATCTCCCTTCACAATGGGAGTGTGAGGGAGGACCCCTGAACTAGACCACCATCTATTGGTATTCTCATAAAGTTGCACACAGATGTGTGAAAGAAGGATACTTCACAAGGGCAAACTTATCTTACCAATGTCTTTGTAAATTCGCTAGGAAGACCTTCTGTACATCAGATTCAGGTAGCGGATATGAGATATGCGAGAAGAGTGCTTGGTATCATGCTATAAAGTCTATAACCTTCTCATTGTCTGCTTTTTTGCATCGAACAAGGTCTGAGAAGGTCATGTTCAGTCTAATATTAGCTTGGAATCATCGTAAGAACTGGTTCACAAGCCGATCGAATGTGAAGATGGAACTATCAAGCAAAGAACAGTACCAATCTAGTGTTGTATCTTTGAGGGATCGGGGAAATAGATTTTCCATCAACGTGTCGTGATGGAAGAATTTTGTGCACAAGGCATTGAAGGCAGACATGTGTGTCTGCGAGTCCCCTTTACCACCGTATTTTTTGAATTTGGGAATCTCCATCCCTTGCGGGAAAGGAGTGTTTAAAATTCTAACTAACAACGAACCATGTCGGAAGAAGGGCTGGAAAATAGGCTGGGTCAAGGCCTGGGAAAGGTTCACCAACTAATTATGCATCTTCCCCATATTTCTGAAGAAGGGTATTCAAAATAGGGTCATTAGAAGACATAGGACCACTGGAACCACTGCCAGAGCCACCACCTAGACCCCACTAGAGCCACCACCAATGCCGCCACCACCAGTGTGACTCCCGCCATGACCACCGCTAGAGCCAACATCAATGCTACCACAACCATTGTGACTTTCACTGCAGCCACCCCCACTTCTGAAGCCACCACCATGACTTCTATCGAAACTGCTTCCACCAATGCCGCCCCCACTTCCAAAGTTTCCACATATCATCCTGCCAAATCCTCCACTACTGGAGGCGGCGGAAGGGGTGAAGTGGAAACCCAAAGGGTTCTTGTTTACTTTGACAGTTTCCAAATTTTTGAAAGTAGTGGGTATACTGACTGAAGGGGTCGTGTCAGCCATATATACAAATGTAGGGGGCATCAACATCTCTAGGTATCTTTCACAATCCTCAAAGTAGCCACCTCGTACCATGTGACCATGGCTTGAGGGGCCGCATGCTTCATCCATACTAACGAGACTAGCTAAGAGCTCTATGCCTGTCTGGTCCTTTTCCACCATGTACCTTATTTCACTGATAACTTTAGCAACCTTGACCATCTTCGGGTTTCCTTCCAAGTGATTTTCTAGTGCACCTAACCCATTACCAAGGCTAATGACATATTCATAAGGGATATAGATGGCTTCATGCTTGTCTACAGAGGAGGAGGTTAGTGACATAGGATGGGTAGGGATGCGATCAATTTCATCAAGAAACTTAGGCTCACCTCATGTTACATGCTCCTGTGTGGATAGGCCAACCACAAAACCAGAGAAAAAATTGGTAGTGAAACTAGAGGAGACCTTCATATGTTCCATTGGAAGGTGTCACAAACTTCTTCTGACAATATGCCCAGAGGTCATAGACTGGGTTGTAAAGCTCATAAACTTTCACAACACACAAGGGTGCAATGACCAAGAGGTATAAGAGAGAAGGTTCAGAACACCAACAAATGGGTAGACATTGGTTCACATCAGGTTCACCAAAAATTTAAGAGAGGGGGACCAACCACTAGAAGGCCCTAGGTCATGAAAGGCAAAGAGCATAAATGTTGCCCTAACTTACCTCAATTTAAAGGAAGGTTAGGATATATGGAATGAGAATGATGAGGACTAGTTTTCCTTCAACAACTCTGCAATCCTAAGAGTTGAAGGGAGACTAGACGATTCTCTTTTCAAGGTCAACTCTATGTCTCAGGTAGCTCTATGTCAGAGGATAGAAGTGTGGTTCTAGGATGACAGCACAACACGCTGGCGTCTCATAGGTGCATTGGCATCCGTGCAGCCAAAAACCCAAAGAGACAAGGTCAAACTCTAAAAGGTAGACTAACAACCTAGTTTAGATGTTTCTTGAACATTAGAGTGAGATTAAGAAGAATAAAATATGAATACGAGTGTGATAAGAAATATATTACCGTAAGGGTGACGAAGATAATTTTTCTAGACCAATCTTCTCGTCAGCTTGCTCCAAGCTCTCTCCACCTACACATAGAAAAAGGGGGAATGTTGGGGCTGTTTAGGGGTCTGCCTCAATCAAACCCCCGTTTTGGCATTTCCAACTCCACGTATAGCCAAGTTTGCAATGATAGGAATAAAGATAAAGAAAGGAATACAAGCTATGTAAACAAAAGACACTACAATATAGTACATGCTTACTCAACCAAGATGATAGAGAAGATGAAATTAGCTTACCACTTTGGTCCAAAGCGCTCAAGGCTTGTGGAGGAAAAAATGAGAGGAACTTAGGCCTCTACTGCAATGGTGTGTGTCTTGTGCTTTCACTATCAGAGTGATGGAGTGGTAGATTGCTGCAATGGAGTGTGAAGTGTTGATACAAAGCTTGTGGATACATGCTCAAATCATGGAGAGATTGTCAAAGTTTGTGAAGAAGATCAGCCCATCTTGAAAATGGAAGAAGAGATGAAGAATATGAAGGAAGAGGATGAAAAACAACCATATTTAGGTCGACCAGCCGAAGGGAGGCATTACTCTTAAAATTCCAATCAAAAGTGTAACGTCTCTGTAATCTCCAGCCGCAGGAATCTATCAGGGATGTAAGCACATTGCATGAATGTCTACGCACCACGTGGGCATCCCTGATAGAAATGCCCCCAGCGACACACAAAACAAGTGTCAAGTGTGATGTGGATAGCGGGCTTAAGTGGAATTAAGCCTCCACTTTGGTTTTCTAAAGTGCAATGGGGTAAAAGTGAATTTGCGATAGGGGTGCAAATTCACGCTCATACACATACATGTTATGCTCTTAAGTTATCCTTCTATAATTATTTAATGATCACACATGTTTATCATTTGAAGAGGCCCTTAAAGGTCTCTCATTATTTGTTTAGGTTGTAAATTTAAATGAGTCACCCCTAAGTCATTTTAAATAACATAATTCACATTGATAATATTTATGGAAAAAAAATCATATATATATATTTTTTTGGTTTGAAAAATTATTAATCCTCTTAAATATTAATCCTAACTTATTTTAACTTTCCTCTAATGGAAAATTTTGGTATTTTTATAGAGAAGAGTGATGTTGTGACTTTACATTTACAAATAGCATAGTACATCACCCTATGAGAATGGGATAAGGATCACAATTTCCATATTGAATGATTTATCCTTTGATGTTGACTTACAACTAGACACCTTATTATGAAATGTGTAGATAACCCTCCTCACATAGCTGCTACAAGGTGTAATCTTTGAAAGAAAACGTAGCCTAACCACAATCCTCCCCATGCTCTCAACCCTTTAACTTTCAACATCAATAATGAAATAAATAACAACCCACATTGTGTCTTAACCTACAATTATTCATTGCATTTGTTTGGATTATCATGCCATTCCATCACCATGAGACCACAATTCTTTGAGGCATTTTTACAAATAGTTCACTGCCTTTTCTATGCTATTGCTTACTATTATGCTTTGATTATATTTTTCCAAGCATCCATAGCTTGTTCAAAAGCACCTATTTTATGCTTTTAACCATAGCAGTTGTGATCTCCTAAAAATGCTATGTTCCTAATGTGAGATGATAAATAACTAATGATGCAATAAAAAGAACTAACAAAAAGAGGACACCTCAATGATTAGCCCAAGGAAATGGTAAACATGAAAGCAATAAAAAATAAATTGAAGTTGATTATTCCTTCGTGTTTCTCTTTCCTTGGTTGGCCCTTTGATCCTTGAAGATTTGTGTGCTCTTTGGATGACAAGCTAAATTGAATGTGCAAAGTGATATGCACGATGGATGGAGATATCATAATGATGAGATGTTAAAAACTATGAAGGATGAGAGCTCAAATGGCAATTTTGCAAGAGTTTTGATAGAAAAATATTGATTCTTTAAAATGAGAGGAAGGAATGGGTATTTATAGAGCATTTTGAATTCTCTAGAGAATTCAATGGTTGAGATTAATCCAACAAAGCCAAAATGAAGGGCTATGGTGAATTGAGAACTCAGAAGCCCTCACATCTTGACATGTGGAATATGAGATGACTTAGGGTGAGATGATGTGGAAATGAGGTGGAAGAGAGGTACATGAGGTGGAGGAAGGACAAGTACCTTGTAGGTACCTTGGGGGATGAGAAGATTCCTTGGACGAATAAAAGTGAATTAAAAATTCACAATGATTGGAAGAATCTAGTGGATAAAAGAGGGTTTCCAAAAAGGTGGGGATTTTCCACATGTGAATGATGTGACAAGTCTAAGGTTCTAGAAGTCTTTGGCACATGTAAAGTGAAAAGTCAATCCTTCTAGAACTTGCATGGGGAAGAGAAGATTCCTTAGAGGAATAAAAGTGAATTAAAAATTCACATGGGGAAGAGAAGAGCCTTGGGTGAATAAAAAGGAATTAAAAATTCCTTGGGAGATGGGGAGAGTTGACCAAGGTACTTATTAGGCTTAACTGCTCAGTGATGAAAAGATGATTAATGGTTAAGGAGGATTAGAAGCCAACTTGCGAAAGTTGGAGGATGTGATACATCCTAATCAAGGATTAGGCATGTGCACATCTCTAATGAAGAAATTAAGAGGCTGATTAGGATTAATAAAATGATGTGACATGTGAGGAATTAAATAAGTGTCATATTTATTTAATTCATTTCATGAAAAGGGGGATTAAAGAGATAAGGTATTTAATTATTAACTAAATATCTTAGGGATTTGGCAGAGTTGAGGGTATTAATTAATAATAGTGATATTACTTAATCAATGCAAATAAGAGGATATTTAAATGGAAAAGGGGTAAATTTGAACAAATGAAGTATCCAAATTTAGGTGTCTACAACAGTAAGGCAATGAATTGTTTGATATAATGCTTTGGTAGACATGTATGAAAAATATGGTAACATAGACAAGGTAGTGAATTATTTGAAAAAATGCCTCAAAGAAATGTGGTCTCATGGTGATGGAATACCATGACAAGCAAATTTCTATGGATTATCATGCCATTCCATCACCATGAGACTACATTTCTTTGAGGCATTTTTTCAAACAATTCAATGCCTTGTCTATGGCTTTTCATGGCATTCTATCACCATGAGACCACATTTATTTGAGCATTTTTTCAAATAGTTCACTGCCTTGTCTATTCTATTGCTCACTATTATGCTTTGATAGTTTTTTGCCAAGCATCCATAGCTTGTTCACAAGCACCTGTTTTAGGCTTTCCGCTATAGCAACAAGGCAGTGAATTGTTTGATAAAATGATTTGGTACACATGTATGAAAAATGTGGTAGCATAGACAAGGCATTGAACTATTTAAAAAAATTCCTCAAAGAAATGTTGTCTTATGGTGATGGAATGCCATGATAAGAAAATTGTTATTGATTGTCATGGCACTCCATCACCATGAGCAAATTTCTTTGAGGCATTTTTTCAAACAATTAATTGCCTTGTCTATGGCTTGTCATTTCATTCCATCACCATGAGACCACAATTCTTTGAGGCACTTTTCCAAATAGCTCACTGCCTTGTCTATGTTGTTGCTTACTATTATACTCTTATAGATTTTTCCAAGCATCCATGGGTTGTTCGAAAGAACCTAGTTTAGGCTTCTAGCCATAGCACCAAGGCAATGAACTATTTGATAAAATGCTTTGGTAGACATATATCAAAAATGCGGTAGCATAGATAAGGCAGTGAATTGTTTGAAAAAATACCTCAAAGAAATGTGGTCTCATGGAATGGCATGACAAGCAAATGCAATTGGCAGCTGCTCCTAATTACGAGTTATGCAATGTGAGGTAATTGCATAACTACTTAAGTTGACTAAGTTGTAAAAAACTATATTGTAGTTTAAATTTTTTCATCTATCAACATCTAGTTATTAGTTATGCAATGTAAAGTAATGCTTTGAGTTTGAAAGATGTGTGGTGAAATCTAATCAATGATATGAATATAAACTACAAAAATCTATTTTCTTCTATTCATTAGTTAAAATATTTATTTTATTTGCTCTCTATATCTCTATTCTATGGCAATTGAAACACCATTTATAGGCTACCTAAGAGTTGTTATAAATGCTAAAGGTTCCTTTCATTACATTTGTATTGTCCAAATAGCTAAAGGTTTGCATTGCAATCATATTGTTTGTGTATAATTAGATGTTGGAAAACATTGAGTGTTTATAAAACTGCAACCCACACAATATTTTAAAACCCTATTACAAGTAACAACCCAAAGAATTAGCTGCACCCATAAATCACATCTTGAAACATTAAATATAAATCTATAAAAAATTATATCATATTCTAAAAAAAAAGTGATTCTACATAACTGTATCGAAGTACAGCATAGTTACAGAATTAACCCATCCAACTATTTGTCCCTGTCTCCTTTGTCTCCCAGAAAATATAGAGAGGATAAAAACAATGAGTTCATGTCTGTATTCCACGTTTGCACTGTTTCCTCTCAGATATTTTTTTGTTCCTGCCAGCGAATTCGAAATCCAGAAAGTCAAAAGACATTGTTGACGCTTCAATTACTTATGAAAAGGATTTCGAAAGCCTACATTTCGACTATCGGTGTACTATAGCTTCATCAGATTCTCGATATGCCACTAGTATTCAATTGGAAGGTGGGGGAAGAGGGGTCAACAGTCTGGCAGATTAACTTGGTCAGAAAGTGGTATAAAAAAATCATCTAAGATCTCCATCGGACTAACGGACTTGAAGTGGTTTGCTTTACGATTTGTGTGGAATCTTGAATGTGATATTGACTACATTACTGAAAAGAATGGGCAGAGTTGAATCTTGATACTCACTCCTGGAGGGAATATAATTTCATAAAGAGAGAGGGGACACTAGCGCTTGGATTTTTTCAATGGTGGTATTCGTTGTACTTCTTATCTTCTACAGAATTTTAAGAGTAGAGCTTTCTGCCTTGGATGTGAAATTTATTCCTCCTTTTGTATAGAATCATTTCATAGCACGAGCTAGAGTGCAAACAGTACTATTTGTACTACACTGCTGCAGTCTAAATGCTTAAAATTGTTTAAGAAGAAATTTCTTTCAACTTGCGAGGCACATGCCTACAATGATTTTCCGAATATTGAAAGCTGTGTCAAGAATATCCAAAAGGTATTTTTTGAAGAGATAGATGATACAATTTAATGATAAGTAGAATATTTTGTAGTATTAGGTTATATAAAAATATGATGTATTAGTTTATTCAAAATTTGCATCCGTAAAAGTTTAAAGATAAATAAAAAGTGGGAGAAATCATTATGTAGTTAAAGCAATTTTAATTGGACAAGGAGGTAAGCCTCAATTGGGTGATTGTTCCAGCCACATGGCTATTAGGAATATGCTTTCAATCTTGGACAATTTTCTTATTATCTTCTTAATCGATAGGAGTCATGCAGACATTATAAACATCAAAGGTTTAGTTGAGAGAACTTCCCACTATCATGCAATCCTAGGAGGCTTTAATCATATTAAAATGTAGAGGTTTGGCCATATGGTAGGGGAAATCAACCATGAAATCTATGTTAAAAGGACCTATGAGAACCTTGAGAGCTACATCAAGAATGAGCATTATGGTTGTTGCTATGTGAACATGTATGTGGAATTGAAGGATCTTTGATGCTAGGAGAAGGCAACACAAGAACAATATTACATTGAAATTATTCTTTATCATATGCATAGTAGGAAGAAACTATTATTTATGAGGAGTCATTTGATATAAACATCCTGAATTTTTAATTAACTATGAATGATTAGACACAAGATTAGTAGAAAAAAAATTAGTATGTGAATATTTAGAAGCAATAATAAAATATACAAGCAATTGCCTCTCAATTTAGTTGCATTTTTTAGCACCTCTATACCTACGAATATCTCATACCAAGGGTCTAATCTATATAGGGAAATTTAATGGTAGAAACCATAAACTATTTCAATTACAATCGACTCAAATGAAGAACCAAGTAGTTTGCATAAGAAAGATAACATGTTCAAGACATGTCTACGAGTTGAAAATATATTTAATGAAGATTTGAGACTTTCCTCATGAGCATGGTCACCCAAATTAACTAGAGAAGAAATAGAGCCCACTAGAGGATTAAATAACAACTCCCTAGGTCTAAAAAATACAATCCACTTCATAAACGTCATTAAATATTATTTCCTGTAGCTCTTACAATGCCATGGATACTTCTTAAACTTTTGATAACACCATTAATAGTCATAGATTCCCTTCAACTATGTATAAATATTTTGATGATGTCTTCCAACACTTCCTCCTATTTATGCCACATACACAGATTTGAAGTCACCCAGATAACAAAAATTAATTATAAAAATCCCTTAACCTCATGTCGACATCCAAGTTGGCCCTATCCATGATATTTGGTGATATGAACATTATGATTTTAACTATTAAATGAATTTAATAGTAATAGAATTGCAAGGTTACTATCACATCTATCCCTAACACTTAATAGTAGCAATATTTTATTATTTAGTGTGCTATTGAGTCACTAAGATAGACAATGATCTTATCTTCTCCATTATGAGAGATATCAATGTCATTAGAGGTAGAAATATGAAAGAGTGTGTGAAGAGCATGTTTTGTATCATGAAAAAAAGAGATATAAACACAATCAATTAGGATTCAATTTAAAAAGAATAGTGAAATAAAGTAAATAGAGGAGTGCAAAGGACGAGAATGATAGGATTCCACCTTCTTTCCTATTTCTTATAGTTCATTCAAGGAAACCCTACAAATCCCTCAACCAAGTGACTCAATTGAGGGAAGGACTACTAGGAGGTCTCCTTGGGTTTGATTAAAGACAAAAAAGGGGTTCACCAATAAGCAAATTCTTAGAAAGAAGGAAATGCAAATGATATGCAATTCTAGTTATGTAACCTATGAAATGAAACGAAAAATATGAATAATAAACTGAGAATGAACAGAGGTGCATGTAAAAAGCTAAAGATGCTTGAAGCAAGGTTTGCAATCTCGAAATTATGACTTTTGATGCACATTGGGACTCATATGCCAGTTGGGGTGATTTATTCCCAGTTTAGGGTTTCAGGATGAATCTGGAACTTGTAACTTGTAAACCAAGATCTACAAGAAATGTATGGAAACTGGTATATTGGAACTCATAAGCCAATTGGGTCGATTTAGTCCTAGTATCAAGGCTTTGTTGAAACTCTGATATCCTCTAGTGATCATTTGTAACTTTTCTTCTCTTCAATCTCTGAGTCTGAAACTATGAATTATGACCTATAGGTGACTTTCCATGATCTTGCAAGAAATGTGACAACTTTGACAACTTTCTCCAATCTTGCTCTTCAATACATCTTCAACATAAATCAAACCCTTGATATAAATGCTACAATCTTGTATGAAATTGATAACATGAATGTAGATCTTGACTCTTGATTGTATGTTATGGATCTTGATTTGAATACTTTCTTAAATCATGAAACCCTACATCACAAATGTTAGCTAAAAAAAAAAATGATGCTTGATGAATTTGACATAATGCTTGAATCTTGAAGATAACTCCAAAATGCTTCATAATCAACTCTTGAATGCTCTCGAATGCTCTTGAATTGATAGAATTCTCGGATTCTTAGATCACTCTTGCTCATGAAAATTGCTAGGAGAAATTATGTGAAATAACCTTGTATTTATACTTGTTTATGCCAAATTTATACTACTAGCTGATATCAAATCTAAGAAATGAAAAAAATAACACAAAAGAAGGAAAAAATAATAAATTTATTTATATACTAAACTACAACTAGAGATTATAATACTTGGCATTTTAGTTGAGTGGATCCTAGAATAGAAAGTATTAGATTAACAAAGATTTTACAAGGCTTCAAAAGTGGCTAAAATATTAAAATTAATCCAATCCTCAAATCACAAGATGGTTCCATAGACTATATAAATAACATATTCATGAAAAATATCATAAGTTCAAAATTATAATCCACTAAATAAATTATGTCTTCCATTTGCTAGTTTTGTGGGTTTTCTAGACCAGTATGAGAAATTCTTCTCTGCATTTCTCTACATTGATGTCTTTATGCCTACAGCTTGGTGAATGTGCTCTCAATGTTTGTGTTGTGTCGAGCAATCCCAATGTTATGTGAAGAATTGGATTGTAACCTGATATGTTAATGTCATATCTTCTAGTTATGAGCTATGTGCTTCCTAGATGGAGCATTTTGTTCCTTTTTGGTTTGTGATGGTTGCTAGTGGCATGCCTATATGAAAGAATGGTATAGAAGTGTTATATGATTTTCATGGAAAATCCCCATCTGATCCATACGATCTAATTGCCTAATTTGGTGCTACATTATGTATTGAGTTAGATTTCTAGGTTATTTATAGATATCTAGCCAACAAGGCTTGTTATTTTGCTTGTTTCATGTGATTGGGGGTTTATTCTAGCAATTTAAAATGTGTTAAGTTAGATTTGGGTCCTAGCCTATCTTGGTTAGAAACACCTTGAGAAAATTATTTTGGAAGAATTATTTTGAGCTGACACATTATGTGCTCCATGTTTCATCTACACATTTCCTTTAATTCCGAATTAGATTGTTGTGTGCCAGTGTGTGAATTAGTTTGGATCAAATTGGAAGATGAAATAATATTTTTTCTCCTCTCTATCTTCGAGATATGATCATATTATGTTTTGGTGTCCGACTTGTTGAATTCATTGATTATCTTCTTCCTAGATAACCTAGTTAAAGTTTTGAAGAGTTGCAGTGGATATAAATGAAAGATCATTTTGGATACAACGTGATGGATTAGTGTACAAACTAAGTGTGTGGAATGTATTAAATATCCTACAAAGTTAGTGCTACATTTTGAAAAGGAAAGATAAAATCAGATGTGCTATAATGCCTTAGTCAACAAAGTGTCATATTGAAAATCATGGTAATTTTTATCTAAATCTTTGTATCCTAATATGAGATAGTGAATCTCATCAATTCCTTTGTATATTTCTCTTGAAGTTGTGTTGACTTTAGTTTTGTAAGTCCTGTGTATCTTTCTCTAAGGTAGTGAGCCTTCTTGCAAGTCTTTTTGGTAGTGTTCCTTTTATATTGTGAGTTAACTCTCACTGTGGTTTTTCCCCCATTGGGTTTTTCACGTAAATTTGGTGTTCTCCTTGTGCATATTTTTTTATTAGTTTCTTTCTCACTACTGTTGATTTGATTAGAAATAGAACTTCTATATCTTTCATTATTGAGTATTGCTAATCATACTAACAGTTTAAACTAGTATATTTGTTTAAGGGTTTGAGTTGTGATAAGAGGATTGTATTGTAATGAAAGTTTCAAGATCTAAAAGGGATTAGGTTTTTGTGTAGAATAATTCACCCCCCATTAGTCTCTAGGTATGTTCAATAAAACTCACCATAATTTATCCAATGAAAAGGTTCCTGGTTGTGATGGCCTCCTTTGCATTTTTTATAGACCTTTGGGTTTTATCAATAATGGGAATATAAAATTCATACCTAGATCTAGAGATCCATTGAATATTTATAAGTGAAGATCCATCGAATATTTATAAGTGGAGACCGATCACCTTTATCAATGTGTCTTATAAGAACATTGCCAAAGCCTTAGCTATGAATTTCTACCACCTTCTTCTTTAAATTATGAGGCTTGATAAAAAACATTTCATCAAATCTAGATAAATTTTATATAATATAATTGTATTTTTTTAAGGTATTCAATAGGCTAGGTGCTCCTATCAAAAGTAATTATTCATAAAAATTTATTTTTTAAGGCCTACAATTGCATTGAATTTCCTTATATCCTAGTCATGTTACACGCTCTAAAAATTGGGTATCATTTAATTCAATTAGTAACCATAATTTTTGCATATACATCTACCAAACTTACTATTATTGGTCAACACTCTAGTGCCTTTAGGAGTTTCAAGTCTATTAATTGAAAAGGGTTTTTATTGGATCTAGCTCTTATTATGCTTTCTACTAAGGGTTTCGATTATATTTTTCCTTATTTTATAGATTAAGGGTTTGATTAAATGTATTTAACTATGAAATTGCTTAGTTGATATTGTTAATGGCTATTTTACAAATTATTTTTTCCTCACTCTCATAGAAAAGGAGAAAAGTATCCAAAACTCTTTTCATTTCCTTGATATTTTTTGTGAATACTCTACCATTTAATGTTTTAAGACTCAATGTTAAAGATTACCCCTCCTCTTGATGCCTTCTTGGATCATGAACTCTTATTGTTGGAAATGGATCAGCTATAAATAATTTTTTTATATTCTCTTTAGTTGCCAAACATTCCAATCATCCTTTGGGAAAGTTGTTCTTGTAAAAAATTAAAATAATTTATCTTATTGGGTCACAAAACCTCTCCCTAGAAACTAATTTTGAGGGTTATAACATTCTTGTGGAAATTCATGTCTATTATTCTTCATGTTGGCTTCCTTCTAATCCTTCCCATATGAAACTAGAAAAAAATCTTTATGATTTTCTTTCATTAGTTTTAGAGAACCATAGTGGATTTCATTAGATTTCTTGGGAATTTTGTTGCCTCTGTTGGGTGTATGGAGGATTGGTGTTATTATCCACCCAAAATAATGGTGTTTCTCTATGTACTAAGTGAACTGTGTATACCCATCAAGGAGAGAAATCTTATAAAATACTAGTGTGACATTATATCTCTTCTATTCATCATATTGGGCATCCTACATAATATTGGATTGGGCTTTATACCCTTCTTATCATAAAAAATTATATGTAGATCCAATGGAATTTTATAATAAAAAAAATTTGGACAACTTGAGATGTCGTGAAACATTGGCTCCTCAAGAATTATTCTAGTGTTTGTAATGTTATTTCCATTAATCAATATAACATTTCATTTTCTATTTTCAAGGTAATGATTAGCTTTTAGTGATAACATACTGGGTTCACTCCTTGATATATATTATAATAAAAGAATTAAAAATAATCTTTTTTTTTTTAGCACTTGTCATGTGTCTCATTTTATGAAATGAAGCTTAGGATAGGTTTCACCTCTCTAATCAAGATTGTCAAACTTTTTTGACATAGTTAGAGGAACCATTTAAACTAGTACAATTCAAAAAATTGGTATCATTTAACGCAAACCCATGTAGAAAGATTGAAAATGGTTCACAGACACCACTTTCTAGAATTACAAGATGTCACAAGTACATCATTCAATCTCTCCTCATTTTTCCATGGTTTCCATCTTGAATCAGTAATGGTACTTTTAGTTACTAATTTCTATTTGGCAATGCAAATTTCACACCATCTTGTAAGTGGTTTTAGAAAAAAAACTGTCTCAATTTACATGGTGTACTATTTTCAAATATCTACCCATTAGCTCCAGGTTATCCCATTCAAGAGTCCTAGATCCTTGTTACAGTCCATTTTTTAGGTAAAAAGAGTCTCCAAACACCTAGATTCATCATTTTTTCATGGAATATGGTTATTTTAAGATATTTTCCTTGCACACCTTAAAAATTCACCTAGACCTAGCTTATTTTTAAAGATATATTTTATTCAACATATAGAAAGAGAGAAATTTAGATATTGTTTCTAAATCTTATGTCAATCATCATGTGTTTCTTTATACTAAAAAAATTATTTGATCAAATATTTTATTGCAAATCAAGTTAAAGCTACTAAAGTTACTCTTGATGTGGAACATTTATAGGTGCTCCTTGATCACTGTTGACGCAAGATTTTGCAGGTAGCAACAGTCTTATGGGAAACTTAGCTATTGTGGGACATAATGCACTAGCAAAGTGACCTCTAGGATTTTATCGAAGCCGACTCTTCATTTAGTGGGGTAGGTAAAAGGTTAGAAAGATAGTGAAATATAAAATCTGCACTATAGGTGATGCGCCAAAATCATAGATGAAATTACCAGAGCACAGTGTAGGATGTTAAGGCCCGAACCCCCACAAAATACTATTTATCAAGTAAACTTTCTCAAAAGCACTTTAAACGTAACAAATACCCTCTAATTTGCATAGCATAATCTAGCATAACCCTATCCAACACAAAGGAGTCAAGAGAACATGATCTGTATTTATCGAGCTATGAAAGATTACAAAAGCTGAACAATAGACATTCATACAATATAAGAAGATAACAATACAGACTAACAGTCTTACTAAATGCATGAAAAATAGAAAGGCCAAATTGATTTGGCACAATCTGGAGTCTCCAAATTTAATTAAATTATTACAAAGGCTTCTTCCTAGTGCTCAAGATATTTTTGCAACTTAATCAACAACCTAATAAAGAGAAACATGGCCACATTTATAGGCCAGTCCACCGCCTGCAACACATTTGGAGAAAGACAGTCGCGAGCAAGGATCAATGCCCCAGATCACCTAGAGCTGCCACATTAAACATCGATCATCCAGGAGCATGCCAATAAATCCATTATAGGGAATGGAAAACCATGCAGTAGTAGAAATGAACACATGGTGCCACAGAAAAAAATGCGGTAGCAAGCAAGTACAAAAAGCGCAGTGGAAATTCCAAGGTAATCGGTGCATAAAGTATTGCCACGTGTCATGCAGACGAAGCCTAGAGAAAAAGATAAAGGGATGCCTAGCAAAAAGCTCCGAGAGGGAGCCACATGGAGGATGCCGAGCGAAAGAAGGTGCAAGGCAGGCCCAGTTTGGAAAGCAACCAAAGAAGGCCACGTGTTGCACAGATGGAGAATCGCAAGAGCAAAGTGATATGAAATTAAAAAAGCCTCGAGAGGGAGCCACATGGAGCACGAGCAATGTGAGTGATTTAATGATAAGGGACAGCCGCAAAGATAAAAATAAAAATCGTGAAGGTTCATAGGTTTTTGTGAAACAGTTTGGCAACTCACAGGGAAATTTCGCTCGTAGAATGAAGAACCACAGAAAACCTCAGTTCAACATCCCAAAAATTGCTCACAACCTTGAGAGGGCAGCCTGCAGACTGGTCCAGACCTCATTTGATGGTGCAGAGAGAACTCACATATTTTCATGTGCCAACTTGAGATTGATAATTTCTTTGAAAGGCAATCTGCCATATACTTTCATCTCTAATTCTAGCTGGAAGAAGAGTTGTGCCAACTGATGCACGATCCCTTCGATCTTGCCGATGGTTGAATATTGATCAAAAGATTGGAAGACAGAAAGGTCCTACTTCTTCTCTTTGATCCTCTCAACAATATGTTCAACACCAGAAACTACTTGATCTATAATGAAGGGTGAAGGGAGGCCTTTCTGAGTTAAGCAGGAAAACTTTGCTCACATATCACTAGTAACCTGGTTCAACCTAGCCCTGCATTTTGCCACCTGTTGGATAGCCTCATGCATAGAGATGAGGATGCTTACACCCATGGATTCCATCATTCAATCCTCAATACCCATGCTGCTCAAAGCCTCATTGGAACCTGTGTATAGTTTTCCAAACAAAATTCTAGCCTTCGAAACTTTATCAGAAGTTATCTCCTAAATCTGTTGGATCATTTCACCTACCATTCCACATAGGCTAGCTTCCTGCGCCATAAATTTTAGGGTGGGCTGCAGAGTAAGGCATAATGCCTTGACCTTATCCCAGTACGACACATACAACTCCTTGGCAATCTCTGATGAGATCACCTGTGGTGTAAGAGGCTAGGTCCTCAAGACACTCAACTCCACCACTCTGCTACTCAAGTCTGCCTTCAGCTCTGATATGCCTCTATCCAATGCGGACACCTGTTCTCTTAGAGTGGAGATTTCTTTTTCTTTTTCCTCCAGGGCCAATTTAGCCCTCTTTATTTACTGAATCTCCAACTCTAAAGTGGCATTAATTTCATTTATTTCATCATCTGTTCTCTATCAGAGCTCTTTCATTCCTTCACTTAGCTACATAGACTCAGCACAGAGTTTTTCCTCATTTGCTCAGCTCTGCTCAACCTGCTACTAGAGGATCAGGACGATCTCAGTGATCATAACCTGTAGCTCCTTGATCTAACTTTCGAAAGCACTCCTCTCTTTCTCCAGGTGATTTATTTCATTCTCTTGGGCCTTGTACTTGTTCACCTAGATATCGACCTTTCCCTTCAGCTCCGAAGTTTGCTCCTCTTTTCTTGGCCTGGCAATTGAGCTTGAGGTAATTAGTGGTTACAATCTTTTGAGTTTCCTCCATTAGCCTGACCTTGTCTTGTGTATGCATCTGCTACAAGTCTAGCCTAATAGCGTTGACAGAGTAATCATTTGGTAGCATTTCTCCTACCGATTTAATCACATTAGGAGTGATCTTTGCAAACATTAATGAATTATGGCTCTTATTGAACATAGTTTGCAAGAGAGGCTCTGCCTGCCTGCCTGCATCCTTTTGTCTCCTTTTCTGTATTTGGCTAGCTTGGGCACTTTTGTTTACTTCCACCTACGAGAAATATTCTTTCGAAGGGATACCTAGGCCACTAGCAAAATGAAACTCTCGAGGAACTGCTAGCGAGAAAGATAGCATGCTCAGCGCATCGGTGGTTTTGTTGGGCCTTGTTATAATGGCTGGGGAGAATGGTGGAATGAACTGGCTGATCGAAGGGGATGATAGTGCGGTATATGGAAAGGCTGGGGAGGTGCAAACCGAAGGGCTGGGCCTTGGGGATAAGAAAAGTTGGTTCATGAGCCTAGCACTTACAACAAATTGGGTTCCGAGAAATGGATCGAAAGCGGAGGATCAAAGTGGGAAACCAAGAGGGGTAAGACTCGACTGCCCAGGATATCCAGCGATAGAGAAAACTGGTGCAAATGAAAAAGTTGGGGTAGTTGAAGAAGAGACTAGAGACAAAGTAGAAAGAGAAGAGGGAGGAAATGATACCTGAGGCTCATGAGGAGTTGCAGATGATACAACCACTTCCTCCAGTTGTTGCCCTTCCTCTCTATCGGATTCTCTTGTCCATGTCTGCTTCCCATCTGGAGAATCTTCCAAGTCTACAATGACCTGCCTCTTACTACCGGTAGTCTTTACCCACTTCCTTGTAGATTTAGAGGAGCTGGATGGCTCTGACGCTTGCTCGTTTAATGAATCCTCTTGCTATGCGGGCCATTTACCAGCATCTTTTGTATGCATTCGATTCTCCTCAATGGTGGTGGGATTCTGAGTTACCTCTTCTTCAGGCTCCACTTGATTTTCCTCTCCTCTATATGGTTGCTCCGACGTTGAAGGATTCAGAGACTTTTTTGCATCTGGATGGGCGTTCTCCCAGATGTCATCAAATTTTTCATCAAGGGCCACCTCTTCGTGAAGCTTGGTGGTTTCCTTAGTCTCCTACTGGTAAACCCAAAAGTTTTGAATCTTTTTAGGATACCATTCGAGCTTTTGCAATTGGGTGCACAGGGCCTGGTTGATCTTCTTATTTGGATTGGCCTTCCCAACTATGTAGTAGAAGTTCAGCCATGGCAGTCGCATGTCCTCAGTAGGAAGATATTAAAGGCCTACATACAACCTTAAACTCCCCTCCTCAACAATTCTTCGGGGGTCCTAAAATGGCTGAGGCTGATGTGGGATTCTTATGCCAATCTCCGACAAATTATTTTCAGGATTGTATTGTCAGGTGTCATTTATCAACACAAATCCGAGATGATCCAACTTTGAAAACATAATCTCTGAAGTGTCAATCTTTGAAGTCCCTTTCTTGATTAGCGACACGGAGCCAAACATAACTGGTAATAGAAAATAGGAGGTTAAATGCTTTCCCCCCAGTAATCATTGTCAATATTACACAACTGCCATGTGCTTCTAGAGCTAGCACTCTATTTGAAAGAAAGCGTGGAAGCCTAAAAGGTTCCCAAGCGAACCCTCGCATGCGGAGCATGGTGAGATTTGTGCCAGAGAACCAATTGTAGGGGGGCACAAGTTTTCCCAACCAAGATTTATGTCTTGGCGACAGGCGTGCGAACATGTTGATCCTGACTCTATCCAAAGCCCACAAAGTTGGGGCTAGAAATAAATCTAAAAATGCATAATAATCAATTTTTTTTGACATGATAGGAGTCCATGTCGAGACTGGCTTCCTAAGGCTGCTTTCATCAAAAATAGCCAGAAACATAAATGTCAAAAAATAATTCGGATTCTGGTGTAATATCAAGTAGGCGAGGAAAGAGAGATACCTGAACCTAGAACCGACCTGGAAGTCTCGCAGTTGCTGCCAAATTCCATCACTAATAACTCTCACAAAATCCAGAATCGAAGCCATGTTTTTCTTCCTCAACATAAAGCTAAGACACATTTGAAACTCGAAAACCTGTTTGTCTGTGTTCAGACCACACACCAGTGCCAACATAGAACATATAGAGGAAGACACACCCTTGAAAGCACCAAAACTAAATGGAAATTTGGGTGGCGTTGAGACATTTGTTAGCTGAGGAGCTTCAGTGTGGTAATACTGTGGCACCAACCTGAGCCCTCCCCACTTATCATGCATCCTCTATATGTCAAAAATATCAACATCCGATGTCAAGGGAAGTGAGATGCATAACATATCCTGAATAGCTTTAGGGATGATGATTACCCTGAAATTAGTGCCACTTATTACTCTGGTGTTTGAGTCAAAGCCTGTGGCACAAGCTACTACAATTTTTGGGCAATAATGCACCAGGGGAACCATATACTAGGGAAGCCCACAGTACCATAGATGCTTATAGATAGGGTCCAATAACTTCTTCATTCTCTCGCATGTAGCTTCCTAGAGGCTCTTAGGATTCTGGGATAGCTTAGGATCAAATACATTATCCCAATCCTCTGCAACCACATCCTGGTTTCTTTGAGGAATTGCATTTAGTATTTCAGGTCCACCTAACTGGTGAAGGGCCATCATGGCTTTGTTAGGATTCCTAGGGTAGCATAAGAATCCTGGTCATAGATTTGTACATAGAGCGCCTTCTTCATTTGCATGTCTATACTCGTTGGGGCCAGGGCCTATGTTAGATTCTCTGCAATCTCAACGATTTTCTCTATATTCGCAAGAAACTTTCGCAAACGGCTTAGCTTTCTGAAAAACTCTTTGTCTTCTGTGAATAACATAGTTGTTTTATCTTTTGATAACTCTTGCAATAAATGTGCTTTGCATGCTCAACCTGCTTTTTGATCTTCGTGAAAATTGGCCAAGTGAGGTGTATGTGCCAACCTTTGTCATTTAGTTGCTATATGTGTCACCAGTGTTTCATGCGTGTGAAAAGATCGCCAATCTACCAAATTGCTCTCTACATTTAAGAGACATGATTTCAAGTGAGATGGCACTTGATTTTTCTTGAACAACGAACCAAGACAACTTTGCAAAAACCTTTCACAAGATTTTTACATTTACTAATTTTTTCTGATTATACATGAGCGCATTGCCCAACAACTTGCTTTTAAGGTTTGACTTGATTCAGATGGGATAGCGGCTCCTTGTGCTGACACTTGGCCAATCTTCATTGAATTGGGCAACTTGAATAGAGCAAGTTGCAACTATACCTGATTATTCCCTTCAGTTCACACGCCGCAGCACTGAAAATTGACACTTGGCAACACACTTTGCCTCTGTCATAATTATGGCTTGCCTCATCAGATGAACCCCGACCAGTCTATAAATAGGGCCATTAGCAGGATTGCAAATCACAATTTTTTTTTAGCATTCCTAGCTTAACAAGTTTTTCTTATCTTAACAATTTTCTTTTTCTAGCTAGAATAGTAAGCAGCATGGAAATGCCAATAAGGTTAGTCTGTAAAAAGACTCAAGCTACCTTCTTAGGAAAAATTAGGTGCAGGTGCTTAAAGTGCATGATAGGCATGAAAAACCTGCTATATGTGAAGGAAATTAAGTCGGTTCTTGGCAAGGATTGCATAGAGTATGAGGAACAATACTGGGTCAACACCAGCATCTACTCCCATTTTGTCACCTTGCTACTGGATATCAATGTCTCCAACCGCAAGGTCTTGAAACTGACGAAGCGAGTGTTCCTATGGTGCTACCTCGGAGGGCTGGAGCAAATAGTGTGTGTTTCTCAATTTGATCATGGGGTCCCATCGGTTCACAACCTTCGTTTGATGCATTTGCATGGAGGACCCATGCCAACTAGGCCCTTCCTCTTTGGTTTTGAGTTGGAGACTCATGAGGAGCATCACGCCAAGGTGCATGTCGGTCGCTACTTCCTCATGTGGGTGCATTACATAGAACCATTTTGAAACCTTCAGTGGTATGAGGACTTCAAAATAATGGTGTTTCCTGATCTCACGCCGCTGGTTGCTGCAATTGCTGGTCCCTCCCATGGTTGATAATATGAGAATGAAAATGGTCCCAAATTTTTTTTTTCCTCTTTTTCCAACCTCCGCTTTGTAGAGGAATATATGTATATCTAGATACAAGGCCCCAGGCCTCTATCTAATATAATGTAAATTTTCCAGCCAAAATATATAATATATTTTTTTCACAAATCTTGGCTCATTTACAATGTTTTATCAATTTCTTGCACTTATTGTTGTTATTTCATAAAGCATTGAGAAGACCCAAAACTTAAAACCAGGGAAAAAAATAATTACAATATTTACAAATTTACACAGCCATCACATAGGTAGAATTAGTTAAATTTCTTAAGAGGTATTCCATTAACTAGAATACTTAAGGCATTACCTTCCATGTCTTCCAACTCGAAGGAGTTGAACTACTTACACTGCACAATTTTGAAAGGCCCTTCCCAGAGGCTGTCAAATTTCTCGTGCTAACCGGGCTTTTCTCCACGCTCATTGAACTTGAGCACCAAGTCCCAGCATTGTAACTCTTGATCTAATGCCTTTTTATCAAGCCATTTATTTACCACCTACTGGTGGCTTTTCATCACCTCAAGGGCGTGCTCTCTCTTCTCTTGAACCTCGAGTAGCTCGAAAAAACATACCTCCATTGCTCTATTTTGTTCAATCTCCAAAGATTTAAGCAACTACAGCGCAAGGATTTCCATGGCTGTAGGCAGCAACGCCTCCTTCCTGTACATCATCTCATAGGGAGATGTCTTGAGTGTCTGCTTGGGCATGATTCGGTCTGCCCATAGTGCTGTCCAGAGGTTCTTATGTCATTCTCTCTGGTGCTCTAATCCTATCCTCTTTATTAACCTAATGAGATTTTTATTTGTAGACTCCACGAGGCCATTCCCTTAGGGATAATAGGTGGAAGAGGTTTTCAGGAAAACTCCGTACTTTAGTGCAAACTGGCTCATCTTAGACCCAAGGAAAGCTTTGGCATTATCGAAGATGATTATTTTTGGCGGGCCAAATCTGGCCGCGAACTCCTCCAGGAAGTTAACAATCTCTACTTTTGTTGCGTTCTTCAATGGCACTACCTTTGCCCATCTAGTGAAGTAGTCTGTTACCATCAATATCCACCTGTGTCCAGCTGAGGAGAAAGGGTTAATCATTCCAATGAAGTCTAGAATCCATTGAGAAAAAGGTTCCTCTACTACTATAGGCCTTAATGGCATAGCAACATTCTTTCTCCTTCCGACATAAAACTAACACTCATTGCAAGATTTAATTAATATGAAAATGCATCATTGAAAAGTGTTGGCCAGAAATAACTAGCACATATAATTTTTATTGTTGTAGTCATTGCAGAAAAATTTCCCCTAGTTGGGCCATTGTGGTATTGATCCAATATTCTTTTCACCTATTCTTCATTTACACACCTTAGCAAGACAACATTAAAATTTCTTTTGAACAAGACACCCTCCAAGAGGATATAATTGCTATTTTGTAAGCGATAGAAATTCCTTTTAACAAATGGGAGATTGATCGGATACCTTCCCGTCTGTATGAAGTTCATTCTATCTTCCATCCAGTTACCCTAAGAGCTTTCTTTGTTCAGTAATATAGTTTTCGGAACTTTAGACTCTTTCGTTGGTTCACTATTTTCAGCAAGGTACTCACACAGTCCCTTTCCTTTGATAGTCTTGACAGGCCTGACTTCAATATCATACTCTAGGATCTTAGTGATCCAATTAGCTCTTTTCTCCATGATTTCTCCTTCCATGATATACTCCCACACACTAGGATGTGATACACAAACAATCACCTTATTATATGATATCAAGTGCCAGAACTTCTTAAGTCCTTTCACAATTACAAAGGCCTACTTTTCTATAAAATTGTACTTTAGCTCATACTCTTTTAAGGTTCGTGAGTAGAAAGAAATAGGAGACTCCCTTTTATCTTCATCATCTTTTTGTATAAGTATCGTGGCAATACTATTTCCACCACCAAAAACATACATAATAAAATATTTTGGGGTGATCGCACAATAGTGGTTTTCAATTTTTGGCCAAACTGGACTCTGAAATTCTTATTTTTAACTAAATCTTCACATTCGGGCACCTATAGTGGCTAAACCGTGAGGAATTTGAAGATGATGCAAACTAGAGTCTCATCACATTTTGTGTGTATATTTTAAAAATATTTGTTTCAAATTTTTTGGAATAAGATTGCACTTCTTTTTCCATCTCCCACGAAAATAGGTTTTTTTTCAGAAAACAACATTTTTAAAAAGTGATGCTCACTGTATACAATATAACTTTTTTTGTATGAAGGATAAAATTATAATTTTTTCAAATTTAGATTTGTAACTACAATATCTAGCCCTTTCATTTGGTCTCATATTTTTTATTGAATATTTTTTCCTTAATAGAGTTTCAAAGTCAAACCAATTGCAATTTAGACATAGGCGAACTGTATACAACATAACATTTTCTGTATGTATCAAAATTCAATTTTATTTTTTTTAATGGATCAAGGACATCAATAACCAGCATGAACATATTTAAAAAATATATATTTTGATAATTTTCTATTTTTCCACATGTGCAAAACAAAGAGCTTGATTTTCGGTGAAAAACCTATGTTTAATAAAACAAAAAAACACATACATAATAAAACCAAAACATATTAAAATTATATTCATAGGATAGCTCATTTCAAGGAATACCATAATCATTTGAAATAAATTTTAAATGAATTCATTGATCCCACAAAAGATAAATCAAAAGTCATTTTTTATCGGCATTTTGATAGGTGTAAAGGAGACTCATTTATAGGTATGGTTTAAAACTAACGAGGTTCTATCCAAGGGGGTTTGATCTAAGGTGGCTTAATCAAACCCTCTTCAATTGGAATCCTTAAAATGAAACTTTTAAAGGCTTAAATCATTATATTTTCTAAAAATATGTGATCTCAAAAAAAATTAGTTCCTGTCAGAAATTGTAAACCAGCTTTGTGGGATCACCCTTTGATAAGTCTAGGTTGACCAATACACGGGAAGAAGAAATAGCCTCCTTTATAAGCTTAGAAGAATTTTTGGCTTCCGCCATCCATTTAAAAGTCTAGTCCTTTTTAAGTATCAAGGTAATAGGCCGAACAGTCCGTACGAAATCTGCAATCAACCAGCTAATGAAGTTGACCTTACCTAGAAATGATTGCACTCCCTTCTTGTTTATAGGTAACGGAAACTCCCATATCACATCAATTCTTTTAGGATCAATGGAAATGCCCTCTTTCGAGATGACATACCCCAACAGCTTCCCCTGGGGAACTCCAAACACACATTTCTTTGGGTTTAAAGAAATCTCAAATTCCTGGCACTTCTGGAAGACAAGCTCTAAATGATCGAAGTGATCATTGAAAAATTTTGAAAATACTATCAAATCATCTAGATAGATGAGTATAATTTTATTGATTAAATCCTTGAAGGCAATATCCATGGCTCTCTGAAAAGTGGCTCTGACATTCGAGATTCAAAAAAAGATCTTGGCATATGCATATGTTCCCCACTTTGTGGTGAATGTTGTTTTGTGTTGGTCTTGTTCTTTTACTCGAAAAAGATTATAGCCCAAAAAACCATCCAACATTGAAAACATTTATGAACCAGCTACAGTCTGTAGAATTACCTCCATTGAAGGAAGGGGATAATGATCCTTTGAGGATGTTCTATTCAAATCTTGAAAGTCTACACACAATCTTATATCTCCATTCTTCTTCTAGACTGGTACCAGGTTTGACACTTAAGTGTTGTGTTTGATCAGAAACACTATTCAGGATGTGACCAATTTATTTAGTTCCTGTGACATGAGAGATTCTATCTTTGGATTCATAAGCCTCTATCTTTGATCAACTAGCTTCGCCCCTTATGATAGCTCAACTGTATGCTTAATGATCCCAAGATCATATCCCTTAAGATCATCATATGACCAGGCTACTACACTCAGATACTCTTCACAAAATTTCCTTAGTCTATCCTTATTCTTCTGAGAAACTTCCTTTTCAACCTTGAGCTTTCTTTCTTCTCTGATATACAAATCTGTATAGTCACCCTTATCAGCTACGAGCCTTCTTTTGTCTCTTTTCGCATCATTGAAATCAAACAGGCTCTCGAGAGTGACTAGGCCTCTCGAAAGCTTGTTGGATTTCAATTGGATAATTTGATCCCCATAAAACGATCTTTGGTTGCAGATGATCAGAAAATTCTCCAAATGACTAGAGAAATGATGCAATATGGGTGTCGCTATCGAACACTTGCCAATCTTGATTGTTGTTTGGAACAACGGGTCTTACAATTACTCTCCCCGCATGCTTATTTTTCAATAACTCAGAGGCTGGCTCAAACTAAGCTCTAATAGTTTCCATTCGGTTAGCTTCGGAGTTCTTCTCTCTTTGTATAGCCTAAATATTAAATGCCTCAAATTTGTCAATAAGATCCTAAACTCTATGTCGGTAGGATCGCATACGGACATTTTTTGCAGTAGAAATCCCTCGGATCTGGTTGACCACCAACTCTGAATCTCTGAATACACTTATCTGCTTTGCGCCCATTTGTTCTACAAGGCTCAATCCATGGAAAAGGCCTTCATATTCTACTTCATTGTTTGAGCATGTGAATTGGAAACGATAAGACCTCAGTGTCTTTTCCTCAAATAGGGATGTCAAAAATATGCCTACTCTAGCTCCGGCTCTACATCTCACTCCATCAAAATGCAAAGTCCATAACTCTTTGGATGCTTCGCCTCCAGACTCTTTAGTAACTCTGGGCATCGACTGCCCTTCCTCATGTATGACATAAGTACCGAGTCCAATTGCCTGATAATTCCAAAAAGGGTTTGTATCAATAAACTCTTTCAATAAATTTTCTTCATCCTCCATCTGGGAGCTGGTAGCCTCTTCTTCTTCCAGAAATTCTACATAGAACCTCTCTTCCTAAGTAATTGAAGTATGTGTTGCTTCAAGGTTGAGCAAAGCCTCATCAACAACATGCTCGAAATGCAATGTTTCTGATAGTAGTTTCATCATGGCTCCATGTTTGGTCCTCAAAATCAGGTGTGACCAGTCCAGGGCTAAATATCCTCTAACATTTGCTATGAATTCTCAGGAGAAGCAAATCCTAAATAGAGAAGGAATATCAATGAGTACGGTATCCTAATTTACAGTGATACTGGGGTAGGCAAACAATGTCATAGGCAATCCTTTGATTACCCCAACGGTATCAAATTTATTTCCATCTAGCCGCATTACTCCCTTATTGAGAGGCTTATATTTTAAACCCAAAGCATCAACTACTTGTTTAGGCATGACAGTGGTGCTGGCACCAGAGTCAATCATACAATTATGCAACAGTTTGTCACCAATAATAAGTGTTAGAAAGAAAGGCTTGGGTTTAGGCTTACTCTCTTTTTTGGCTTCTTTCTTTTCTTCAAGTTGGTTTTTTAGAACTTTATCCAGGTTCGGAATGGATATCTTTTCTTCATTGGACTGAACAAGCCCCTTTGGTTCTTCCTCTCCCGACAATGCCTTTTGTAATAGCAATTTCTGCTCCGAAATAGCCAGGACATCCCACAAAGAAGTGTTGGTAAAAGAATTCTTCAGTTGTTCCACCACATTGAACTATGCTCACGACTGATGAGTTGCGGTTGCTTGCTCTTTAGGTTTTGCAGTCGGTATTGGCCTCGCGGCTGGTGCGTCTGGCTGTTTGGCAACAACTAGGATAATCATAGGAGCCTTCGCCTTCAGAGGAGGTACATTCAGAGAACTAGGAGGAACCACGCTAGCCCATGGTGGGACCGATGATGGGTCTACCGACATACTAGGCGTCGATTGAGATAAAAAATTAGCCAACGAAGATGTGAACTCTCTAGTAAATCTCTGCTTAGAACGTGTTTTGTAATAAGATTGCACTCATGGAATTTGAGTTATAGGAAAATGATTTGGAAATGCTGACTCCTCTCCTTTCGTCCATGAAAAGAGCACTTGGTCTCGAACTATATCTGACTCTTGCTGAATAGACATCCCTTGAATTTTGAGCAATGAGGATAGCATTGTCCATCTCCTGAGAGGCGTAAGATTGGTTGTCGGGATCAGGTGTGCTACCTTGACCACGTTGGTCTGTGATCTTCTATTGCAAATTTCCATGCAAGCAATTTCTCGGCATGTGCGCATCGTTACAAGGAAAACACCATGAATTAGCATCTTCGGCTAAGTTATTTTGTCCAGCCACCAACTCTTTATTTGAACTAGGATGAACAGTTTGCATCGGTAGAGTTATCGAAACCATCTGGTTACTCGGTTAAGCCTAATTATTCCCGCGCGATCTATCTTGCCACTGGTTCTATTCGTACGGAGCTTTTCCACCTTGGAAATTCTGTTATGCCAACTTTTGATAGCTATATTGCTGTCGCTTCATGGTAGTCAACTCATTAGTCATGGCCCGCATTTGTTCTCTCATCTCATTCATCTCGGCAGCCAAGTGATTAGGCACTGGAGCCACGATTGGAGTTGCGCTCAAGGCTATTTCGTGATATACGTACATAGATTGGGGAGGAGCTGTAGGTGCACTGGTCGAAGGAACTTTGGCTTCTACAACATTGCGCTCAAAAAACAATGGCATGATGGGTCTCAGTGCCAACTTTCCTATAGCGATTAGGCTATTTTCTGCAGCGACAACCAAGGCATAAGCATCACGAAGAGTCTCTCCGCAAAGAGCTTGTAACATCACGGAAATATCAGGGTTGACAGACTTTAGGTAGAACATAAACGCGAAGTCCGGGGGTAGATGACTACCAACAGGCACTCTCTGCCAGGTTGAATGGAACCTTGCATTGAAATTAGGTAGAGCTTCATGAGGAGAATGCTTTATATTTTTCAGTTGATGATATAGCAAAGATTTGTCACCAACATTCAAAAAATGCTCATAAAATGGGGTTTCGAGCTGGTCCCAAGTAGAAATAATATTAGCCTCAAGATTCTTATACCAGTTCAGTGCTTTTCCTCAGAAGGAGGCAGCAAAAAATGTGAAGGCTACATTTTTATTTGATACACCATGTACTAGACATACATCTACCACATCTTGCAGGTGTTTCGTCGGTGTCTTCGACTCATCCCCGAAATATTTAGGGATATCTTTTAGAGCGGAAGCAGGGATTGGGGCCCATACTACAGGAGGCACAGGTGCTACTATGGGACTGCCAGTATCCCAGGCTATGTAGTTTTTAGCGGCCATAGGTGTAGGAGAAATAGGAGACTACGGAGACGGAGGAGAAGGAGGAGGTGAAGGACTACCTCGGTAGCCTCTTAGATGCACATAAACTAATGGTGGTATGAGTTGGCCAGGGAATCGTGCGGTTTGTGACCTAGTTATAGGCTGATGGGTCATATACACTTATAAGATCAGGCGAACGTGCTAGTTCGCGTCCCATCGGGCGTGCTAGAAAAAGAACTGTTGACGCAAAATTTTATAGGTAGTAGCAGTCTTATGGGAAACTTAGCTATTGTGGGACATAATGTGTTAGCTAAATGATCTCTGAGATTTTATCGAAGACGACTCTTCATTTAGCGGGGCAAGTAAAAAGCTAGAAAGATAGTGAAATAAAAAATCTACACTATAGGCGATGCGCCAAAATCATAGACAAAAATACCAAAGCACAGTGTAGGATGCAAAGGCCCGAACCACCACAAAATACTATCTATCAAGTAAAATTTCTCAAAATAACTTTAAACATAACAAATACCCTCTAATTTGCACAGCATAATCTAGCATAACCCTAGCCAACATAGAGGAGTCAAGAAAAAATTATTTGTATTTATCAAACTATGAAAGATTAGAAAAGTTGAAGAATAGGCATTCATACAATATAAGAAGATAACAACACAAACTAATAGTCTTAGTAAATGTATAAAAAACAGAAAGGCTGAATTGATTTGGCACAGCCTACAGTCTCCAAATTTAATAAAATTATTACAAAGGCTTCTTCCCAGTGTTTGAGAGTTTTTTGTAACTTAATCAACAACCTAATTAAAAGAAACATGGTCGCAGTTATAGGCCAGTCCACTACCTGAAACACATTTGGAAAAAGAAATCCATGAGCAAGGTTCAATGCCCCAAATCACCTCGAGCCACCACAACAAAAAATGATCACCCAAGAGCATGCTAGCAAAGGCATTATAGGGAACGAAAAACCAGGCAGCAGCAGAAATGAACACGCGGTGCCACAGAAGAAAACGCGGTAGCAAGCGAGTACAAAAAGCACAGCGGCAATTCCAAGGTAACCAATGCATAAAGTACTACCACATGTCGTGCACAGGGAGCCCAGCAAAAAAGATGAAGGGATGCCCAGTGAAAAGCTTCGAGAGGGAGCCATGTGGAGCATGCTGAGCGAAAGAAGGTGCAAGCCGGACCCAGTTCGGAAAGCAACCAGAGAAGGCCATGTGCCACACAGATGGAGACTGGCAAGAGAAAAGTGATATGAAATTTAAAAAGCCTCGAGAGGGAGCCACGTGGAGCACGCTGAACGATGTGAGCGATCTAATGGTAAGGCATAACCATGAGGATAAAAATAAAAACCATGAAGGTTGGCGGTTTTTTGTGAAACAATCACTTTGGTAATACCCTTGTGCAGTACCTAGAGTTATTCCATCTCCCTCTTCTTCTATGGTATGGTCTATTAGGATTATGGAGCCTTGCAACTAGAGCATGAAGTATGGATGGTCAAGTGTTTGTTGCTCCTATGTTGTCATTGATGTCAACATGGTGATAACTATATGGGAAGTTTAGTTGGTTTACCAGAAGTTGTTCTTTGTCCATCATACTCTTTTGTGATGGATTAGTGTTTTTCTATTTGAGTCCAGAATTCACCGCAAGATTTGATATGACTCTAATATCTTCACCATGTTATCATGACTCATTCAAAAAGTTATATCCTAGATATTGAGATGTTTTTGGTTGTGAGAAAAAAATTATCTCTGACAAAGTTCAACTCTATATTCTACTATCGTTCCTTGTTTGGTCTACGATGTGGGAGACTCCACATTTTCTTAAGGTGAACATTATTATGCTGCATGGTTTTATTGATAGTCTTTATGTTGGTAGTATGATGGGAAATTAGTGCGTTCTTAGATCTGAAAGGTATTTCCTTTGACTTTTATTTGTTGGTTTGGATAATTGCATTCTAGTCTTGGTTGACTTAGCATATGCAATACATTATAGAGACTGGTTATGTTTTATGGATGTTAGTCGACTTGTTATAATGTATTACATGGATAAAATGTTTAAATTATTTATGATGCCAATAAGGAAATTTTTTATTATTTTGTTTTCATCTAATTAGGCCGACCTAATTGATGAATAAGATATACTTGTATATATATAAGATGTTTTGAAGTGAATGAAGAAGAGAAAAGTGTGTGTGGAGTATGAGTGAAAGGGTATGCAGAAGAAGAGGTGTGAAAAGGATTAAGGGGTATGTAAAGAGTTGAGACTAAATGATTTATCAGTTGTGGATTAGTTGAGCGATTGTTGTGTGAGGTAGTACTTCATATTTTGAGCTTCATTGGAATTGAACCCTACACATTGAATGTGTATCCTATCAGTTGAATCTTTTGGTAGTGAGCAACTATCTTTATATCTTGGTAGAAGTAGTCATCTTTTGTAATCAAGTAGTGAACCTTTCTAAGGATAATGATTCATGGCAGTGAGCCCTGTAATATTTCATATCTAGATATAATATATTGTGAGTTAACCCTCATCGTGGTTTTTCCCTTTTCAGGTTTTCAATGTAAAAATCCTTGTGTTCATGTGTATGGTTGCATTGATTTTTTTTAATTTTCCTTCTTACTGATTCAACCAAAATTGTGATAATGATTAGATGGATTTAATTTTGGTTTTATGGAATACTTATTCACCCCCACTCTCAGTATTCAAGATGTTCAACAATTGGTATCAAAGCTTGGCTCCTCAGAAGAAGCCTATCAACTTGAGGAAGGTCTCAGAATTTGAGTAAAAGATTGGTTTTCCTCCGAAAGTAGTCTCTGTTGGATATTCAGAAGATATAGAAGATCTGAAGGACAAGATGATGAAAGTGAATGAGTATATTGAACAGATGCAAAATAAAAGTGTTGAAGCATGTGATCTATTGGTTAAGGCAGACGAAATTGTCTTTGGCCTACTACAACAATTGAATGAGAAGAAAAGAACTAAAGAATGTCGGGAAATTGAAATTCAGAGGAAGATGGCTTAATGCATAAAGCTTGAGAAAGAAGCAAAAATATTAAGATCTGATCTAGAAAAGGAAAGAATTTTTGAAGAAAAATTTAAGGTAAGCTCGAAAATTCTTGATGAGTTGATTAATTCTCAGACATCGGCAATGGATAAGAGTGGTTTAGGGTTTGAGGAAGGTCAAAGTTCTAAAGAAGAGTGATCTACTAGTAAGAAGACCCAATGCAAAGATGGAAAAATCAAAGATGTACGAAGGAACTCTAGAAGAACTCTTGTCAAATAACCTGATGCTAAAACATATTTATCTTTCAATGGTGTTTTTTATTCCTCCAAGAAATTTGGTCATAAGGAAAAAGAGTGCAAAAGTAAAATGAATGATTCTTTATCGAGCAAATGTATTAATTACACGAAGATTGGATATAAATTTATTTTGTGTGAATATAAGTTGAATAAAAGAAAATTTTGAAAGAAGAATGCTATTTTCTATAAGTACTTCAATCTAGAACACCTGGATAATAACTACAGAAGAAGGAAAAAAAATTATCCGACGAAGAAGAATGATCAAATCATTGATCTAGAGGAAGTAAGAAAGGAAATGAAAAATATTTGGTGAATGGAAGGAGAATTCAAACAAGTTGAATCAAAATCATTAGTCTTATTTTTGGTGACCTCTGGTGTAGATACTCCCATCAATTTTTAAGTGAAGAAGTGGCTAAGGGGGAGAAATTATCAAAAAATCTAATAAACCCCCTCATCGATACTTGTGTCAATGCGGTAATGAAATTAAGGAATTCTATCAATCACATACATGTGAAGGATGACATCTGGATAATTTGAAAGAATGGAGGTGTACATGATTTTCGAGGTAATCTACCTACAAGTTGAAGCATTTATTGCAAAATCATTCAAAATGAAAGGAATAAATTTAGATAATTCAAAAGGCTTATGTATTTTCAAAGAAGCATGCAAAGGAAGTGTAGAGAGAAATTCAAAGTTTGAGTGTTTGAAGAAGAGATTAAGTGGATTCGAAGTAAGCTCTGGAAGGAAGATATCTATACATTTCTTGTTGGAATTTATAGAGGTATTCTTGTTTGTAAAATCTTTTATTTTTATTGCTATGGATAATTCAAAGGTTGTGAATAGTGTAGATAGAGTGCAAGTTAATTTGAAGAGATATTTGAAGAATATGCCAGAAGAGTTTGTTGGTGCATTCTCTTGCATCCCTCCAAGAGTGTTTCCCATAGAGGATATCTATGTATTTTTTTTATTGTAATACAAAAGAAATGTCATCAATTCCGTTGAGCATGCTATGGGAGAGTGAATTGGAAGAGAACCATGATGCCGACAGAGTGCTAGTTGAGAAAACTTTGGATGTTTTGAGGAAAGTCCCTTTGTTTGAATTTGAAAAGAAGTATATTTGAATAGTGTTGAGTAGAATTCATGATGAATCTTTGTAGATTGACGAGGCACATTTGATTACTAGAGAAGCTATAAGAGACATAATTGGTTTGTGTTCCTTCAAAATAATTCACAAATGGAAGGATATGGATGAGAAAGAGATAATTGAGGTTACCAGTGAAAATATTGAAGGGAAAGTGATTGATTTGAGATAAATTATGGATCCGGTAATAAGGTATGCTACTATGGTCATCAATCACAAATTTTGTATTCCTAGCAATGATTTTATAGTTTCTACTGTTGATGTACATACTAGTGTTGATATCGTTAAAAGAGGTATGGATTAATATGACTTATGTGAATTACTTTGTATACATATTTTCAGGAATTTAAAGGAAAACAAGAAGAGTAAGAAGAATATATTATGGTATGGAAATTTGGTTGTCTATTTACTCCTTTACTTTTTGAGAGAATTATGGGAAATAGGAAGGATAGAATGGTCAAATACAGAGCCTATTTCCCATCAAATAAGGAACTTCATCATAAATTTTGGTACCTTAGATGCATAAGAAACAACCCTTGTTGCATTATTTGAAACATTCTAGATGAGGATGAGTAGAAGGTGTAGGATTGTAGTAAGTGTTGTTGAAAGGTACTCCAGAAGCATCAATTTTCTTGTGTCTACAAATTTCTATCACTTGGAAGCAGTTGAATCAAGGTTGGTATGGATATCTGAGTTAGATTATGAAGTGTCAGAGGCTGAAGTTGATAATTATGATAAAATTCTTTCTGAAATCCCTAAGAATCTTAATGTAGAAGGTACCTTCAGTAGCATAACCAGAACAGGGAAGAAAAGGAAGAGTGTTGTTAAGCAAGAAGTTGTCAAAGGAAGTGAGTTTGAGTGAGCTCAACATGAGCATGAAAGAATAAATATTCAAATATATTTTGAAGAATTGCAAAAGGTTATTCTCTCTGCTAGTTTTGATTCATCTATTTCTACTGTGGAGAATCTTTGTGGAATGATTGATTCATTGAAGGTCTATGTCTTCGGACTTGAAGTGCATACTGAAATTAGGTTTGATGAAGGAAATTTGGAAGATATAAAATAAAAATGTGCAAATGCAGATAGTCTAGTGATGAAGGAGTTTGAGGGTTTACAAGTTTGTGAAGAAGAGGCATAGGAACTACTTTCTTTTTGTCTAGATTGGTTTGGCATTACATTGAACATAAGAAATGAGATAAGGATGAGTGAATCTCGAATGGGCTCTCAGACAGATACATATAGGTTAGAAAAAAAAGATAATCAAAGGTGGTCCTACATTGTTCAGCTTTAGGATAAATTCTTTTATGTGGAGGGTTATCCCACAATAGTGGTTTATAATTTTTGGCCAAACTGGACATTGAAATTATTATTTTTAACTAAATATTCACATTTGGGCACCTGTAGCGACTAAACCGTAAGGAATTTGAAGATGATGCAAACTAGAGTCTCGTCACATTTTGTCTATAGATTCCAAAAATATTTTTTTCAATTTTTTTGGAATCAGATTGTACTTATTTTTCCATCTCCCACAAAAACTTGTTTTTTTTTCAGAAAACAACATTTTTAAAAAGTGACGCTCACCGTATACAACATAAATTTATTTGTATGAAGGAAAAAATTCTAATTTGTTCAAATTTAGATTTGTAACTATGATATATAGCACTTTCATTTGGTCTCATATGTTTTTATTGAATAATTTTTCCTTTATCAAGTTTCGATGTCAAACTAATTGCAATTTAGACATAGGTGGACTGTATACAACATAACTTTTTTTTGTATGTATCAAAATTCAATTTTTTTTTTTAAATGGATCAAGGACATCAATACCCAGCACAAACATATTTAAAAAATATATTTTGATAATCTACTATTTTTCCACATGTGGAAAACAACGAGCTTGATTTTCGGTGAAAAACCTATGTTTAATAAAACTAGAAAAACACATAGATAATAAAACCAAAACATATTAAAATTATATTTGTTGGATAGCTCGTTCCAAGGACTACCATATTCCAGTTGGGTCTATGAAGTATAGTCTATTTTCATCCTCAACACAAGCTTCGAAGGGAAAAAATATTGAAGATTTTTGTGAGGGAGGGTGGGAAGGTGGGAAAAGGGGGGTTCGAGCGAACCTAAAGGGTTCGATTGAACCCCCAGGAGTTTGCTTGAAACCTAGTTCGCTCAAACTAGGGTTCAAGCGAACCCCCTTTCCATAATGGAAAATGCATGTTTCCACATTCAAAGGGGCTTGATCGAACCTTGGTTCGAACGAACCCCTTTTGGGTTCGCTCGAACCTTGAGTTCATTCGAACCCCTCAAAACATTTTTTTTTTGAGTGGGGCATTTTTTGGAAGTTTTCCTTCCTCATTCAAATTGTAAACCACTTTTGTGGGTTCACTCTACAGGATCAAGGGATAAAAGTTATCAAGAAGTTTTTCGCACTCAAAGACATGATTAAACTCTAACACACTTTTGATTCTAGTGCTCTTAGCTGTATTAGTGAATTATCAGATATTAATCTTAGTCCCAATACTTTAACAGATGGTGTAGATTCCTTAACTAAGCTTGATCTATTACACAAGACTCTTATAAGTGAAAAAGGTTCATGACAAGAAGGAAAAGCATTTTGGAAGCTCATCCTAGAGAGTCTCAGAGGTTCTTCTTCAGGTTAATTCATTTTCATGTTCATATCATATTGGTTATATTTTGATCCATATATGCATATATACATTTATATCGGACCCCATCCTTTGTCATTGATGTCAAAGGGGGGGGGAGATAGAAAGTTAGAGAGATTGAGAAATGAAGAGATAGAGGTTAATAGAGGAAAACATTTTTATGAAGAATGGTTTTGATACGGGAAGTATTCAGAATATTTAGTTGCAGTATATTAGAAAAATTTTTTGTCATGCATGTTGCCATCAATTCCAAAGGGGGAGATTGTTGCGATTATGGAGCCTTGCAACATCAACATGAATTATGGATGGTTTTTTTTTTGTTATTCCTATGTTTTCATTGATGTTAGCATGGTGATAACTATATGAGAAATCTACTTGGTTTACTGGAAGCTGTTCTATTTCAGTAATACTCTTTTATGATAGATGAATGTGTTGGTATTTGAGTCTTGAATTCAACACACGATCAGATATGACTCTAATCATTTAACCATGTTATCATGACTCATTCAGAAAACTATATCCTAGATCTTGAGACATTTTTGGTTGTGAGAAGAATGTTATCTCTGATAAAGTTCAACTATGTATTCTACTATTGTTCCTTTCTTGGCATACTATGTGGGAGACTCTACATTTTCATAAGGTGAACATTCTTATGTTGTGGTTTTAGTGACAGTCTCTATGTTGGTAGTATGATGGTAAATTAATGTGTTATCAAACCCAAAAGGTGTTTTCTTTGGGGTTTATTTGTTGGTTTAGAAAATTGTGTTCTACTCTTGGTTGACTTAGTGTATGCAATACATTATGGAGACTAGTTATGTTTTATGGATGTTAGTCGACTTGGTATAATGCATGTTTTAAAGTGAATGAAGAAGAGAGAAGTGTGTGTGGAGTATGAGTGAAAGGGTATGCAAAAGAAGAGGTGAAAAAAGGATTAAGGGGTATGTGAAGATGTGAGCCTAAATTTTTTTATGAGTTGTGGATTAGTTGATGACTTCTATGTGAGGTAGTACTTCATATTCTAAGTTTCATTGGAGATGAGCCCTGCACATTGAAGTTGTATCCTATCAGTTCAATCTTTTGGTAGTGAGCCACTATCTTTATATATTGGTAGTTAGCCATCTTTTCTACTCAAGTAGTGAGCCTTTTTAAGAACAACAAGTCCTAGCAGTGAGCCCTGCAATATTTTGTATCTGGATATAATTTATATTGTGAGTTAAACCTCAATGTGGTTTTTCTCTTTATGTTTTTTCCACATAAAAATCTTGGTGTTCATGTGTATGGTTGCATTGATTTGTTTTTATGTTCCTTCTTGCTGATTCAATCAGAATTGTGATAATATTTAGATGGATTTAATTATGGTTTTATGGAATACTAATGCACCCCCCCTCTTGTTATTTTGGATGTTCAACATGCTCACCTTCTTGTGGAAATCATCATGGACATAGCCTCTCTACTCAGGGTAATTGGGAGAACCTCTACAATGTTTCTCCTTGGTTTTAAGAAGCAATCATGGTCAGTAGAGTTGGTCCTTCCATAATATTTGATTCCCCACCTCCCCATCAACAAAGAGAGGAACTTATAGGTGCCCTACTAGAGATGTTTGTATCTAGTTTGATTCCAAAAAATTCCCCCAACTATCTCTTTCCATTTTACCTACTTGTGCTACTAAAGAGTAAAGAAATGAGAAGATAATGATGGGTGGGACCCTCTTGTGAACAATTCCACTAATATATGAGGTAAATCATATGATTGGAATCATCCTCATCCAACAATTTCCATTACTACCACTAGCTTGCAACACTTTTTGTGTTTTTTTTCTCTAGGCTGTTGTGCCTTGTGTACTTTAGGGGTGTGGATTTTCCACCCAACATTTTTTTTCATAGGTGTAACATTATTTTTTAAATGCTAATATATAAACTTATTTATGAAATCATATTCTTGGATAAAAAACTCCAAATAGTGTTCCTCAAAACCACTAGGTATTCCATAACAAGTATAAACATGAATTATTTTATGTAGATATAAATGATTTGGAGACAAGAAAATCACTTGTATACAATCAAATATTATGTTTACTATAAAATGAATAAGTATATAATCTTAAAATTGAATTTAGATAAATATTAAAAAATAATTCAATTCATTTTTTATTAGTTTACTTATAATACATATATATATTAAAATGGTTAAAGGTGTGTGTGGAAGTAACGAGATAACATGTATAAAAAGTTGAATACAACCAACAAAAACATCTCTTAGTCAATGATTGAAAAGCTAGTAAATTTTGGGTCAAATCATAGTGCCACTACTTTTGATTACCAAGATCCCAAGAGGGTGAGGTAAAACCATACAATGGATAGTCATATAAAATCATAAATAAAATATGCTCCAATAGAACACGACCATTGAAAAAACTTTGACGCCAAATTATATGTCTTCTTCTAAAAAAATAGTATAATAACTTGAATACAATAAGTTTAGTTTTGCAAAAGGGAATAATAGAAACAAATTAATATAGTATTGGCCTCTTTGAAGGAAAAATTTCTTGAGTAATACTTAATATAATATAATTCATGGATTGCCTATTGTTCTATCAAAACCCTCCATATAAACCAATTCTAGCTAGGAGAACTATTACTTCTCATGCATATGAGATAAACCTACATAACAAAATGGATGACTTACAAAGAATATGCATTGAGTTCTTTTATTAATAGAGTTTGATTAAAAAAAAAATTAAGTAGGATGAAATAGTTAGGATTATGAGTTCTAACACCACATCAATCACATAAATTATTTTTTTACCATATGACAACTCCAAGCTCTCTTGTGTTGTCATTCTAATACTTGTTGCATTACATTCCATTTCCACCAATTTTCAAGTGTCAATTACCTAACATAATCATAATGAAATCAACATCATTTGCATTATCACTTATTCTATTCAAACTCTTTTTAAAATTATTGAATTGATAAATGTCACTTATGTAAGGTGAAAATCCTTACATAAGCTACAAATATTATTCCTCACTAAATATTCTATAACAAACAAAAATGAATTACCTTTTTATAAGTATAAAAAAATGGTACACATCACAATCAAACATATAATCATAGCTTATCTTTATCCATAGAAGGCTAAATATATACTCATAAAATTGACTTTACATGAATATTAAAAGTTAACCCAATTCATTTTTTATTGTTATACCTCTAATACATATAAATTAAAATGATTAAAGGTGCGGTAGAATTTAAGAGAAGACATGCATACAAAGTTGAATACAACCAGCAATAATGTTTCCCATTCAGTGAATGCTTAGTCAAATCCCACTGTTTTCAACTTTTCCTGGTGTCCATATTACTCAGAAATATTGTTCGATTCCTGCCACTAATCTTTTCATGCAGTCGTTTTTTATGTCCTTACTAGTCAGTAAAATTATTCTATTCCTGCCAGAGAAATTGACTGCCAAATTATAAAACCTTTATTCACAATTGAGTAATTAGGAAAGAAGTATCAAGATCATTCTTGATATTGAACAGATTCTCACGCTATTTGAGCTTCTATTGTTTTGCCACCTGTTATGATGACCACAAAGATACGGAAATTTCGTTGATGCTGCAATTTTCTCCGTGCAAATGCTCTCCAGCTTTCACATTTCTTTTAAGCAAAGAACAATAGAAATCTCATTTTTAACTGATTTTTTCGTCATGTTTCCATTTCTTGAGAGTTGTATTGAATTCTTTTTGCTTCACGATCGAGGTGATCAAAACTTATAGTAATAAATTATGACTTTGGGTTGTTCAAAATATTCCATGGACCAGATGAAGCTTAAAGCAGAGTTTACAGTGTTTGCGAGTAAGACTGAACAGCGAAAGATTGAAGTAAACAATTCATTAGCACTTTAAGCTGTACAATATATGATGAAGTGGTCCTCTTGCTTCGTATTTAAGAAAACATACTGGGTGTGATATTGCCTCGGACTCTTACAAAAGTTCATTATCATCTTTACAGCAGGACTTCTATTTTGAAAAGTAAGAATAAGAACTTGTAAAAATTTACTCTCTATTTACATCAATTTTAAGTAGTAAGAGAGATGTTTGGAAGGTTCATAAAATTATATTTTGGAATATAGCTGTTTCCTAATGTTTATCTAATTTATGCGAGTTGTACATGTGATTTCATATATTTATTTTTTCAATAGTAATATTATATATAAATTTGAATTTGTTTTGTTAAATTTTTATAATAGGAGATAAACTCTTTCATAATCATTATGTAGCTCATTCTAATTTAATTGTATCTTTGCAGTATTTACATCTTAGTAGATTGTATAGTTAAAGATTATATAGTCACCATAATCAATTATACTCAACCTGTTAAGTTGCAAGTTTTGGGCGTACTTTTCAATTTTCAATCAAATGTCTATAAAGTATGTAGAAAATTGAAGCAACATACAAATATAAGTATTTCTACCTATGTATTTAGCATAGAAATTAATATAAACCACCACATAAGAAAATAATATTTAAAACACTTGCTAATTCCATCCAAATGTCCATTTGTGTATCCAAATGATTTTTTCAAGATATTGAAATGTGGATACACTCATTTCACTAGCAAAACAATAGCATTTTTTGGATGATGAAGCCAACAATATAATGTTGATTTGAAGATTGATGGATGAAAATGATGAGTTGAGGATGACTATACAATTTTGAAAGATTGGATGGATAGTTTGGATTAAATATTGGATTGTGCATTTAATCTATGATTGAGGGAGTTAATGTGGAGATGTTGCAAACATTAAGACCCTGAAAATTATTTTGATTCTGATTAAAATAATAATTATTAGTCAGCTAAATGTGATGAGTGAATTTGACTCACTCGTGGGTTAAGAGAATTTAGAAGTTAACTATTTTTTTGAAATAATTAACTAAGTATATGGAAGTGTCAACTAATTGTATGTGTAGACACCTATATTATCCCTCTTAATCATTAACCTTAATTATCATCATATCATTCCTTGAATCATTAATCACATTCATTAGTTCTCCATTTATTAATCATCACATTAATTATATATTAATAATTATTTTTCACATCACACTATCATTTATTAAATAATGATTATTTTTCATTTTATATCATTATCCTTTTAATTAGATAATTTTTATTATTTAATTTAATGTGATCTAGTTATGCACTTTCAATTTTTATTTTTACTTCATGATTAATCCATATTTTATATTCAGTCAACTCTTTCTTTCACAATCAATAAACTCCATCTCATATTAGAATCTCAATCTCCCCTCATCAATAAGCTTATTTGATTTTAGAATCTTCTTTATTTTCTTCTATTAATCAACTTACTTTTCAAATGGAAACATATTCCTCACATATATCTATCAGTTAAATACAATAACTCATTTTTATCTTCTTATGATTTCAAAATGATAGTTTTTGTTTTATTTTTTCAAATAGTTTTTTTATCATTTTAGAATATTCCATCTTAAATAAATTCTACACTATCAAAACCAAGCATCAATTTGATCAAATAAGTGTTATGATACTAAGTTTTACCATCCTCATCCAATGGAGAAGCAACTTTTTTCTTATTTTAGGTTTTTAGTGAGGTGGTTAGATTGGGAATTAGATTTTATTATTTTGCAATTCCAATACTATTTGTGAACATACCAACCTTTGACTATTGTTGTCTACGAGTGTGTTGTTTGTTTCTTTCCCTATAAGTTTTGGGTGTTTTCAAGAAGTTTTAAAAATAAAGGACTCATAGTTTCATAGTATCCACATGGAGTAAAAATGACATCACAATTGTGTCTATAAGGGAAGAGAAATTAATTTTCTTATATAATTGTCCATATTTTTGTGTAAGATAATATGGTAGACATAAAAAAAGTTAGAGTAAAAATGAAATCACAATTGCGTCTATAAGGGAAGAGAAATTAATTTTCTTATATAATTGTCCATATTTTTGTGTAAGATAATATTTTAGACATAAAAAAACTAACTTTTTGAGGACTTTCTTTTATAATCTATTCATTTGTGTGGATTTGTACTTTTTGGAATGTATTTTTTTTTAAATATTTTAAATTTTGTTAATAATAATTTTTATTTGATTTTCTAGTTAAAAAATTTATTGGAAGAAGTTTAATCACTTGGCTAAATTGTTTTCTCCTCCCCTATTTATTTTCTTAAAAATGTGAATTTGTAGTAAATTGTTAATAATTTTTTGCTAGATTTCTTAGATTTTTAATTTTTCATAGGCATTAAAAATTTGGTTCTAATTTGGATGATATTGATATATTAATTTATTAAATAAAACATCAAAAATTAGATATAATCATTTTCAAATTTTAAAAAATCACATGTATAAAAACTTGTTTTTTCATGTTTTTTTTTTAAATATAAAAATTCAATAAGGAGGGTAGTGGTATAGTTAAAGTTTTATTTTTGAGAATTTAATTTCCTATTTATAACTTATTGCTAAATGCAACCTGTTCTCACCATCAAAGAGAAAAACACATAAAAAAATTATTTTTGCAAGACAAAGATAAAGTTACAAACTTCTAATGAATTTTTTTAGCAACAAAATAATAAGAAGACAATTTTCTAGGAAAATTCTCTTTTGATGTTCTTTGTTTATATATGCACTTCTTTTCAATGAATTCTTTATAATATTTAAAAAATCCATCACATTTTGATTTTGTTAATTAAAAAAAAAATTGTCTTTTGATCTCAAAGGGTGTGTGTATATGCTCTTCTCACACACTTTCTGAGATCTTTAGAAACACAAACAAAAATACTTATTTTTATTTATATGTGATTTATTTGGTGATTTCATTGTCATAAAGGATAACCTCATCTCTAGTGTTCCAATGGAGTATAGATAGTGGGGGGTAAACTAAAACACACACCTCTTCAAAGTTGTGAATTTATCATTCAAGATAAACTCCCAAGAACTTTATACATTGGGGAGTTGAAGTAGAAGGGTGGGCTACCCTCTTCTCACAATTTTTTACATCTTTTTACTTCAAAATTTATGGATTAGGCCTCACAATCCCTTGTGAAATATACAATATTCCCTTAGATAGCCTATATCCCCTAACATGAGTCCTTCAACCATGTTTTAGTGTGGTACAAGAGATGTGGATGATACCTTTATGTTACTGAAAACATAATTCCACATGATGATATATAATTAATCATTGTAAAGCTTTTAGAAAAACATTTTAATATATTTCACATATACATAACTATCCCTATCTATTCATTCATAGGTAGATAGTACCAATTTTGGGCCCACACTAAGAGTCACTCTTACCTAAATAACTCTAGGATTATTGGTGGATTTCTTGTGTCTATTATTGTTCAATTGGAAGAATCCCCACTTAAATCCAAGCAGAGACCTTATCATTTGGAGCCTTATATTTTTTAATCTTCTATACTTTTCTTAGTACAAGCTTCAAGAAGCCAAAAACACAAAAAATTTAAAAAACCAAACAAAAAAAAGAAAAAATGATCTATTTTTTTGATTGTTTGTATTTAACTTGCACTAGGGTTTATAACTCCACCATTATCAATTATATTAACTATCCTTTACATCCAAACCCAAATCCCACACACCTTAGAATCCAACCATAACATTCTCAATTAATCATGAATCTTACACTTCATCGCACCAATACCAATTACCTCTAAACACATCTCAATTCATCTTCCAACAACAAAAACAATACACACTACCTCCCACATATTAACATGAGACACCTCTCCAAAAAAAAAAACTACCAAGCTACTTACCAAAAACAACCTAATAAGAATTTCCACCATTCCAAATTACTTACTAGTAACCGCTCTTCCAACAACTAAAACAACCACATTTCAAAAAATCCACAATATTTGGTTAATCATTCACCTACCCTCAATAAAAATATCTTGTAAAATTTAATCACCCATTTCTTTCATGAAGGGCTAGTCCACCCAATGCCCACACATAGCACAAAATATATTAAAACGTAAAAAATAAATGAAGGAAAACAACCAACTTTAGATTTCTTCTAGAAAGTTGAATTACAGATTCAAAAATTACAAAGCTATAGCCACATGGACTTGAATTACTAAAAAAACCAACTATATAAGAAAAATATACAATTCAAAGTCATAATTTGCATAAGGGTTAGTGTAGGACCATGGGGGTCCAAACTATGCCCTTAAGTGGCAATGAAAATTCAGAAAACCAAAGTTAGGAAACTTGACATAAAAAATTGAATGAGTTATTAACATAATTTAGAAAATATGTAAGAATAAAATTTGTAGAAAATTTAATTTACTTTCTAAGATACTATTCTTTTTTTGGAAAAAAATAAAATCTATTTGGTGAAAATTTAAAATTTCAATGCAGTAGTACTAAATTTTTCACGAAAAAAAAAGTAGGTGTATGTCTAACCAACCTAAGTACAAGCATAAATTAATATATTTATTTGAAAGTTTCAATATAAGTAGAGGATACATGCTCTAATGTGTGGTGTCTTTTTTTTTTTTAAATTTGCAAGCAAATAATTATTTATGAATTTTTTATTAAAACTTTTCAAAAATATTAAAACTTGTTTGTCGGACCACCATAACTTGGTCAAAAAATATTTATATTCAATTTTATTTTATTTTTATCCTAAAGTATGTGAAGCATAGAATGCGTTACATCTTTCAAATTCAAAAAAATGTGAAATAATTGAAAAATTATAGATGTTTTTCAAGCAACCTATCAATTCAGACTTTAGTCAGAATATATGTATAAAATAAATAATAATTATCTATTTAATTCCAGTTAAGGAATATCGTATATTTTTGGAAAGTTGATAATTTTCTCATTAAACCCTTTTTACTTCGTCAAATTTGGATACAGAAAAGGTTGTCAGCCACTTTTTGGTCATATCGCCACTTTTTGGACCCCCATGAACCTGCACTCACCCACTAACATATTTATCCTCTATATTCTCTATTCACCCCCTTGTTTGCAACAAATAAGTTCCTTGGAACTATTTTAAAAGTATAACTCTCATTTTTATTTAAGCACCAAAAGGTCCAACCATTCATTTTCTTTTCTAGGAAGATATTTCATTTTAAATTCAAATTTTGGTAGCACAACTTCCTAGATCCATAAACTTTGAATCTAGTATCTAATTCACTATTATAGTGTATCAATAGAAAGATCACAAAGAGATCTACAATTTCAAATCATGTAAAGATAATTTTTTTCTATTTTTTCAAGTTCTAATGAGGCTTATAAGGGCTTCAGATTTGAGTTTGAAACTTTAGAAGATAAATTTCCTAGGACAAAAACTTTAATATCTCCCAAATGCCACATGATATTGATATGACAATTAAGTGATTCTTTTTGTTTTACTCCTTGGGCTAAATTTTCATTTCCAAACATGCTTGTATAGGTTGAATTACTAATAAAATTACGTGACCATTTATTGCCTTTCTAGACTTTTGATTGTCCTAAACCCCTTATGTTTCATAACAAGATCCAAAAATGCTAAAGAAACCTACAAGAAAAAAAGAAAAAAAATCCTTTGTGTGATGCAATATTTATCCTATACTACCAAATGATCCTACATTAGGTACCCAAGGTAATTTAAGAAGTGACCTTGTCACATCTCTATTGTTATAGGAAAACCAAGATGGTTAAACCTTGTCTTAAATAATGATGGAAAATCTTCAATAGACCTTTCATTCCGCTTAAACAAATATTCTTCATACTACCCATTTTTTGTATGTCTTCCCACATGTCTATCCAAGATGTCTTCTATCTCAGCCTTCTCTAAAGTAGATGCCAAAATATTTTACTATTATTTTATTGGTCCATCCCCTATATCTCATTCATGATTCTCTATCAAATAAAAAATGTTGAGAACATGAGAGATGGTTATCCCACTCAAAAACTCCAACTCATAAAAATTTCTTGAATAGTGCTTCTTTAGGACCTTGCATTTTCTAAATTTCTTCATTTTCAACTTGTTATATGTTGCAATTTGGAGCCTTTCTTTCCCTAGGTGAACCATGACTTCATATCCAACCTATAATTCCTTAAATATCTACTTTTGACATTCCTTAGTCTTGTATTAAGAATTCATCTTATTGGTATAATTTATTACCTCTTTGTGCATGTTCTTTAGGTGCTCTACAAAATATTCATCCTCAAAACTACTCCTTTCCCCTTTTTCCATCTTCCTCAACTCATAATAATTCCTAAGACTAATCCCATCTAAAATTTGGAATGGGGATTTACTAATACTCCTATTAACCAAATTGTTTTATAAAATTATTTGTTAGTAATATAAAATCTCATCCCTTGGGCTTATCTTATATTAGCCATCTCACCAATTTTCCTATACTCCTATTTATCACCTCTATCTTCTCATCAGCCTATGGATGGTGTGTAGAATTCAACTTCAAATTGGTCTTCAACTTCTCCTAGAATGATCTCAAAAAATACCCAAAAAAATTCTTATCTCAATCTAAGAGTATACTCTTTGGTAGACCTTATAGCCTAACCAATTATTTAAAAAACAACTCTGCAATTTGAAAAACATCACTCATCTTATGAAAAGGAAATAAATGTGCCATCTTTAATATTCTATCAGCCACCATAATTATTAAATTGTGTCCTCTCTATTTCCTTAGTAAACAAAGAATAAATCCCATGCTAATATTTTGTCATAGCCTCTTTGGTATAGGTACTAGCTAACATAGTCTAGTATTCTAACTTATCCCCTTAGCCATCTAGCATAATTTATGGGTATGTGCAAGATCATCATGGAAAAAATAGGCCCTTAAGTGGCAATAAAATTCAGAAAAATCAGAGTTAGGAAACTTGATGTAAAAATTTGAATAAGTTATTTATATTATTTCAAAAATATGTAAGAATAGAATTTTTAGCAAATTGAATGTAGTTTCTAAAATACTAGATTTATTTAGAAAAAAAAATCTATTTGGTGAAAATTAAAATTTCAATGCAGTAGTACTTAAATTTCAGGGAAAAAATAAGAAGTAGGTGTCTGTTTGACCACCCTAACCACAATAAAATGATAATATTTTTTTATAATATTTTATATATAACTAAAGGACTCATTTCCCGATGTGATGCATATTTTTTTGTAATTTGTTTCCAAGTAAATAATCAATTATGATTTTTTTATTACAAATTTTAAAAAATATAAAAACTCGTACGTCTAGCCACGTTAACTTGGTCAAAACTTCATGAAATTCAATTTTTTTTTTTTTTTAATCCTATAGTATGTGAAGCATAGAATGTGACACATGTTTTAGATTCAAAAAATGTGATACCATTTGAAAGTTATAGATTTGTTTCAATCAACCTATCAATCAGGACTTTACTCATAATTCAAATAGAAAATGAATAATAATTATTTATTAAATTCAAAATAAAGATTAATTGATACTGGTGGAAAGTTGAGAATCTCTTTTAAAAACCCTTTTTGTTTCATCAATTTTGGGTAAGAAAAAAGTCCTCAACCACATGGGCCATCATATCACTTACATATCACCACTTTTTGGCCCATCATGATCCTACACATACCCTTACAACTATTAACAAACTTCTTCACATCTTGGTACAAATGTGGCTTGTAATAATTCTCACTCAACTAATTTTTCCTACTAATCCTCCACTATGGTTCTCATTAATAAGTTTCTCACTCACAAAACTCCTAGGAATGGACAACTAGCTTCCTCTAAACACAATACCATCCTAGATTATTTAATCTATCCATCTTGTCCTATCCAAAGAAACAAGTTTCTGTTTAAGGTGAAAAATAGGGTCCACCAAAATTTACCAACAAGATGATGGACCACTAATTTTTATAAGACCCTAAACACTCAATTGTGTCTATGATAAGATACAAATAACAATCATAAATGCTACCTAACTAATATAGAAACTATGGGGGAAGTATTTAGAGCATAAAAAGTTGTGTACTTGGTCAAAAAGTTGTTTTTGAGATACAAAGGACTCATCTGCCTTCAATGGTGAACGGGTAATTTTAAGGTTTAAATACATTGATATCAAGATATTGTTCCTTGTTGTTTGCACTCTCAAATTCATTTTTATCAGCTTCTGGAAGTATGTATGCATTTCAGTAGCTTTTAGTCCTTGGCTTGCACTTTGAATGACAACTTTGACAATTTTGCTCCAAATCTTCCTCTTCTTGATCTTCAACCTATAAATCTGAAATCACACACTTAAGGGTAGAAAAACTTGTTTTTTAGTGAATGGTGGTTCTCCTTATTCAAACCCCTTGTAGGTAATCAAACCAAATGATGAAATGAAGCATGAAATATAAAATATGCAAATGATATCACCTTCGATGTTGTCTTGCAAAACCAATCTACAATCTAGCATGTAGTGGTCACGAAGAATGTAGATCTTGGATGTGAGAAGATGATTGTAAATAGATCCTCAATGCAACATTGACTATCTTAGCTCATACACATGAATGAATGCATTAAACCCTTGACATGATGATATGGTCTTCAATTGTTACAGTGAACTCTTGAAATCTTCCTTGAAATGTCTTGAAAATGCTCCTGAAATTCTCTAATTCTTGTAAACTTGAATGCTTAGGCCCCTTGTAAACTCACTAGGAGAAACAATGTGAGTGTAACCTCTATTTATACTAAATTAGGAGATTAACTCCAAAATTCAAATGGTTAAGGCTGATACGAAATCTGGAAAGAAAATTTATTAAATTCCCACCATAACGAAATTCAAAAAGGGGGTCTCACTAAGGGAGGACCCATTCGTCACCTAGGGCGAATGGGTCCTAACTCAGTTTACTAGGACCTAACCCCAAGGGATTGAAAGAGGGACAAAAACCAATTCAAGATAAACTGAAAAAGGGTTCCAGTTATGTTAAGGGAGGACCCATTCACCACATAGGCCCAATGAGTTCTGGCACCATTTCCCAAGACCAAACTTTTCCGAATGAAATATTTTGTTAATTGGATTATTGGTGTAGGAGCACCTTAAGGTCTTTTGAAAGGTCTTAGCAAGTTTTTGCTTGTAGGTGGTTCTAGCCAACCACCAAGGTAATAAGGACTATTTGATAAAGTCCCGAGGTTCATTTGATGTGTGTGTGTGTGGCAAGTTTGTTTGGAGTCTTGAGTTTGTGTATTCTTAGGACATCCTGCAGAGTTGTCATGACACCTTTTCCTAAACACTAGGAATATTTTATGTTGTTCTTAGCCCAACCTAAGGGTCCCAACATGTGGGGATAGGATATATAAGCTAATACAAAACCCTAACGTGACAGTTGGATGAGTTGGAAGAGTTGGAAGTATGGATTGTGACTTGGAAAGAATAAGTTTTTCACTGTGTTTTTGAAACAGAGCCTTGATCTAGTCAATTAATGGATTGAAAGGACTGAACTAATTCATTGAAGCTTTATTTTGTGACTTGTAACTACCTTTTGTGGCATTGGTTTAGTTGTTTGGCATGACTAGTTAATAGTTTTGTAGATTCTTGTGTTCTTCTATTTCACTGCCCAGTTTAGGGTTGGTTTTGTAAAGGATGCTCCCCACTTGAATTCCCATGGATGAACTTCCATGGCCTCTTGGAATCAAGTAGGGGAGCTTGTATATAGTGTAAATATGGTCTATGTATTCTTTGTTTGCAGGGGAGCTAATAATTTCATCAAGCTCTAGGCGAGTGCAGGGGCATTTTGGATAGCTGCTTGAATAGAACAGAAGCAAGAAGGCTTTCTTAATGGATTGGCTTGTGTCAATCAATGGTGTAGAGGTGTAGGGGTATGTGTATGCAAGGAGAAGTGCAGAGGAGGCAATTAGAGCCCTAAAATAAGTTGAAGAAACCAGACTGTGTCACATACCCTAGAAACCCTTGAAAATAGGGGTTTGGTGATAGGCCTATGTACGAACACTAAGGAGGTCTAAAACCTAGGAAATATTGAAGCCTAGGAGGTCTATAGAGAGAATCCCTAAATATTTTGGGGGTTTGTTAAGGAAGACTTGGAGTTATTCCAAGAACACTGGTTTTAGGAGGCCTGATTGACCAAAAAGGCTATAAGGCCTAAAATCAAGGTTTACTTTAATTCGATGGACAAAGGAAGAAAGAATCCAACAAGATGGATTAGAGTGGAGTAAGATCACCCAAGTAATAGTTTGTAAGACCTATTCCTAGTCCCAAGAATGTCTTGGGGAATGTTGTGGAAAAGTTGAGCCCAAAGGTGCCTAGTAGGGGTGTGAGAGTAAAGGTGAGTGTTTGAAATTGGTGGAGAGCCCTATAAGGAGATAGGGGTCTTAGGAGTGACCTCTGATTAGGGTAGAGAAGAATACCCTAGTAATACCAAAGAGCAGGTCTTAGAAAGATAAAATGTGCTCTTGAAACATAGTACTCCCCATCAAATTGTTATCAGAGCCTAAGTTAAAAGGCTTGAGAATTGAGAACTGTATGCCAGAGGGACGTGAATCAATAGGGGAAAGCACCATGGTGACCAATACAAAATTGGCTAGAGATCTGACAGAGCAACAATAAAAGAACAAACGTCTTGAAGAAATTGTGGAAGAAATGAAGCAAAAACTAGAAGAGGTTTCAGAGACTGCAGGCAAGATGGAAGTGGAATTAGCAAGGTTTAAAAACAAGGGTAAGAACCAAGTTGGGGAAGAAATAGAACTAGAACTTGACCGTCCATTAGTAGAGTAACCCTTCCTCAAAGAATTCAAGGCACTAAGTGGCAAGGCACTAGAAGGCATCCCTTTTTTCACAGGAAGAATGGATGCAAAATTAGTTATCGAATGGATTGAGGGAATGGAGAATCACTTTGAATGTGATGGGGTTATAGAAGCACAAATGGTGAAGATAGCCAAATCAAGACTAGGAGGATAGGCATTAACTTGGTTGAATTTTTCGCAAGAAGAAAGAGAGAAGGAAGGCAAGAAGCCAATAGGAAATTGGAAAACTATGGTGGCTAAGGTAAAGGAAAACTATCTACTTGAGGCTTATGACATCCAATTGCATAAGAAGAGGCAAAATATCAGTCAGAGAGAACTAGATGTAGTTGCCTACATAGAAGAGTTTCAAAAACTAAGCTTGAGGTCTATAGTGCAAGAAAGTGAAAGCATTAAGGTTGCTAGGTATCTAAACAGCCTTAGATGGAACATACAAGAAGAGTTGAGTCTCTTTACACTTACTACCCTCCATATTTTTTATCAGATGGCTATTAAATTGGAAGAAAAAATGAAAAAGAAACAAGATTCAAGTACTAGGGGTAGAGGAAAAGGCAGAGACCCTAGAGGTGGACATAGAGGAAGGAGCAATGAGAACAAAGGCCAAGGAGATTCTAAGGTTGGTGAACAATCCCATGAGACAAATACTAGAGGGGGATATAGAGGTAGAAGTTCACACAATGGTGGAAGAGGCAGATTAGGAGGATTTGGGAGAAACTCTCACTTTGCTTCCATGAAGTGTTACAATTATGGGCAATTGGGTCACCCTCCATATAGGTGTCCGGATAAGCCAACATCTTCATGAGATGAGAAAAGGGTTGCTTATGTCTAAGATGAGGACTATTCTAAACATTCAGAGGTGAGTTTAGATTTGGAGAAAGGAGAGAATCTCATGTTGAGAAGGATCTTGATCAAAGCACATACAGAGGATGAACACGAACAAAGGAGGGCTCTTTTTAGAGTCAAGTACAAAATACTAGGCAAGGTATGCAACGTAATCATTGATTTAGGATCCACTAATAATGTCATCTCAGAGGAGGCAGTACAGAAGTTGAACCTCATTAAGATACTACATGAGTGTCCCTATAAAGTTACTTGGTTGAACAAGGGGCAGAATGTATTGGTCAACGAGCAAGTATGGGTAGAGTTTACCATAGGGAAGTATCAAGATAGGATACTATGTGATGTGTTACTAATGGATGCATGCCATTTGTTGCTTGGTAGACCATGGCAATATGACAGGGAGGCAGTACACCATGGCAAGGAGAACAATTACTCATTCAAAAATATTGGAGTAACTTACAAGATTCAGTCTTTAATAGAAGAAAGCACAGTGGAGAAGGCAGAATCCCATACACTTTTGATGAGTGGGAGGAAATTATTAAAATACATAAAGGAGGAAGAAGGAGTTGGGTATGCTATCATGTTGAAGCCAAAGGAGGAGGAGTCACCTAGTCAGTCACCAATGTCAACAGAAGTGAAGCAATTGTTAGACCAGTTCAAGGACATTGTTTGTGAAGGTACACCACCCACACTACCACCTAAGAGGGCAATCAATCAATAGATAGAATTTGTTCCAAGAGAAACATTGCCTAACAAGGCTGCATACAAGATGACACAGGAGCAGAACAAAGAGATAGCAAGGCAAGTTCAAGAACTCTTGGACCAAGGGTTGATCAGAAAAAGCATAAGCCCATGTGCTGTCCCAGTGGTGTTGGCTCCTAAGAAGGGAGATAAGTGGAGAATGTGTATTGATTCTAGGGCAATAAATAGGATAACTATTAGATATAGGTTTCCTATTCCTAGAATAGAAGATTTAATGGAATTTTTAGGGGTTGCTAAGTATTACTCCAAGATTGACTTAAAAAGTGGCTACTATCAGATTAGGATGAAAGAGGGAGATGAATGGAAGTAAGCTTTTAAGACCACAGAGGGGTTATATGAGTGGTTGGTAATGCCATTTGGGCTTACAAATGCACCTAGCACTTTTATGAGGGTGATGAATGAGGTCTTGAAGTACTATATAGGAGTCTTTTTGGTAGTCTACTTAGATGATATCCTCATCTTTAGTAAAACAAAAGAGGAACATATGAAGCACCTGGAACTTGTGTTGAAGAAACTTCAAGAGGAGAAGCTCACCATAAATCTTGAGAAGAGTGAGTTTATGAAACAAGAGCTAGTCTACCTAGGATTTGTAGTATCTCAAGGGGACTTGAAGATGGATAAGAGAAAGGTTGAATCCATTCTCAGTTGGCCTACTGCCAAGATAGGGATTGAAGTCAGAAGTTTCCATGGGTTAGCCCAATTCTATAGGAAGTTTATTAGGAGATTTAGTGAAATTTGTGCACCAGTCCTTGACACCATCAAAGGAGGACTTAAGACAAAGTTTGTGTGGACCAAAGAAGCCAATGAGGGGTTTGAGAGATTAAAGAAGGAAGTAGCTACCCAACCAATACTAGTTTTACCAAGTTTTGAAAAACTATTCATAGTGGAATGTGATGCAAGCAACATAGCAGTGGGTGCAGTCCTAAGCCAAGAAGGCAGGCGAGTGGCATTATTTAGCGAGAGGCTAAATGAAGCAAATTCTAGATATTCATCCTATGACTTAGAGCTATATGCTTTAGTACAAGCCCTTAAGAAGTGGAGGCACTATTTGTTTCTTAAAGAATTTGTGGTATACACTGATAACCAGGCCTTAAGCTACATAAACACATAGGAGAAGCTCAGTTTGAGGCATATTAGGTGGATGGAGTTTCTACAATCATATACTTTTACTATCAAGCACAAGAAAGGGGTCAATAACAAAGTTATAGATGCCCTTAGCAGAAGGTTACTTACCATACAGGAGATACAGTTACAAAGTACAGGGTTTGAAGGGTTCAAGGATCTTTATGAAGGAGATTTAGATTTCTTAGAGATCTATAAGGTGTGTACTAATTTTGAAAATCACTTTCACAGTGAGTATGCAGACTACACTTTACAAAATGGTCTATTGTTTAGAGGGAAACAACTATGTGTTCCAAGGTGTTCCATGAGGGAGAACCTCATCCAAGAAAAGCACAATGGCAGTTTGAGTGGAAACTTTCGGTTAAACAAGACCCTAGACTTAGTGGAGAGATTCTATTGGTGGCCTAAAATGCAGATAGATCTAAGAAGGTATGTTGAGTAATGTGGAGTGTGTCAGAAGGCAAAGGGAACATCAAAAAATGCAGGTCTTTACCAACCATTTCCCATCCCAAACAGACCATGGGAGTGCATAAGTATGGATTTCATAGTAGGGCTACCTAGGACACCAACTGGTTTGGACAATGTGTTTGTGGTAGTAGACAGATTCAATAAGATGAGTCATTTCATCCCATGCAAAACAACACATGATGCTAGTCACATTTCCCATCTATTCTTCAAGGAGATAGTAAGGATACATGGGTTGCCAATGAGCATAGTTGTGGATAGAGATGTGAAGTTCATGGGACACTTCTAGAAGACTCTTTGGAGGAGGCTAGGAACCAACTTGTCTCATAGTTCTGCATATCATCCTCAAACGGATGGACAGACAGAGGTGATAAATAGGGTGCTTGGTAACTTGTTGAGGTGTCTGACTAAAGAGTATGGAAAAGGATGGGAACAAGTTATTTCATAGGCAGAATTTTCCTATAATGATAGCACAAACAGGACTACTGGTAAGAGTCCATTTGAAATTGTATATGGGTTACATCCAAGAGGTGTACTTGAGCTAAGAGACCTAAAGGGTTATGAAGGAATCAATGGTCATGCCGATGATTTTGCTCAGTCAATGAGAGAGGTTCATGAGCAAGTAAAGAAGACATTAATGGAGGTTAATCAGAAGTTGAAAGCTAAAAGAGATGAAGGGAAGAGAGATCTACAATTTGAGATAGGTCATTTGGTAATGGTATACTTGAACAAGGCTAGACTAAAGAAGGGCATACCAAGCAAGCTACAGATGAAAAGGATAGGGCCATGCAAAGTGTTGGCTAAATATGGTCAAAATTCCTACAAGGTGGAACTACCCAAGGAGTTGTCCATTTCTCCTATCTTCAATGTGAAAGACGGTGAAATATAAAGGACCCGAGATGAATGATGAATAGTATAGTACTGAGGTGAGTAAGGATGTGGAAGAACTCAAGGTAACTGATCAGATCATACCATAGGTTGACAGGATTATAAATTCAACGGTTAAGAAGAAGACTAGGCACAAGACATACATGGAGCACCTAGTGAAATGGAGACACCAACTAGAGTCAAAGGCTACCTGACTAGTAGAGAGTGAATTCAAGAAGCATGGTATCAATGAGGAGTTCTTAACACCACATGTTCCTTAACTTCCTTGTTGTAGAGGGGGAGAATGGTGCAGGAGCACCTTAAGGTCTTTTGAAATTTCTTAGCAAGTTTTAGCTTGTAGGTGGTTCTAGCCAACCACCAAGGTAATAAGGACTATTTGATAAAGTCTCGAGGTTCATTTGATGTGTGTGTGTGTGGCAAGTTTGTTTGGAGTCTTGAGTTTGTGTATTCTTAGGACATCCTATAGAGTTGTCATGACACCTTTTCCTAAACACTAGGAAGATTTTATGTTATTCTAAGCCTGACCTAAGGGTCCCAACATCTGAGGATAGGATATATAAGCAAAGACCAAACCCTAACCTGATAGTTGAATGAGTTGGAAGAGTTGGAAGTATGGATTGTGACTTGGAAAGAACAAACAGAGCCTTGATCTAGTCAATTAATGGATTGAAAGGACTGAACTAATGCATTGACACTTTATTTTGTGACTTATAACTACCTTGTGTGGCATTGGTTTAGTTGTTTGGCATGACTGGTTAATAGTTTTGTAGATTATTGTGTTCTTTTGTTTCACTGCCTGGTTCAGGGCTAGTTTTGTAAAGGATACTCCCCACTTGAATTCCCGTTGTTGAACTTCCATGGCCTCTTGGAATCAAGTAGGGGAGCTTGTATATAGTGTAAATATGGTCTGTGGAGTCTTTATTTGCATGCGAGCTAATAATTTCATCAAGCTCTAGGCGAGTGTAGGGGCATTCTGGCTAGCTGCTTGAATAGAACAAAAGCAAGAAGGCTTGCTTAACGGATTGGTTTGTGCCAATCAATGGTGTAAAGGTGTAGAGGTATGTGTCTTGGACATGTGTATGCAAGGAGAAGTGTAGAGGAGGCCATTACAACCCTCAAATAAGTTGAAGAAACCAGACTGTGCCACATACCCTAGAAACCCTTGAAAATAGGGGTTTGGTGACAGGCGTATGAATGGACACTAAGGAGGTGTAAAACCTAGGAAATATTGAAGCATAAGAGGTTTATAGAGAGAATCACTAAAGATTTTGGGGGTTTTTTAAGGAAGACTTGGACTTATTCCAAGAACACTGGTTTTAGGAGGCCTGATTGACCAAAAAGGCTACAAGGCCTAAAAACAAGGTTTACTTGAATTCGATGGACAAAAGAAGAAAGAATCCAACAAGATGGATCAAAGTGGGGTAAGATCACCCAAGGAATAGTTGGAAGACCTATTCCTAGTCCCAAGAATGGCTTGGGGAATGTTGTGGCAAAGTTTATCCCAAAGGTGCCTAGTAGGGGTGTGAGAGTAAGGGTGAGTGTTTGAAATTGGTGGAGAGTTCTATAAGGAGATAGGGGTCTTAGGAGTGACCTCTGAGTAGGGTAGAGAAGAATACCCTAGTAAGACCAAATATTAGGTCTTAGAAAGAGAAAATGTGCTCTTGAGAGATAGTACTGCCCATCAATTATAACTATTGTGATAGATCTTTAGGAGGTATCATAATTAAGGCTTAAAAGGGGGTTAATTACTCCAATTACCTACAATTAATTAATGACCATGTAGATAAATGTGAAATATTTTTATAACACTTTACAATAGTTAAACAAGGTATGCATTATGTACATTTTATTAGAAAGAGGGGCCCATTAGGCTTAATTAAGCAAATACATCCTAGAAAAGTGTGAAAGTGTGTCACAACACTTTAAAACACCATTGAAAAGGATCAATTAAGTACTGTTTTAGTGAAATAAAGGTTCTAGAATAGTGTGAATGTGTACAACACATTACAAAACCACTCCAAGACATCATTACTTCATTTTTTATGTCAATTATCAAGGTAATTAAGGAAAAAGGCCTTATTTTTCCATTACTACATTTCCACCCCACTTTAGTGAGAGGATGACCCCATGTCAAACTTGAGCTAAAGTAGGCATTCAATAAACTTAAGTATGAAGCAATAAGAAAGATACATGATCATACCCTTGCCAAAAGAAAAAGAAAAAAATAGACCAAGTACAACCATTTCAACACGATGTCAGATAGGGTTGTTTGTCCATGACATATGATGTTCACTCTAGGGTAGTGGAACCATAGTCTGTCCACTAGGTGATTTGTCCCAAAATATGTATTCTCACTTTGGGGTAGTGGAACCTTAGTGAGAAAGTCCTGCCAATGTGTCAGCTTCTCACCGTACAATGAGAAAGGCATGCAAGTGTATTGGCTTCCCATCATAGTATCCATACCAAAGTTATCCTCTTGATAACTTTAATAAGGCACCACAAAGTAAATTCTTTTGTTAATGATTTTATGAATGTCATGTAAAATTTTGTTAAAGCGGATTTTGTTTTGTTCATGTAATGGTCTTCCTCTTAGGGAGAATTGTGCCTAATGTCTCCAAGAGAGGAAAAGTCAAAAGTGTCAGATTGTTGCCCATGGGATACCTCATTCGCATCATGCCATAACAATAGATCGTACACTCTTGGACGACATCAAACCTAATGACACCACCAAGAAGAGGACACATCACAAGAAAAAATAAAAATCATGCCATGAAATTTTGCCAAAAGATGTCATCTATGTATGTCCCCATTTTAAAGAGGTTCCCACACCATTACTGTGATCAATTTCTTTAAATTAGCCAACATTTTTTATCCTAAGACATGAGATATTTCCTCATAAAACCATATGCCAAGTCATATGTTTCCAAAATAAGCTACGTCATGAAATAGGAAAGAAGGTTTCCCTCATAAATACGAAAGGGATCTATGGATTTGGGGTCAATATGTTTGTGCTACAATATTGTCATAGAGCATGGAACTTTCATCATTCCCCAAATACACATAGAATTGGAAGAATGACATAAAGAGAGCAAAACAAAGAAAAATCCTTTGGGGTCAACATGGAAGAGACATGAATGTCTCGACAACTTGCATCATCCCCAAAAGGAAAACACAATCACAAATGAAAAATATAAAGGAAAAAAATCGGTTCAACATGGAAGAGACATGAATGTATTGATGCCTTGTGTCATTCCCAAAAGGAAAATGTAAGACAAATGAAAAAATATTACGATATAGAGAAGAATGAAGATACATATAGAGGAGTGCATAAAAGAGAGAGGATACATCAAACAAAATTTCACAAGGGATCACATTATGTACATGCAATCACATAAAGAAAAGTGAAAAATAAAAAGACTAGTAAGGCATAAGCAAGTCAACCTAAAGCAGGTCATCTGCCTCCCAATCTCGGTCACTATAAACGAAAGGTGGGAAACTAGCCAAAGGGAAAAAATTAACTACCAAACTAGGACACACACCAAGTTCAACACTCTTATTAGGAGATTTGTTATTTAAGCTCGTAGAAGAAGAAAACAATGCTTTCAAATCATCATACACTTGTTCATCAATCTTTGCAATGTCAATGCCATCATCTAAATTAGTCAGAGTAGCAGGTCGAATAACAATTTACATGCAATGTTCTTGTTTATGTTACAACAAGGGTTGAGAGTCATCATGCATTACTTTAGGTAGGTTTCAATTTTTATTGTCTATGTTATTGTTGTTTTCCTGAGTTTGGAATCTAGGAGAAATAGCATGACTTCTACATGTACGCTCTCTATCACTTTTATTTCTTTTCTGTAAGAGTGGACTTTACCATAATAGGTTCCTTCTCTTCCTCGGGAGGAATAGAAGAAGCTACAGTAGGAGGTTGCTCAACTCCTTTTTCTTTGACTTTGTAAACATGTTCGAATCTTGGAGGGACAATGGGATTGCTTGTTTTATCTTGTGGTCTCTTGTATAAAATTGCAAGAGGTTTGTCTAAAGGTTTTTCTTGTATTTTTGGAAGTTTTTTTGATTCAATCATTATCTCATCAAGGCTGGTTGGTGCAGTCATAGGTTGAGGAATGTTGAAAAGGGATAGTTCAACTCTTTTTTTTCCCTTGAATTTTTGATATGATTTTAAAAAAACATCTTCACAAGGCTTGATAGGTTCCATATGTTTGGGCCAAAATTAATCTAATGAAAAATTCCCTTTTACCAAGGACAAGGATGGATGAAATCCACTATGATGCACAGTGAAGATATCATTGCCAAATGGAAATTTTAGACATTTATGCACAATCGAAGGGATGACATTCAAGGAGTGAAGCCATAGGTAGCCTATCTTAACACAAAATCGGTCCAACTATGGGATGATGGAGAATGAGACTATTAATATTTTTGGTCCAACTTTTAAAGGGAGATCTATCAAGCCTATCGTAGGGCAAGAAAATCCATTGTGTGTCCTTATCCATTCTTTTGGGTTATCATATGTTTCTTGATATATCTAATGAACATATAAGAATTATTTTGTGGTCACATTCTCTCCTCAAATGGGATCAATCGAAATCTCATTAGTGGGCTTATTATTGATCCGACCAACTATGTAAAGAGGACCATCAAGTGCACGTTGAGGTATGTCATTGTGTGAGAAAGCAATGTCAAGAGATTGTCTAGTCAAGCCCTTATCAGGTATAGCTTCCATAAATGCAATCACTTTATTTTTGGTATGTTGCTTAATGGTATTCCTATTGTCATCATTCATGTCAACATTCATCACATCATTCTTCGTTTCACTAAATTTGACAAATAAAATATTGTGTTTAGCCATGGGATTTGTAAAAATTTACAAATTTTGATTAGGAGGTGCTACAAACTTATTGCCTTGATCATTCACAGCCCTGATTAGTAAATGATTATAATTAATAACGTCTTGCACAATCTTCTTAAGATGCTTACAATATTCTATACTATGTCCACTTTTTTGGTGGTAATGAAAATACACATTTTTTTGAAAGCCTTTAGGAAATAGTATAGTGCGATCATGTTCTCTAAGAGAAGGTAAGGTAAGCATGTTTTTTTCAATAAGTTACAACATGATGTTGTGAAGGGTATCAGGTTAAGGAGTGAAATCTCTCTCCCTATCCCCAAAAGAAATTATCATTTTTATAGCTGCCACTTGATTATTCTTTTGTCGACTTGTCTAAGGAGGATCTAATTGTAAGAAGAGCTTAGTCTGTTTCTTGAAAGGTCAATAGTTGTTTTGAGTTTTGGATTCATATTTTCTAGGGCGACTAGGGGGATTTTAATATCATGATTTCCCATTGTTTTTTGATGGTCATGAAGGGTTGTACATAACTATGTGAAGGATGGAAACCTCAACATTTCAATTTTTTCCTTGGAGTTTATCCTATAAGTTGAAATTAACATTCGTTGAAGGTCTACATCAGGAATCTTATTGTTCACTTGCGAATAAAGTGTTTGATATCTTCCTACGAAATGAATCACTTTATCATCCTCTCTTTTCTTGCATGTCATTAAATTAGCAAGGGTCATCTTGGGACCCATGTGAATATGGAAGTGGTTGTAAAGGGAATCAATGAGTTCATTGAATGAACCAATTGAATTTTTCGGTAAAGAGGAAAACCAATCTAGAGTAGTATCCTTCAAAGATCTAGGGAATAGCCTAGCCAACAATTTATCCTCAAAGATGAGATCACTACACAAGGCTATGAAGGAGAACACATGGCTTACAAGATCTCCTTTCTCACCATATTTCCCAAAGTGAGGGACCTCTATACACTATGGAATTTGTGTTCTTAATAGGTCGAGGGAAAATGGTGTAGACTTGATATATTGCAAAGGTTGACCATTATTGTTCTATTGTAATGTTGCCACTTGTTGAATGGATGTCATGATTTGTGAAAGTGAGTTAATGAGAGATTCATTTTGGTTATAAGGTTGAGGGGAATAAGGTGGTGTAGTGTATGTATGTGGAGGCTAGTGAATTGTAGGTTAGTGGAGTTGTATTGTTGTGGAATTATTGTATTAGAAGGCATGAAGGTAGAAGGAATTCCTATGGGAATACCTATAGAATTGTATAAGATGCTAGTAGGTATGACTGTTGTGGTTGGTTCAATGGCTATTATAGGTTGAAACGTTGTTGTTATAGTTTGGAATGTTGTTTTAGGTTAGAATATCATTGTAGGTTGTGTACTAGTGTATGTAGGGATGTAAATTTCTATTGTGGAGGACGGGATGTGAATTCCACCTTGACTTTGAGTAGACCCCAAAGCTTGAGTGCAAGTGGTAATGGTAGGGATGGTGTTGGTAATTTTAAGGACATTGGTTGTAGGAGGTGAAATCATGGGTAATGAAGTATTCAAACTATGAGCCATGGAGGGTTGATTCTCAACACTATCAAAAAGAGAGTTAGGAAACCCAAGATCCACGAACAACTGAGAGATCAGTGGATGACATGACCCTCAAAATATGTCTTAAAATAGTATTACAAATAGGAAACAAAGTTGTAAAGCTCATACAACTTTTAAAACCCTAGTGTGCAAAACCTAGAATGACAAAGGGACAATGCAATAACCTAGAATGAAATGCAATTTTGAGATTCTAAGCAATACAAATTAGTGATTACACAATGCAATAAGTTGAAAATGAAATATTTTGATCCAATTTTGAAGTTTTAACAATGCACTAAAATGAAGCAATGTAATGAATCTGATGAAATATGAAATCAAGAAATTGAAATAGAAGGGTAAGAACACAAAAAAATGTAAAAAGTAAGATTTTAATGTCCTGAAAAATGTAAAGTAGTAGCTAACAGGGACTCATTCATGAATAAGGGTGAATGGGTCCTAGTTAGATGTTTTTGAGAATTTTTGGTGGATTTCAGTGTGAATTTTGATGCTTTTTCAGTTGCTAGAAGGCTCAGATCATACCTAATTAGGGACTCATTCACTAGTAAGGGTGGATGGGTCCTAGTTAGGTATTTTAAAACTATTTTTTAATGATTTGCTACTTATCAGTTATATCTCTTAGTTATAGGTCTAAATGAGATGCAAAACGACTGATTTTTTTTTGTAATTTTCAGATTTAGAGAGATGCAAAATAATGCAAATGTAAAGCCTATATGATATGAAATATTTCAATGCAAAACAATTAACCCTAAATTCAATGCGAGATATAACTTAAGATGCAACAAGAGACCAAAATTAATCAATAAAACGATGGACCATTGACTTTTGTGATGCCCTAAACACTCAATTATGGGTATGATAAGATGCAAATAACAATAAAAAATGCTACCTAACTATTATAGCAACTATGGGGGAAGTATTTCGAGCATAAAAAGATGTCTACCTCATCAAAAAGTTATTGTTTTTGAGCTACAGAGTACTCATTCACTTTCAGTGGTCAATGGGTCATTTTAAGGATTTCGAAAATTGATTTCAAGATCCTATTCCTTGATGTATGCTCTTTTGAATTCCATTTTATCAGCTTCTGGAAGTTTGTATGCAATTTTGTATCTTTTATTCCTTGATCTTGAAATTTGAATGACAACTTTTTCAACTTTGCAACTTTGATAATTTTTCTCCAAATCTTACTCTTCTTGATCTTCAACCTGTAAATCTGCAATCAAACAATAAAGGGTAGTAAACAATATGTGAAAAGTAGATAATTTATAACGTTGGTCATAGAACACCCCTATTCTCCAATTTCCATTCAAGAATGTCCTAGGTGCCCAAATTGGATTCACTATCAATCCAAAGGTGAGTCAATTTTCAACAAGGGAGACCTAGGAGGGTTCTCTTAAACTTTGAAGGGTTCACCACCAAGAAAAAGCTTGGAAAAGATAATTTAACATGCAACTCAAAAAACCTAGTAATGCAATTCAAATCATGAATGAAAATGATGAAATTAAGAAACAAGTTAAAGGGTATGTGTCCATGGGAAGTCTGGAAGTGTGATGAGGATTCTAGAAATGAAAAATGTGATCAAAATATGCCAGGGAGGAGTAAGATTCCCTTAGTATTTTTTTAGTCTCATTGCTATTTTTTAAGGGAAATACAAAATCTTTGGATTTTGAAAGAAAATCTAGAATAATTTCTGCAAAATAACCTTGGGAGGACTAAGACGCCATTACTATTCTGCTAGTCTAGTTTTGAATTTTTGAAATCTCTTAATGTGATCCTAAGGCTCAATCTATGTACTTCTTTTAAGATCTCTGGTCCTGAAACTTCTAGATCTGGCCTGTAGGTGAGTTAATGTGAAGATGGCAACTTTTCAATGCAACTTTACAAATTTTCAACTTTGCACTTCAAATGATCTTCACGTCTTCAACCTAAATCTTCAAACACAAACATGCATGAGAGGAAAAACTTGTTGATTGTTAGTAAATGGGGGTTTTCCTTGGTCAAAATCCTTGCTGGTAATTAAACCTTGAGATAAAATTAAATAAAGAGGGAAATAATGAATGAAGAAAGTGCTATGTTTCAACTCACCAAAACCTTCTTGTGAAATATGCAAATTTCTGTGAAGTGGATAGCTTGAATGTAGATCTTGAAATGCTTGAATTCTTGATAGACCTTGACTTGAATTGATTTCTTTAATCAAAACCCTACATCACAAATGTTACCTCTAAAAAAGACATGATACAATAATATCCTTGATATGATGACCGAATCTTGATGATGGCTCCAAATGCTTGAAGAACTGCTTTTGAATTCTCTTGTGAACTCAATTATGTTGGTAGGAATGATCTCACAAAAGTCGTAGGTGAAAATGGGTAAAATAACCTTGTATTTATACTTATTCATGTTTAATATCTTGAAATTACACCACAACAAGCCAAAAAATGAATGAATTAATTAAAGAAGGCTAAATCCTGCCAAGATTTGAAATTAAATATTGAAATTAACTTAAGGGGGACTAAGATGCCTGAAATGGTGTCTTAGTTTCAAGTTTTAAAACTAGGGGCATAGACTCTGAAAAGGGGCCCATTTAAGGCACATTTGAAAAGAGGATCCCATGAACTTTGGGGCAAAAAGACATCATAGGTGGTGTCTTAGTGTTGTCCCAAAAATTAGGGACACACAACCAGAATCATTAAATTATCAAATTTATAATTCGATGTTTGTCGCAATTAGCCATAAAAAGATATAATTCATTAGGGTTGTGGGTGCAAAAGAGGACCAATTAACACATAAATAGAGATAAATAAAGTAAGGTAGGCCCAAACAAGTGTAAAAAATGAAAGGGTATGCATTTTCCTACAATACATTTAGCTCCCACTTTAGTGAGAGGATCAACTTGCTTCAAACTCACACTAAAGTAGTGAGCCACACAATCAAGAGGGTTTCAAATGTAAAACTTATGTTAGTAAGATATGACGACAATAATCAAGAGGGTGGCCAAGCCCTTAGGATCAAGATCCTATAATAGACCAAAATAGGCACAAAGGAACAAACTTGCGGATGATGTATGAAGCCATAACTAGATCTAAAACATACACCATCAAAGATAGAAAAAGGAAAAAAGGAAAAAGACAAAAGAAATGGATCAAGCTTCAACTGGCTATCCAACACACTGTGTGTCGGGTCTACGCTATTTCTCCAAAAAGTTTTACAAGTGGAATGCATTGTCTACTATGCAGACAAAAGTGAATTTTCACAAGGGCTAGTGAAGCTAGTTGTTCACTAGGTGAGCCCTAGTAAATCCATACCAAAGTCATACCCCCATGACTATGATTAGGATAAAGAAAAATGCATACTCACAAGGGCTAGTGAAGCTAGTTTCCCACTAGGTGAGCCCAAGGAATCCATAGGGTATGTGCAAGATCATCATGGAATAAAAAGGCCCTTAAGTGGCAATAAAAATATAGAAAATTAAAGTTAGACAACTTGATGTTAAAATTTGAATAAGCTATCTATATTATTTCAAAAAAATGTTAAAAAAGAATCTATAGAAAATTGAATGTAGTTTCTAAACTACTAGACCTTTGTTTTTTTTTTTAAATCTATTTGGTGAAAATTTGAAATTTTAATGTAGTCATATTTAAATTTCAGGGTAAAAATAAGAAGTAGGTGTCTGTTTGACCACCCTTACCACAATAAAACGATAATATTTATTTATAATCTTTTAGATATAAGTAGAGGACTCATGTCCCGATGTGATGCATATTTTTTTATAATTTGTTTCCAAGTAAATAATTAATGATGAATTTTTTATTACAACTTAAAAAAAATATAAAAGCTCGTCTGTCTAACCACCTTAACTTGGTCAAAAATTCATGAAATTCAATTTTTTTGTTTTAATCCTATAGTATGTGAAGCATAGAATGTGATACATATCTCAGATTCAAAAAATGTGATACCGTTTGAAAGTTATAGATGTTTTTCAATCAGGACTTTATTCGTAATTCTAATAGAAAATGAATAATAATTATTTATTAAATTCAAAGTAAAGCATAATTTATATTGGTGGAAAGCTGAGAATCTCCTCTAAAAAAACTTTGTGTTTCATCAATTTTGGGTTAAAAAAAGGTCATCAGCCACATGGCCCATCATATGGCTTACATATCGCCACTTTTTGGCCCATCATGATCCTACACATACCCCATATCAAAACCATACCTCTATGACTTTGATAAGGTACAAATAGAAAAATGCACACTCACAAGGGCTAGTGAAGCTAGTCGTCCATTAGGTGAGCCCAAAGAAACCATATCAAAGCCATACCTCCATGACTTTAATAAGGTACAAATAAAAAAATGCACACGAACAAGGGCTAGTGAAGATAGTTTTCCACTACGTGAGCCCCAAGAAACCATATGAAATCCATATCTCCATGAGTTTAATAAGGTACAAAGATACAACTGTAGGATGCCAAAATCTTACACATGGATTGTATAGATTTAGCAATCCTCATAGAATAACATATAACATTCCTTCAAACAATTGATAAAACCAACTCAAGCATGCAAAGAAGAAATGAAATACAACCTATTCTATGGTGGATTGGTGCTCTTTGAGTATGTGAAAGCGCCCTTTCCCAATCCTTGATAAGCTTAGTCAGATAGACAATGAGATGCTTGAACTCAAGTTGCCTATAGTGTAGATGCTTTCAAATGTGGCTGTTGTAGAAATGAGAGAAAATGCCTTGCATTTATAGGAGAAGCTGAGAGAATAGAGGCCAAGATTAGGCAATGTGGGACTAAATCCCATCCAATAGGATAGAGACACTTGTCATAATGGGATTGGCCAAAGCTTGTGCAAGTTTTGGTCAATGTGCCCATTCAAATTTGAATTTTGGATGAAATGACATGTTTAGGGGGGATGAAAGGTGCAATAAATGCCATGTTTGACTTGTGCAAATAGCATTTAAAACCTTGTTGGAAGGGACAAGTCCCTTTTGGGGGGAAGATTCAAATTGGAAGAATATTCCATTTTGATGCCATTTTGAATGTAATTAGAAGAAATAATAAATCAAATAAATGATTTATTGGTGCAAGTGGGTGGGTTAGTTAAGAGTTTGGATTTGACTCTAGTTGAGTCAAAAGCTAGAGAATGATAATTATGATTAGAAGTTAATTAATTTAGATTAATTAACTTAGGGGATTTTAGGGATTTGACATTTGATTAAATCAGTTTGATTTATTAAATCAAATGAGAAGAACATAAGGATTAAATACTTTGATTTATTCAATGAACCTTAGGAAATTAATCAATAAATTGTTATAATTGATTAATAGCAGAATTGGATGCATGATGTTAGTTTTGCATGTCTACATTTTTCCCCTCTTTGAAGCAATGTACTCATTGCATTGGTTCAAAGAATGATGCCGCTGACATCAAAATTAAAAAAAATTCAGATTTTTCGAACGCCCTAGCGAAAATAAGTATGTTAGTACATTGCCCCCTCGAGAGATCGAGCGAAAAGATACAATTTGAGGTGGATCTCGTGACAAAGAGGTTCAAAATGGATGTATGGATGGTTAGACTATATGATAATGATGATGTAAATGAGATGTTCGAAAGATGCCTAGAATAACAAATCTATATTATCCTAGACAACTTGAATGATTATGCAATGCATGTGAAACGAATGAGATGGATGATGTTATCCTATGATGGTTTGACGTGATTATGCAGAATGAGAATGTGGATGCAAGATGGATGCATTGTTAGCACGAAGGAGAAGAATGAGAGGCATAAACCCTTAAATCCAAGAAGATTGAAGAAGTCCAACAAGTCTCCCTGTCATCGAGACTTTATTAGATATGATGATGAATGATAATGATGTATTGCTTATCCAAGGATGGGAAAAGAGCATACCTTTCTTTATGTTTGATAACACACGTAGGTGCGATGCATCAAGGTATTAAGAACCAGGATGGCATTGCGCCTAGTGTGATGGACATTGACTCGACAATCAGATAGGAGTACTCTTGTTCACACTTGACATACATAAACCTTGCTAGGACAGACCCAACAAAGAAAGTATTCGCCAATTTATTTTACAAGAACATCCAACAAGCACATAAGACAAAAAGATAATGATCATTGCCCCATTCCTTTCTCTCTAAACCTGTTTTGTTTAGGCATCATCGAGAGGTCCTTGGAATGAGCACAAAATAAGATAAGTCTAAACAAGACCAAGATAAAATAAACAAACAAGCTAATGTTCTTCATACCACTAGCCAAGGCTAACTATTGTGGGGTACCTGATTCTTATGTCCATCGTAGGAAAGCTTCATCCTAGGACATGTAGTGATCAGGGTTTTGGTGAGACTGATTTGGGTGATAAGCTATTGATACTCCAAGTTGACCAACTTGCTTGCTTACTGATCTAGACTTGAGACTCTGACGATTAGGCGTTCACTTTGGAATCTGCTAAACTTGTTTCCGACTGACTCACCAAAGGGTGAAAGTGACGATGATTTATTATGAGCGATGACAATCACGGGTGAAAGTGAGATGATGGGTGCACCATTTTGGGTTTTTCAGATATTTTGAGGCTCTTTTTGGTATTTTCACATTTTTCAATGTTTTTGGTATTTTCAAGATTTATGAATGTTTTTGAATTTTGTGTCTCGGGGGTCGATCAAGGATGGCCTTGCCTACGTTTAAGCTCAGAGATGGCGTAGTTCGGATGACAAACCTGACTCAATGAAAAGATAGATGGGCAAACGGATTGCTAATGCGACAGACGCCTGAAAGACTGACCTAAATGTAACAAAGATAAGCAAACGAATGCCATTGCGACAGACGCCTAAAGGACTGACCTAACCATCTCAGGGGATGATCAATGATCAACCTTGCCTATGTTCAAGCTCAGAGACGACGTAGTTTGACAAGGTGGAAGACTGACAAGACTAAATGATGAAATTTTTGAAGATTTTCTGATATTTTGACCCGTTTTTGGATTTTCTGATGAGATTTTGAATGTTTTTGGATTTTTTGAATGATTTGGATGTTTTTGGATTTTTGAATGAGTTGTTTGGATGTTTTTGAAATTTTTGATATTAGTTTTTTGAATGTTTTTGAAATTTTTGATGGATTTTTGAATGTTTTTGAATTTTTGATATGTTTTGGATGTTTTTGGATTTTTCTCATGATTTTTACAATTTGGATACAATATGTGATGGTATCAGTGCTTTATTTTGGGATTTTTGTTGAAAACCAAGCTTAATGTTGATCAATCGGATTGATGGATTGATAGTTTGACTAAGTGTGTTAAGTCAAACAAAAGTGATAATGCACTTGTAAATTCCAAGAAGTTGTGTTATCCCAGAGTAAACTCGTACAAAAAGGATAATTTGGCTAGGTGTGTTAAGCCAAACAAGGTGATTATGGATTTGATAATTTGGCTAAGTGTGTTAAGCCAAACAGAGTGATGATAATGAACTTGTAAACCCAAGGAAGTTGTGTTATCCTCTAGTAAACTCGTGCACAAGATGATAGTTTGACTAAGTGTGTTAATTCAAACAAGGTGATGATTGATTGGATTTGATTCATCAATGATGAAGCTTGATTTGGAACAAAATAGCTTTGATGATTTGATGTGACATTGAAGTACACATTAGATGCAACTGATATGGATTGTTCAAATTGATGTTTGACGATAGATAAAGCTTGATAAGGAATGTCTTCCTGTCAAAATATGATATGGGCTAGTGACTTGGATTCATGTTCACAAATGATTTGACCAAGTTGATTTCACATTTTCCAATGCTCGGATCACCACATAAGTGGGAATATATACATCAAGATTTATTCTCAAAGCAAGATGCAAATATCTGCCCCCAGTGTCTAGCAATGTTTGAACGACCATGGGTGAATTTTTGGGTAGATGGATGGACGAATGGGTATGGATCATCTTGCGATAAGATAATGGTGTTCAAACAGAGGAATGCTCACTCAGATAATGCTTCAAGGCTCAGATAATGTTGGATAGGATGGGATCAATGAAAATGACCCATGTCAAGATGTCTACCATAAGCAACTGTAAAGTGTGCTCCAAAATTTTATCAAGATCAAGGTAACTTGGACTTTGGATGCAGATGGATAAAAATGTGCTGGATAAACCATTCATGGATGAATGGATGATATGGATGGAATGTCAGGTTTATTATGGATGCGATAAGATGCTTTCTTCTGAACTGGTGCACGTAGATGCTCGATTCTACACATAATGCCTGTTTGCCAAGTTTTCATCATGGTACCTGCCCAAAGTGCCACTGAAATGGTTTTCGCTAGAGGACGATTTTTTTCTTTACTGTTTTCAATCCTTTTTTTGATTTTTTTGGATTTTTGTATATTTTGATTTTTTTGTTGTTGCCAAGATGCCTGTTTGCCAGGTTTTCATCAAGGTGACCATTTTTTTAGGACATTTTTCTGATTTTTTTTGGTATTTTCTGAGAGATTTTAAGCTAATGTTGAACCACCTGGTGGTGCTGATGTTGATGCTTCTATCATAACATGCCATCAGTATCCTATTTGAAGAAGTTGCTTTGCCAAGATACATGCACTTGAATGCAACTTTTGAGATCCCTAATCTGCTTTGTTGATATCAGAGTTAACTCTGTCTTTGTGCGTACATCACAATAGAGTGCCTTCTGAATCCTTATGATGAAGGGTTATTGCCAATACATGGTCAATCTGAGAATTGGATATCATGCGTGGAGGCGTGGATGGAGTGTATTTAGGGATAAAAGATGGATTAGTCGATAGTTTGGAACCTTTGACTCTCCAAACTTGGGAAGATGAGCAATAATGGGTGGATACAGAAGTGTACGTGGAATTAGGACCAACTGCTTGATACACTTTGTATGTCGCTTGAGAAACATGTTTTTGCTTTTGGTGACATATTTGATGGATACTTTTCCCTTTTTGATTTTTCCCCATAGTTTCTTTGACTAATGGAGTTTGATAGGGATTTGTATTCTTTGGTATCCATTTGTATTTGAGTTGTCCGATATGCTTCGCTGCTTCTTTTTCTTTGATAACGTTCTTCATGCTTCAATTCAAGTCTTTCTTTTGTTGTTGGTCCCAAATTGTGGATGGGGTGATGGGTGGATGAAGATTCATGACATGGCGGGTTGTAGTATTGGCATTAGTTTCATCATAAGGATTATTTGTGCTCCCCATGTTGACGTTTGCTCGAGATGAAGTTGCCCCCAGTTTTGTGGAAATATTACTGATATGTTGAGATCCCTTGATTGTCAAGAAACCAAGGCCTTGACACTTAGGATTTCCAAAAATTTGCACTGGTTCCAAGATACCCTGTTCATGTAGGCCTAATCCTCTGCCTTGATAATTCATCTGCTGAAAAAACTTATTTACAATAGGATATGATTTACCCTGGAAACAAGGTGTTTTTCCTTCTCTGATCTGTGGCAGATCTTCAAATGTCATAGCTCTTTCATTGATAAGATGATTTTCCCTTACAAAGGTGAGTGATCCAAGTTTATAATTGATAGGATCTTCCATTAGTGGGATGAATGCCTGATTGATATCTTCAACTTGATCTTGTGACATATTAGATTGTAGTGCTTCTTCAAGAAGTGTTGATGCTTCGCTGTCTACACAAAAGTCTTCCTCATGACTCACTTCATAGGATGTTTCTGATTCATGACTAATGTACAAGCCTTCTTCATGATTCATTTCTAATATGTCTCTGCATTTCTCTACATCTTGATCACGTGTACAAATTTTAAGAGTAGGAGACTCTTGTTCCTCAGTAAGAGTATGAGACTCTTGTTTTGAATGAAGATCATCTACAAGTCCATCCAAAGAAAGCATCTCATGGATAGATGGAAGAGTATGTGCTATGTGGATATGGTCATCATTTGCAGCATATTGTATAGATAAAAGAGTGCCCATCATATCATTATAGTATCTCGGAGATACAAATTCTTGATTTTGACTAATTCTGGAATTGCTTTCGCCATGCTTTTGATCAAGTTCTTGACATGGGTCAATTTCAAAGGATGGATTGTCTACAAGGGGTTCTTGGACATCGTCCTTAGGCATGGGAAGTGGAATAATATCCACTTGTTCTTTGAATGGATTTGGATCAAGTGTAGTATCAAAGATTCTTTCACTATTCTCAATCGTAAGGTCGAAGGATGTCAATATGCCTTGGGAGGGACCATTGCTAGGCCTTGATGGAATATTTTGATCATGCTTTGGAATACGTTCTTGAGATATTTACTCTAACTCATAAGGCGATGTAGAAACTTTTTCGATATGATCATTGGTTGATAGATCGTAGATTATGTCAATGGGATCAAATAATTGTAACACATCTTGAAATAGATCACTAAAAAGTGGCTCTTGATGAATGTTGAGTTGATCACTGGATGGGGTAGAAGCATCTTCAAGATCTTGAACATTGTTTTCAACAATTGTGGAAGAGAGATTACTAATGTCTTCAACCATATGATCAAGTGATGTTGATATTTCTTGAATTTGATCATTGTTGGGCATCGTTGGTGAGTTTTGATCATAATTGAAAAGTAGCTCTTGGTGTATGTTGATTTGATCATTGGTCAAGGTTGAAACATCTTCAAAGTGCTTATTGATAGATTGATCTTGATTTTTGATTTCAACAATTGTGGTGGGAATCTGTTGTAAGCTTTGTTGGGCGAGTAATGCCTGTGTTTGCTGCTGAGCCAACAACGCTTGTTGTTGGTCATGTTGTTTTTGTGCCAACAAAGCTTTTTGTTGGGCTCTTTGTTGTGCTACTTCTTCTTGGATTGCTTGCAATAGTGCGTAGAATTCTGCTTGCGCTTGCGCTTGTTGGGCTACTTGAGCCGCTTGTGCTTGCTGAGCAACTAGCTGTGTAGCTTGTTGGGCTTGGAGTGCCTTTTTGCGGGAAGCTTCTTGTGCAGCTTGCAACATGATGGAGAATGAATTGGTCATGTTGTATTTTGGCGGTGGTGGTGGTGGTGGTGGAATGGGAATGCTATTGATTGTTGGGGTCGTTTGGATGGTTGCCATCTGTTGTTGCGATATCGATGGAAAAATGGGATGATTTGGTATGATGTTTTGATTTGGCATGATAGATTGAAATTGAACATTGTTGTGGTCTAGAATCATATTTCCTTGATTTAGGTAACTTTGATTTTGCATGGGGTTACCTTGACTTGGATCAATACCTAGAGTTGTCAACATAATGATTGGATTTTGAACAACATTGATGGGATTTGAAATGTTCATGTTCAACAAATTTGTATTTGGAATGTATGGATTTTGTGGGATAATGTTGTTTGGAAAACTCATGCATTGAGTGTTTGGTTGATAGATTTTCAGATTTGGACTTGGATTGAAATCTACCATTGGGAAAGGTGTTCCAAACTTTGGATCGGGCATACTCACATTTGTTGTACCATTCATTTTTGTATGAGATAATGCTCCCATGTATGCATTGTACAAGCTTTGAAAATCAAATGGTATTGCAAGGCTTGGATAGTTTGGTTGAATCGAATTGCTCATGATGGATGGATCAAGTTTATATTCCATGTCCCTCTTGTGTTGAGATCGAGTTTGAACCATAAAATGAAGATCAATTTTCAAGAATGTAAGAGATGAACCTCCAATCCTTTAGATCAATCTAAACCTTAGGTTCAAAGAAGTGAAGAACTAGGAAAATTGAAGGATCAAAGCGATGATGAGGATGAGATAAATGAAAGATGAGTGATACAGATGAATGGAACTCTTAAAGAAACTTTGAAGGAAATGCTAAACTTTTTAGGACTTTGATTGATCGTGATTGGATTGATAGTTTGACTAGATGTGTTAAGTCAAACAAAAGTGATAAATGTAATTGTAAAACTCTAGGAAGTTGTGTTATCCATAGAGTGAACTCCTACAAGATGCTAGTTTGACTAAGTGTGTCAAGTCAAACGAGATGATGATTTGATAATTTGGCTAGGTGTGTTAAGCCAAACAAGATGAACTCGTAAACCCTAGGAAGTTGTTTTATCCAAGAGAGAACTTGTGTATAAGATGATGGTTTGACTAGATGTGTTAAGTCAAACAAAGTGATTTGATTTTTCCTAGAAGTTTAGCATAACATATGTTTACAAAGTTTCCAAGAGTTGTTGGTGAGGTGACTTTTGATTGATTTTGATGTTTGAAAGATGGATGAAAGTGATTGAATTTGATCCTAGACTTGACCTAGAATAACACTTCTGCTTACAAGACCTCGGTGTTGAAGAACACACTATATTTCCTATGCGAGGAAATTAATCCATTCAAAAAGTTTGGGATTCCAAGACGCTCCTCACTAGCTTTCACACTAAGCTTTTTGAACTTCAGTTTTGGGATTTTGATGATGTTAGAAAACACATGTGTAATCAAATTTGTCTTTTATCTTGTCTTAGTGAATCCTTTTTACCAAAATCACGTGCTTGATTATGTTTTCAAACTGAGTGTCTAATGTCCTACTTTCGTTTTCATTTCACAAGGTCCATTATGTGGAAATCAAGGAAATTAGGGCAAAAGTCTCCTATGTTTATCCTTAGTGAAAACAAATGACGATAGAATTCGAGAACTTAGAAACCTCTAGAGATATGATCCCTAGGGAAAGCAAGAGTGTCCAAGTTCGTCAAGAGTATTTGTTTCCTCCAAGGTGTTTGAAATTTGAGGCTCTTGTGAATGTTCGTTTTTCAATGTTTTGAATCCAAGCAAAGTGTTTTTGATTCCAAACACTTTTTACAACCCTAGGATGATGAGGCAATATCTTGTTGGGTTCCCACTTGGATAAATCCAGCTGCCCATATCTTGTGCGAATGGCTAAATGCTTGACCACACTAGCTCCCCTCCACAACACTCACTTATTTGGGTCAGCCAAGCATTAGTACCCATGAATCTCCCATGGCATACTTTCCATTTCCACAACAAGACCACATGTTACGTGGGGCGGCTTCAAAGGACATGACCTTTTGCACCAACAAGATAGACAAGGTTTTGGCCTTTTTCTAAACAAGAGGTTCTAATTCGGGCATTCCGTTCGTGGGGGATTATCCAACATCGGCGAGAGGCCATTGCTGTCCATCTCATCAGAATAATCATCATGATATTGGCCTTTGTTCCAATATCCACACTTATATCCTGGGTGGAAGTCGCTTGGCTTTAGCATGTTCCCGGTTGGGTTGTTCCCTTGGGTGAGTACTTTTTCCCACAAGGCAGGCCCTCTAAGATAAACGATAGCGAGCTAACATATCCCATCATTCACACAACCTTTGTTGAAAAACAAAGGGGAGAACCTCCGCAATATATGGTGCTCACACTCGCATGTTTTGTTCAATTTTAAAATGCCCAAATTGAAGTGTGGAGGCAATATTTTTGACAACTTAATATCATAAAAAAAACTTTTGATTCTCAAGATTTCCGTGAAGCGCGAGAGAAGTGCATACGTCTTTTTGATGATATTACTTTGTGAAAAAGATTGCAAAATATGACAAACAGTTGTTCATGTTAAGTCCAAAAAGCAATGATGAATTCGTTTTAAGCACCAAAATCCAAGTGTGAAGGTTGCCTTGTTTAGTTTTAACCCAAATTGAAATTCTAGTAAGTGTTTCTAAGGTTCAAATTTTAACCAACTTTGAAAAAGAAAATCAATCACTGATTAATTTTAAATCCAAATTGTTCAAGTTGGTTTAAAATAGAAAACAAAAGCAAGAAATTGATACTTTAAGCTCTTACAATAGCATTGAAAATTTCTTTTGTTAAGTTCAAATTTGGTGCTCAGTTCTTCAACCCAATATGCTTGTTTTCACTTGATTTTAATGCCCAGCTCTGATGTCAACCTGTAAAAACAATACAAAGGTAGATCTTATAAATGAGAAGTGTGATATTTCAATGATATAGTTTCAAACATAATGAATGCATTCACAAGGAAATAATAATCAAACAAACAAAAAATTGTCCTTTGAGGATTCTGTGGTGCAAATTTCTGCTTTAGTATACTCATCCACCCTACACAGCTGAATATTAATGATAGAGACAACAATATTAATGAGGTAAACAATAATTATAAGTTGCAGCATAAAATTTTTTTAAAGGCAGAACCTTAAGATTTACTTAATTATCTAAAAATATGCATCTTGAATGGCATGAATGGTGCGCATAATGAATGAACATAGGAAAACTAGATTGTGTGGGACTTATGAAAAGTTCAATCTCCAAGAAAATCTAATTAGACTTTGATCTCCAACTATGTTTTGATTAACGTTTAAAGCACCACATTGATATTATTGTACCATCAAGATAGTAGTCATCTCTAATCATCGAATCAGCTTTATAGTACCAATCCTCCACTCGAGAAATCGTGCCCTCCAATTGATAGTCCATATTAATAAAGGCAGATTTGATTTTCCAACTTGATTGCACAATTCTCAAATTATGGTCTCTGACTGTTGTGAAATGCTCGGATAGTGGAAAAAAATATTTATGATTGCAAATGGAATCACAGGTGGGAGGGTGAAAGTAATACTTATGACTGCAGATGGAACGGCATGTGTAACGCCGAATTTCACAACGTTTACCAGCGTCCCATCTACCAAACAATGACAATAGATCACTTTTCAGATTTGCTTCCTACAAACACAATCAAGTCACCATTTTTTAAAAACTTGATAGATATTTATTGATACCCTCGACCCTTTCCTAAGGCTCTTCGTAGGTGTTGCGTGCAATATGAGAAATCATCTAGACAAGGCACGTGAACTGCTTGACATAATGCTTTAAAAAAAGTTGTGAACTTTAATGACTTTAGAAACTTTTAAACAAGCTATTGGCTGATATGACATTGATGGACCATGTGTTTGCAGTGTAGTGGTCAAGTGTGGGCACTGTTCTATGTTTTAGCGGAGCTAAATACAAGTAGGAATATGAGGTAACAGTGCCAATGATAAAAACACACAGACAGCTTTGCCAGTCATTGCAAATAGTCCAAATGAATCCTACGAAGTGTATGTCTTCCCTCAAGTTTATGGAGGCTATTGTTGCTATTGCCCAAACTACTATAAAGGTCAATGGTGATCGATCCAAGTCATGTTCTCCTAGCTCCTGTCTATGATTCATGATTTACAAAAGAATATGAGAGCTCACAATTCTATATAAAGATAGAATGTTAGCAGCTAAATGAAGAGACATTATTGAAATCTAAGTGGTGTGGGGCTCTAGAAGTGCTGGTCCCTACAAGAGTGTTTTGAACGGCACTTTATTGCATTAACCATGATAGGATGGCGATTTCACAAAGCACATTAAGTTGGGACAGCGACAGACTCACAAACAATGTAGCATTCAGATGAATTCATTTGAAAAGGAAATGCTGATAGACGAGCCACAAATGCATTCAAAAGATTGTATCTCAGTGAAGGGAAGCATAGGCAGTGGGCATATGATCTCCAGATTCAAAGAAATCAACTCCAAACATACTGACCTCCAGTATTGGAAACACGCACGTATTCTGGTGGGAAATAAACTATTTCTCAACAAAGGCAAGCACAGGTAGGCGATGGTCTGCAAATTCTCCGAAATCTGCTTTCAAACACCTTGACATCCAGAACTGTAGGAAATAGTACCGAAAATAAAGCTATGGCAAGGCTGTGTGATGGCCGATGGAATTTCTCAAGGTATGTTGACAGAGGAACCATGAATACCAAAGAGAAATAAACTGTATCTCGGCTAAGGCAAACATTAGTAAGTGTGCAGAGTGAACCAAAGCAGGTATGCAGGTCAAAGTTTACATGAACTATTAGACACAATGCTTCCAAAGGGCATAGAAAAAGTGCGTAACTGCTTGACAAAACAGCTAAAAGATAGCAATGTCTTTAATGACTATCGTGGGAGGTATAGACTAGGCACGCGAACTGCCTCACAGAAAACATTACAGCAATAAGAAGGTAGGTTGTGAAAGGATTAGACTCAGCCGCAATTTGTTAAATGCCTCACCAAGATACGATTTCATGGAATGTGATGATTATAGGATATGCATAATATGCTTTGAACAAATGTGAAGGGTAGGCACTCAGCCTAATGATGCCACTAGATAGTAGATAGGTAATGCAACAGTCCATGGAAAGTTTGCTAGTGTATTTGTAAAGCTAATCTTGCTAATACATGCATTCACAGTCTTGATTTGGGAGTCCATGCATTCATTGGCCCTCCTTCTAGCACCATTTGTAGGATGCCAAAATCTTACACATGGATTGTATAGATTTAGCCATCCTCGTAGAATAACATCTAACATTCCTTCAAACAATTGATAAAACCAACTCAAGCATGCAAATAAGAAATGAAATACAACCTATTCTATGGTGGATTGGTGCTCTTTGAGTATGTGAAAGAGCCCTTTCCCAATCCTTGATAAGCTTAGTCAGATAGACAATGAGATACTTGAACTCAAGTTGCCTATAGTGTAGATGCTTTGAAATGTGGCTATTGTAGAAATGAGAGAAAATGCCTTGCATTTATAGGAGAAGCTGAGAGAATAGATGCCAAGATTAGGCAATGTGGGACTAAATCCCATCCAATAGGATAGAGACACTTGTCATAATGGGATTGGCCAAAGCTTGTGCAAGTTTTGGTCAATGTGCCCATTCAAATTTGAATTTTGGATGAAATGACATGTTTAGGGGGGATGAAAGGTGCAATAAATTCCATGTTTGACTTGTGCAAATAGCATTTAAAACCTTGTTGGAAGGGACAAGTCCCTTTGGGGGGAAGATTCAAATTGGAAGAATATTCCATTTTGATGCCATTTTGAATGTAATTAGAAGAAATAATAAATCAAATAAATGATTTATTGGTGCAAGTGGGTGGGTTAGTTAAGAGTTTGGATTTGACTCTAGTTGAGTCAAAAGCTAGAGAATGATAATCATGATTAGAAGTTAATTAATTTAGATTAATTAACTTAGGGAGTTTTAGGGATTTGACATTTGATTAAATCAGTTTGATTTATTAAATCAAATGAGAAGAACATAAGGATTAAATACTTTGATTTATTTAATGAACCTTAGGAAATTAATCAATAAATTGTTATAATTGATTAATAGCAGAATTGGATGCATGATGTTAGTTTTGCATGTCTACAACAACACAATAAGAAAGAGAGATGTTCAAAGGGATTTTTCTTAGTTTTTGCAAGGTCTTAATCTTAGGGGACATTGTTCCTAATGTCTCCAAGAGAGGAAAAATCAAAGGATAAGAGATTCAGAACTTACGGAATGTAGTACATTGCATCACCACTAAGAGGAATGCAATATGCTAATATAGATCAAGCTCTTGAAGGACATTATCCCAATGTCACAAAAAAGAGAAAAACACATCACATGAAATAAGAAAGTCACATCAATGAACATGAAATGATGTCAAAATAATGCCAAAATAATTCCAATGTATGACTCCACTTTAAATAAATTGCTAAACACCATGCTGTGAGAAATTACTTTAAAGTAGACACACATGAAAAAGATAAAGGGAAAGAGGGTTTCCCCCCAGAAACACATAAGGGATCTATGGATTCAGGGCCAGTATCTATCTTTTTTGCAATGATATTAGAGAGATTGGAACTCTCATCATTCCCCAAATACACATAGAATTGGAAGAATGACACAAAGAGAGCGAAAAAAAAGAAAAAACTTTTGAGTCAAAATGAAAGAGACATAGGGTGTCTTGATGACTTGCATCATCCACAAAAGTAGAATACAAGACAAACATGAAAGGAAAAGAGAAGATAATGAAAAATCTTTTGGGTCAACATGGAAGAGACATAGGGTGTCTCAATGCCTTGCATCATCCCCAAAAGGAAAACACAAGAAGAAAATGCAAATGAAAGGTAAAAACCAATGAAATGGAAAGAGCTTATGACATATAGAATAATGAAGGTACAAATAGAGGAATGCACAAAGAGAGAGAGAGAGAGAGAGAGAGAGAGAGAGAGAGAGAGAGAGAAAGAGAGAAAGAACATCAAACAAGATGTCACAGGAGACCACATTACACACATCCAATGAAAAATAAAGCAAAAAAAATGAAAGCAAAAATACTAGTAAAGCACATGTGAGTCAACCATCCAACAGGTCATCCACATCCTAGTCTTGTTTAGTATATGTGAAATGAAAATCACTAGCGAGAGGGACAACATCAAGTTTTCTACTAGGAGAATTACCAAGTTCAACATGTGGTGCATCACTCGGTTTAGGAGGATCATCACGGTTGTTATCGTTAAGCTCATATAAGAGGAAAATAGAAAATTGAACTCGTTATGCACTTGTTCATAAATTTTAGTGGTTTCTTCATCGTCATCAAAGTTAACCACAATAGGAGGATGAATAATAATGTCCATAGAAGGTGTTGGTCCTTGTTGTGTTGGAGACATAGGATCTATTGGTTTTGGTAATGGAGGTGTCTCATCATTTATTGATTTTTTCATGTTCGGAATTTGATTTTCTATGTTGTTTTCTTCATTCATCTTTCAATAAATAGCATGAAGTCTACGCCTACACTCTCTAGCATTCTTGTTTCTTTCAATATTGTTTTGAAGATTCCTTTGTGTAGGAACGGGTTTGTCAATGATAGGTTCCTTTTCTTTCTTGTGAGGGAAGAATACAAGAAACCATGGAAGGTTGTTCAACCACTTTCTCTTTGGCTTTATAAATTTTCTTAGGAGGCATATTAAAACTTTGTTTGATTTTCTCTTGGAATTTTATCGGAAATAGGAAAGGGATTTTAGATGGATGGGTCTTGGTTATTTGTAAGGGATTTAAACTCAATATTGTTTTCTTAATGGGGTGGAGGAAAATTTTCAATGAATAACTTGGCTATGCATTTTTCTTTAAACTTTTGGTAGGATAGGAAAAGGAAGTCCTGATGAGGTCTTATAAGTTCCATGGGCTCAAGCCAAAAATAGTCTAAGGAAAAAATTTCATGGGAAGACGGAGGTCTAAAGCCACTATGGTTCACAGTGAATATTTCATTGTTGACTAGAAACTATTGCATGGTATTGCTAAAGATTTGCGAGTTTTGGTTAGGAGGAGTTACAAATATATTACATTTTTCATTCAAACCTCCAATTTGAATATGATTAGAATCAATGAGGTCTTGCACAAGATGTTTAAGATTCTTGAAATGTTTCGTATCATGTCCTTTTTGTTGGTCATAAGCACAATAGGTATTGTGTCTAAAGCTCGGAGGTAAGGGCTTTCTAGCATCAAGAGGTCGAATGAGAGGTAAGGTAAGAATGTATTTTTTAATAGTTGAGTCATGATATTTTGCAGTGTGTCAGGTAAGGGAGTAAATTGTCTTTGAAGATCCCTAAAGATATAAGGATTACTCTTCTTTATAGCATCTACTTGGGTATCAACTTGTTGGGTAGGTTGGTAGGTAGAATTCAGTTGAAGGAAAGTTATATTTTGTCTTTGGAAAGTTTGGTAGGTGTTTTGGTTTGAAGGTTTAGACTTTTCAAGATGGGTGGAGGTGGTTTTTTTTTCACAACTACCTATGGAATTCTAATAATCTCGAAGAGCAGTGCGTAAGTGCATGAAGGAAGGGAATTTCATCATGCTAAGCTTGTCTTGTACATCTTACTTTGTTATTTTTTCTCTAAACATCTTTTGAAGGTGAGAATCGAGAATCTTTACATTGATTTGGGAATAAAGCGATTGGTAGTGTGAAATAAAGCAAGTGATTTTTTTACCATTATTTTACTTACATCTCATTGAATCAACTAATATCATTTCAGGAACCATATGCTCTTGTAAATGGTTAATAAAGGCTTCAAAAAGTTCATTAAATGAATGAATTGAGTTATTTGGTAATGCAAAAAACAAGTCCAAGGCAATGCCTTTCAAGAATTAGGGAAAAATCTTAGCCAAAAGTTTATTCTCAAGGATAAAGTCACTACATAAAGTAGCAAAAGCATCAACATGATTAGTGGGATGTTCCTTTCCTCCATATTTCTCAAATCTTGGTATCTCTATACCTTGTGGCATCAGAGTTCTCAATATCTCTAAAGATAGTGGGTTACTTTTGGCATAGTATGAAGGTGGACCATTTTGATTTTGATTTATGGTGGAAACTTGACATTTAAGGGATGAAAATCTTTGTAAAATATGGTTAATGATAGGGTCGTTATGTGTTTTCAAATGGTGGTGAATATGGTGGTGTTGTGTATGTGCTGGAAGGACATGTTAATGGATAGATTTTTGGAGGAGATATAAGGTTAGATGCCACATAGGTATAAGGATTGTTGGGTCTCAAAAACGTAGGTTTGAACCATGAGAGGTTGCTAAGCTCTCACAACGCTTTTGGCCAACGTACAAGGCCAATCAATACAATTGAACCTTCTTCTCTTTAGGTTCTTCTAGACCAAGGCGGGTGTACCTAATGAATGATGCAGATTTAAATGTGTTTCCTAGTTGATCAATCTATCCACAATGGAAATGGGTAATGGATAGATAAAATTACTACACCTACTCCTACTCTTACTGCACAAAAGAAAGGATTTTGAATAAGTTGTTTGTTTATGAATTTGTATCTCTAGGTTGTGGCAGATCAATGCCTTCTATCCACATGGGTAATGGATTCAAAAAATGATATGTGTTTCCTCTTATTGGCTTAAATCTAGTTGTTAGGAACTCTGAAAATTCTATGGATGGCATAGAAATTTACTAAGTGTATGACTTGCATAAACAATGTTGGAATCTTTCTCTGTCAGGTTCTACTTCAACAATCCCAAGTTGGAGACAACCAAAAATAAAGAATATGTATTATTTTATCACAACAACTGAACACCAAAGAGAAATTCACCAGTTTAAAACATTAGTCTTCATTGCTTCTGCTTCAACAAAATTTTGTACATGATTTCCATCCCAATTCCTTCTTGGGAAAAATCTAACTCCTATAGTCTAACTACCTTCTATCTCCTTTTCCACATATTTTTTCAAATTATTTATACATTACATCTCAAGGGTCGTGACCCTTCATATTCAGTTACATCCATTTACATTCCATTAACAAAAACTAAAACATTTAATTGGATTGCCTTATATCGGAAAATCAAATGTTTTAAACATAGTTCTACATTTTCATTTTCACTATATACACTGCCTTTATTTCTACCACTCTACTGCTATCAACATGTTGACTGGACATGGTATAACAGTGACTAGCTCTGTCTTTGTCTACCCTTTTTCCACCACTCTACCGCTACCTATCTTTCCACCACCCGCGACATTGCAATGTACTTTTTTCTCCCCATGGTTATCGCTTACCTTACCGCCCAACCGTAGCCTCACATTCTTCAACCTTCAGTATGGTGGTCAAACATTAACTGTCACTACTAACTATCTACCATGTTACCATAGTCACTGACTTGACTGCCAATAGTAACGTGGTGACCCCTCTATCAATTACTTCGCTTTCCACACTATGACCACCAGACCATTGTGGTCACGTTTGGAGCCCATCGCGGTTGTGCGGAAACTGTCAAGCTTACATTGACCAGTTATCTCGCTGTTATTTACCTATCATCATGCCACCATGGTCACTATGTTAACCTTGTGCGATATAGTGGTTGGCATTTCTTGCTATGCTTCGCCACTTCCTCCATCATCTCCCACCTTACCATGGTGTTCGTTCAGTCTGCCAATGGTATAGAGGTAACATCTTTACTAACCATCATAGTCCACCGCTTTACCACAAGCATCCTTCTAGTCTGCTATAGTACCACGGTGGATCCTGCAGACCGCTACCTCACCGTTGTTGCGCTGGTTATCTCACTGCCACCGCGATACTATAGTCAATGAATTAACTACGCATGGTGTGGTGGTGACTGTTCTCTAACTGCCAGGCCTACCCTCCACCACACAACCACGAGCTAGTTGATAACTATCCACGCTAAAGCAGTACGAAGAGAAAAGATAGGAATTTCAAAAATATTAAGGTAACGGTATAACACATAAGTCAATTTTTTATTTTTGGATGGCGGTAAAGTGTATTATGGATGGGGAAAAAAAAATTTATAAGAAAGATAGGAAAATGATGGCATTTAAATGGGAAAAGAACTTAGAATTTTAATGAAAATTTTGGGTTCTAACAGTGGCTCTTGTTGGGTATGAGTGATTGTGCAATCACTGGAAGAATCCAAAATTCTTTGGGAGAGCAGACCAAGCAAATGACATGAAAATGAAGGCAATTGCAGCTGGAGGGAATGAACCAGAGAAGAGATGAAAAAATGAGCAAAATGGAGAAATGGGAAATCCTAAACTACTATACATGGAAAGAAAACCAACATTTTCAACAAGGGTACTTCTGGGAATGTCCATGTACTGGAAAACCCAAAACCTTCAAAGATTCCTAAAATTACTGTGCGTGGAAAAGAATTTTTTAAAGAGGCGTTGCTAAGAATTGTCCATGCACTGGCAATCCTTAATCCTCTGTACCTACTATGGTTCAAAAAATCAAACCACAAGCGATGGCCCCAGGCCACCCAAAAGAAAAAACCTGCACTTTCCTCTATCATAGACTTTGTTCTGATTAAAGCTCATCAGGTTTCTTATGAAACTATTCATCCCACCTTCCTTGCAACATGCACTGCCATTGAAAACCTTCAGGAAATCATTGTATTCAACTTCATTCATATTATTTTACCACTCTTCATTTTATCATTCTTATTACAATATGAAAAATATTTATCACCCTCAGCATACAAAGTGTATCCATATTCAACAAAACATTCAGGGGCATGCTCACTGTCATATGTTGTTGAATGATCAAGTAGTTGTACTGGGCCCTGAAAATATGAATACTCCTTATGGCATCCAAAAAAATCTATCTCATCAATATAATATGAAACAATCAAATCACTTTACATTGGTTTCCTATCACGAGTTGGCATTAACACACACATTTGATCCATACAATCTTCTTTATACATACTTGAATCAATAAAATTTGAAAACTCATCATCAATGATATGCAAACTAGTGTCTTTCTCTTGCAAGCAAAAATTATTCAAGTCACATACCTCCTCTTGGACAGACATGGATCTTTGATCAGCTTCAAAGAATTCCTCATCACTGTGAGAGATACACATGGGGTCATATGAATTATTACTTTCAATGTCAAAAGAAATGTAAGCTAGAGCCAAAACTTTGGAATCATCTTCATGTGCATATCTCTGGTATTCAAGAGTCAATAAAACTGAAACTTTCTCACTACTGAGTTAACATGTTTCATCTAGATCTCCTACTATTTCTCCAAATTCTTGATCTCCATATGAGCTGCAACAATCATCATGTTGTAGATCAACATCCACCATTTCATCTTCACAATATGGATCACATTTTTTATGCAAGAGAGACTCTCCATATGTTCATTGCTAGATGGAATGATATCCTCTCTTAATTAAGCTTCTGAAGTAGTGCTGATGTACTCTCCAAATGATGTGTCCCTACCAATATCATTAATGCTGCAATCATCTTCCAAATCTGAAAAATTGTCATTAGAGATCCCAGTTGCACATTCTTCCTTAGTTTTTTGCATTGTTTGAGAATCCATGATATCACTACTAGATTTATCATTTCTAGTATCCATGTGTTTTTTCCCAAGCATGGAATCAAGAAATTTATTTACTACATCCAAGGCATGTTGTTTTGATGACTCTGACCAATAAACTGATTTAGGCTCCGATGCTCTTAGAAATTTTGCAATAAACGTGGGTCTTGTAGGCCTATAACAAGGAGGTAATTGCATACAGATGTCTACCATCCTGTTGTATAGAGAGTTTTCATCCTCTCCTTCATATTTCCATATGTCAAAAAATATATCTAAGCGGGAAACTCCACATTCTAATTTTGTAATGGATTATTGGCTTTGAGTATGTGCATCATCATCTTCTTCTTGATTGTGTAAATAATCATCATCTTTGTCCTCATACTGGCTCAAGAATATTTCTTTCAAACCCTCCCATGAAGATATACTTTTCATAGGAAAACTTTTAAACCATTCCCTTGCACTATCCCTCATAGATCTTGAAAAAAATTTCATAATGACATCCTCTGGGTAAATTTAAAAGTTGAAAATGAAATTCCATAATCATTCCATATGCTCATATGCTGATTCATCCCATTCTCCATGAAATTTAGGGATATGCATTAGCAGTTCTATCTCATCGTAGGGCTAAGGATTTGGGTAGCCTTGGACATTACTAAAGTTAAATGGTTTATCAATAATTGAGACAAAATTTGGAGGGCCTTATGGGTTTTGGTAGATCATTGATCTTTTTTTAGGAAATGGAAGATGAATATTCATTTGATGTAATGACTATGTTGCATAAGTGTTCTTCTGTGAATAGAGCACATTACCTCCATTGTCAAAGTTCTTAGTTGTATGATGTGGTGCCTATGGTGTCCAAGATCTCTTGGTATTTGTGTCTTCATTCTCAATGTATGATGGCCTATTTGGTGATGTACTTGGAACACATTAGGCTCTCAACTGCAACAATCATTATTCTACTTGTCATGTTTTTCATTTCCAGTATAACGTTTGTTGTTCCAATTCTTCAAAATATTTCATTGACCGGTGTCTTCTTTCTTCTCCTAACATCTTGAAAAACTGTTACTACTCCACAACATCCATGCATTATATATCAAATTAAAACAGACTCGCTACCTACTTTTCCAAAAGTAAGAAAATGAAATGGATTGCTTTTGGTTTTCCCCAGTGGAATCTCCAAAAAAATGTGAAACTTTGTTGACTCAATAAATAGAAAGGCTGAGAAAATTTTCTGATGTCTATCCCCAGTAGAGTCACCAAACTATTGAATGTGTGACTTGGATGGGGAGCTGCACAAGTTGTACAAGCATGATTCTCTGACTGAAGACCAATTTTGAAACTGTTTTAACTTTATCAATGGGTTATTCCCCAACAGAGTCACCAAACTATTGGGTCTCAAAAACATAGGTTTGAACCACGAGAGGTTTCCAAGCTCTCACAACGCTTTTGGCCAATGTATAAGGCCAATTGAAGCAATTGAACCTTCTTCTCTTTAGGTTCTTCTAGACCAAGGCGGGTGTACCTAATGAATGATGCAGATTAAAATGTGTTTCCTGGTTGATCAATCTATCCACAATGGCAATGGGTAGTGGACAGATAAAATTACTACACCTACTTCTACTCCTACTACACAAAAGAAAGGATTTTGAATAAGTTGTTTATTTATGAATTTGTATCTCTGGTTTGTGGCAAATCAGTGCCTTCTATCCACATGGGCAATGGAGTCAAAAAATCATATGTGTTTCCTCTTATTGGCTTAACTCTAGTTGTTAGGTACTCTGAAAATTCTATGGCTACCATAAAAATTTACTAAGTCTAAGACTTACCTAAACAATAATAGAATGTTTCTCTCTCAGGTTCTACTTCATCAATCCAAAAGAAATCTTAAAACCATTGTCACTTATTAAAAGATTTTAATTCTGACTTGCAGACACCAGTTAATTAAATCACACAAAATGCTAGTGAATTTTGATAAAATAGAGATATACATGATATGATGATTTAATTGATTAAAATATCCCAAGTTGGAGACAACCAAAAATAAAGAATATGTATTATTTTATCACAACAATTGAACACCAAAGAGAAATTCACCAGTTTAAAACACTAGTCTTCATTGCTTCTGCTTCAAGAAAAGTTTGTACATGATTTCCATCCCAGTTCCTTCTTGAGAAAAATCTAACTCATAGAGTCTAACTACCTTCTACGTCCTTTGCCACTAATTTTTTCAAACTATTTATACATTACATCTCAAGGGTCATGACCCTTAATTTTAAGTTACATCCGTTTACATTCCATTAACAGAAACGAAAAAAATTAATTGGATTTCCTTATCAGCAAATCAAATGTTTCAAACATAGTTCTATGTTTTCATTTTCACTTTATATACTGCCTTTATTCCTACCGCTTTGTCGTGGTCAACATGTTGATCAACTGCTTATAGCGATGACTAGCTCCATCATTGTCTACCCTTCTTCCACCACTGTACCGCTATCTATCTTTCCACCACCTGTGACATCGCGGTTTACTTTTTTCTCCCCATGGTTATCACTTACCTTACCATGCAACCACTGTAGACACCTAAAAACGACTTAGGCCTACAAGCGACATTTTATCACCTTTTTCCCTAGCATAATTATGACATTTTAATTATGTTTCTAACCCACATTCAACTATTAATTAAATAATTCATAATTATTTAATTAATTCATAATCTCTCATTCTTCATGATTATTAAATAAATAAATCTTATTTATTTATTTTAATATGTCACTAATTGTCAAAGTCTTCTAATAATTAAATAAAGTCATCAATTTATTTAATTAATCCTTATCATTAAAGTCATCTTGGTTATTTAATTAATATATTTTAAATATATTGATTTAATTCCTAAATCCTCTCTTAATTAAATAAATTCATTTATTTATTTAATTAAGTAATTGTCTCTTAATTAAAATTAAATAATTATTATTAATTATTTAATTGCCTTATGTGACACTTCTATATTTTTAAATAAAGAAAATCATTTAAAAATATCTTCACATCGTTAACTGATTCTTCACAAAAATCAATTACTTATTATCTCACAAAATCTCTATTTTGAATTAATTTAATTTAAAATGGAATTATTCCTCTACAAATCAAGTAATTTCCAAAATTACTGATTTTCTAAAGTCTTATCCTCTTGTCTTCTGATTTTTACTAATTTCATTTCAACTGTCACATTCAATCTTGATTTAATTCATTTAATTAAATCTTATTCACACATATGTGTATTTTGCCCTAACCCTAAATGAGAGTTGCCTTATTGAATCTTGACCTTTGATTCTAGGGCATTCTTCAAATCTCTCATCTCGTCCGTCCATTCAAGATTGCATTTTCTATAAAATGACAATCTTGATCTCATTTTCAGGGTCAATCGATCTCATCCATGATTATTTAATATAAACTTTTATTATAGGCATTCTAGAGATCATAGACTTTATTTACTATTTGCATATTAGAAATTGCTTTCTAGTGTGCATAGTTTGATATTTTAAAATCCTTCAAAAGCATTGTTCAGGCTAGGCATTAGAGAAGTTTGCTCACAAAGAAATCTGAGGGCCTTCCATCATTGCAGCAAGGCTTGAGAAGGTGCAATGGAAGCAATCATGAATAGAGAAGATTTGTGAGATCATTCCCATTCACTTTATTTTCCTTTTTATATTCTTATGTGTTTCATTGCTTGATATTAAACTAACTTGCAGGTACAGCTAATTGTTTGAATCTTATCTTGTAGGATTTTTTAGATCATTACAACCACAACCTCACCTTCTTCAACCCATGGTATGGTGGTCAAAACATTAAGTGTCACCGCTAACTATCTACCGCATCACCACGGTCACTAACTTGACCGCCAGTGGTAACGTGGTGACCCCTCTATTGGTTACTTTGCTTGCTAGCCTATGACCACCGCACCACCGTGGTCACCTTTGGAGCCTCCCATGGTTGTGTGGAAACTATCAAGCCTGCATTGACTGGTTATCTTGTCATTATTTACTTGTCACCGTGCCACCACAGTCACTATGTTAACCATGTGTGGTATAGCAGTTGGCATTTCCTGCTATGCTTCACCACTTCCTCCATCGTCTCCTGGCTTACCGCGGTGTTCGTTTAGTCTACCAGTGGTATAGTGGTAACATCTTTACTAACTGTCATATTCCACCACTTTACCACAGGCGTCCTTCCAGTCTGCTACAGTACCGCGGTGGAGCCTTCAAACTGCTACCTTGTCATTGTTGCGTTGGTTATCTCACCACCACTATGATACCACAGTCAATTAATTGACCGCGCATAGTGTGGCAGTGACCGTTCCCTAACTGTCAGGCCTACCCTCCACCGCACAACCACAAGCTGGTTGATAACTTTCCACAGTAAAGTGGTACGAAGAGAAAAGATAGTAATTTCAAAAAGATTAAGGTAGCAGTCTAACACATAAGTCAATTTTTATTTTTGGATGGCGGTAAAATGTATTATGGTTGGGAAAAATGGTTTTTTTATGAGAAATATAGGCAAATGATGGGATTTAAATGGGCAAAGAAGTTAGAATTCTACTGAAAATTTTGGGTCCTAACAAGGAGCACTAGTGGAAATTTTTGAGGTAGGAAGTACATTTCTAGTTGGTTGCATCATTTTGGTCACTTGAGGATTGGTATAGGTTGGAATGGAGGTTATGGTTGAAGGGGGGAAAATTTGAATTCCTACTTGGTTTTGCACATTGTTTGGAGTTTAAGCACCATTGGTGGTGGAAGGAAGATTTTTTCTGAAGATGTGAGCTATGTTACACACAACTCCCAGTCCTTCATCACTTTCCATCATGCAGTGAATACTATTTATGGCAGGTATAATAGTGTTGGAAATGTTTTTAATACCCATGCTATCTTGTAAATGGGCTAAGTCTTCATGCATTTTCATTATGTTTTCTTGAGGGATATGATCAACCACTATTTGAAAACTTGGCATAGCACATGTAGGTAAGGTGGGCATAGAAAAATAAGTTTCAGAGGTATGTTCCATACCTAATGAACTAGTACCAACACCAGAAGTAAGAGAGCTTGATAACCCAAGATCCACAACGAGTGTTTTATCGTGAGATTCCATGAGTCTCACACTTCGTCTAACCATAGTATTGTTGTACCTATCGCACAAACGCCCCAGTTGGAATGGGGACCCTCTCTTCCCTCTTTTTCTTGCCAGGTCCTTTTTGCTTCACCTTGTTTTTCTTTCCCATTTTTGCACCCTAAAAGGTCAACATATTCTCAAAAGTCACATTTTAAATTTGACCAAATTGGCCCCCTTGAAAATTGCCAAATCTTAAGCCATTTCAGGTTTCCCTAGATAGATTGCCTTTCTAACATCCGTGGCTCCTTCTAGGCCTAGACCCTCAGGTTTCCCCTCTCAGATTTCTGTTCCAGTTTTGCCATTCGAAATGGAAGCTTCGCAAAGTCTTTCCGACCTGCTGGGCCCAACCTTCCAGGATTCCCTTCTCAGGTTTCCCTTTGGACTTCACCATTCCAAATGGCTACCAGCTCTTGTCCTTCTAGACCCTGGACCCTAGAGCTCCCATTGTTGTTTGCATCTCACTTAACAAATTTTTGAAACGGTTGTGACTCGATGTTTTCTCGGCGACATGATCTCTTGTCCTCCTGCCATCGCCTGGGAATTTAAACTCAACTAATTCACCTATTGTTGTATCGAGCATTGAATTAGAACATTAATGGTGTTGGGGTTATATAAACAAGTTTCAAACTATCATTTTGACATGATAGATGTGATTGGAAAAGATAGCGCTGCCCCAGCAAATTTTGCCTCCGTGCCCAAACCTCTTCTTCATCATTCCTTGCGAATTCAACAGAAGTCATCTTCGAGGTTTTGAGGTATGTCCACCATCTGTATGCCTTGTCTTTTTTCCCTCTAAATCATGGTTTAAATCAGGTAAAATGATAAAATGAACTTAAATTTGGTAAGATAGTACCCAAACCTAGAAAACCCGCAAGTTGGAAGTGGGAAAATCCATAATTGAAGCCATCAAATTTGAGTCTGGAACCAAACTTCCTCCCTGCTGTTCTTCAGTGCAGGCGGTTGCATCCTTCGGGCCCATAACTCTCTATGGTCGTTGCAAGCATTAGCTAAAATTGGTTCTGACAAACCTTACCTCGGGCTCCGACATCTGGATTTCTGTCTCCAAGATTCCATGACTGTTTATCGTTCCCAACGGCAAACTCCAACCGACCTTCCAGACCTCGAACCCCGACCCAAAAAAGTCCATAAATTTGTAAACGAAACCAAACATGTGCCTGGGTCCCTACCACCGAAATTCCCTTCTAGGGTTTACGCTGTGCCCTCAACATTCCGAGCGGCCTTCCTCGAGCGTCTTCCCGACCCCCGGACTTTGGGTGCATGAATTCTATCTCAAAAACTTGCAAGAAATACTCGATTTCCAAATTGTCTTCGGGCCTCGACCCCTGCAATTTCGTGTCGCCTTCATCATTTTGCATGACTGTCCCAGGACGTCTTCCTGACTCTCGGACCCTGGTCGCCCCTTCGTCGCATAAAATCTAAACAAAAAAAAAACATCCAAATGTTGTTCGGACTCTAGACTCTGGAATTCCATCTTTAGGATTTCGTTCTAGATTTGCTGTTCCAAATGGCTGAACTTGACCATCTTTGTGACCTTCGGGTCCCGACCATTGGTTCGTCATCAAGCTTTTCTCAAACTAATGAGTTCATCTCTAGGGATTACCCTTCGGACTTCCGTCCTCGGATTACCACCTGCATTTCACCATTTTACATGGTTGTCCGATGCCAGCTTCCCAACCCTGACTTCCCAAATTCCAGAGCCCAGAACTTTGAGTGTCATCCTCCCTGCCCCGTTCCAAATGACCTTTCTGCAGCTGAAAACCAAACGCCTAAATGAGGCCTCAAATGACCTCCAAATCCAAAACAGACTTCGACCCACTTACTAAAATTGAGTGTATCCTCATGACCAACCTTTGTTTGATCAAATCGAAGACCAGAAAGGTCATTGGGAGTGTCTCACCTTATTTTCCCTTCCGAACGACATTCTACTAAGGGAATTTCGGCCCTGGGAACCCGAATTGCCTTGTTTTCTTCCTTATGATGTTTTTATCAGGTGTTAGGAATTTATCAAATATGAATGATGATTGTGGATGTAACCTTTATGCAAGGATTTATCTGAGGCTACTTTTCCATGATAATGTTACTAATTCACATCTCTTTCTGCAGGATTTATGGAATCCGGTGTAGAGACCTCTAGTGCTACCAAGAAAAATGGAAAAAGAACTACTAGAGCACCTCGAGGCAAGGAGGACAAGGATAAAATTAAGTTCAAATTCTAGGGGGTGCCATTACACTCCAGAATCACCACTCTTTGGAGAGACATCATAGATACCAATATTGGGCATGTTGATATTGACGAATTTACACGGAGGATCAGGGTAGACCCGAAAACAAAAAATGCAAAGTTAATCAAAAGAAGTAGGGAAACCCTGTCATTGATGAGGAATTTCTAAAAGAGTAGCTACACCAAAAGGGAAAACAACAAAAAGACAAAACTGTTATAGTGTTGCCCCTAGAAGACGAAATAGGGAAAAGACGAAAGATGTTTTAAAAATGTAATATATTTGGGGGTAGGTGAAACCCTAGGGTAAAGTGAATCTTGGCCACCCAATAGAATTGAATCTTAGCCACTCTTTTTTCTTTCTAAAAACAATAAATAGGGGTGATCCCACAATAGTGGTTTACAATTTTTGGCCAAACTGGACACTAACATTTTTATTTTTAACTAAATCTTCACATTCGAGCACCTATAGTGGTTAAACCATGATGAATTTGAAGATGATGTAAACTAGAGTCTCATCACATTTTTTCTGTAGATTCTAAAAATATTTTTCTCAAAATTTTTGAAATCAGATTACACTTCTTTTTCCATCTCCCAAGAAAAATGGTTTTTTTCAGAAAACAATATTTGTAAAAAGTGACTCTCACCGTATACAACATTACTTTTTTTGTATGAAGGATAAAATTCTAATTTTTTGGAATTTAGATTTGTAACTACGATATCTATCACTTTTATTTGGTCTCATAGTTTTTTATTGAATATTTTTTCCTTAATCGAGTTTCGAAGTCAAACCAATTGCAATTCATACATAGGTCGATTGTATACAACATAACTTTTTATGTATGCATCAAAATTCAAATTTATTTTTTTAATGGATCAAGGACATCAATACCTAGCACAAACATATTTTTTAAATTTTTATTTTGATAATCTGCTATTTTTCCACATGTGCAAAACAAAGAGCTTGATTTTTGGCGAAAAAACTATGTTTAATAAAACTAAAAAAACACATACATAATAAAACCAAAACATATTAAAATTTTATTCATTGGATAGCTCATTTTGATGACTACCATATTCTAGTTGGGTTTTTGAAGTATCCTCCATTTTCATACTCAACCCGAGCTTTGAAGGGTAGAAATCTACTAAAATTTGGTGGAAGAGGGGGATAAGGCAAAAATAGGAGGGTTCGAACGAACCCCCCTTTGAACAAATCCCCCTTCGCTCGATTTAGTTTCCTTTAGCTAGCTTTGGTAGATTTAGTATGTTGTCTTTGGTTATGAAGTTTTTTACTATGTGTATGCTTTCCTTGTCCATACTTTTGGTCATTTGTTGCTGGTAGGTGATTGTGTAAAATTAGCCTGGACTATAATTTTATAGATTCTCTTTAAACTTTTTCTTTGTTCACATTTATATGGCGAATGAATAATGAATACCTGTAGTCCTTAGAAGATAGCATAGATTTCATGACATTGTGAGAATTTTGATTAAGTGAAATCCTATTTTAAGGAAATTTCCCACATCAGGAACCTCCATGATCACTGTTCATTAGTAGTTGTAGGTCTAGGAAGCTTTCCTCTTCCCTGCCCCTTTTCCTTTTTTTTAGAAACAACCTATGCTAAGGTCCACTGCACATTGTAAAGCCAAATCTAACGAAAGAATGGAGTTCAAGACTATTGTTTGAACCTACAACAAAGTACAGTAATTTCCTATCTGAAGAACTTCGTTCAGAGACCCGATTCTCCTATAACTTTAACTTATTTAAGTCTGCCTTGTGATTCTAGAAAATCACATAAATCAACTGAAATATTCCAAGCATTGTCATGACCTGACATCTGAGAGACCTTGGGATAGTGTTCTGCAATTTGATTGTGGAAGATTGTCTTTCAAGAGAGTTAGTGCTCCTACGTATTACCTGTGTTGTGAAGTGGATAAAAACACCATAAAAAAGTATTAGTAGTAGGACACCAAGTAGTACAACTCATGCAATGGATAAACCAAAGAAAGTGTAATGAACACAATATCCTATGCTTACAATTACACTTGAAATGAAAGAAGTTTAAATAACCATAATTTTGCAAACTATAACAAAAAATTGAAAGAAGCCAACGGAAGCACAAAAAAGCAATTTCAAACCCTGAAAAATTGCAAAGTCAAAGTCAATAGGGACAAAGATGCCAATAAGGGCATATCGGTCCAACTGGTGAAATTTTGAGTTTCCAAACACTAGAACAAAATGCAATCAACTTGGACATGATTCTGAGGTAAAAGACCAAAGAGGGACTAAGATGCCAGGAAGGAAATTTTAGTACCAAGAGAGGTCCTTTTTTTAGAAAATATAAAAAATTGGATTGTTTATAGTGTTCCTAGGTTGCCTACTAAGCGACCTAACGTTTAGAAATAAAAAAGTGTACCAATAAATGGAAGAAAAAGTAAATAATGATAATCAATTGAATGCAAAGTTGAATGCAAATTTTTCAATTTTGAATACATGTAATAACAATGTTCCTAAAAGAAATTAGGATGATTAAAAATGCACTTTTTAGTTTTTCAATGAGATAAATTGTTGCAAGAAAGGAAAAATGCATCCTATATGCACTTTCACTAATGCAAATATGGGAAACCCTAGATGCACTTTCAGTAATGCAAGATGCAATGCAAGAATTAATGCAACCTAGATCTAGGACTTTAATGAGCTAACAATTAGAAAATGAATGTTCAAAAATGTCGAGTTCACCAAAATGAACAATAGGTGAAAGGTGGGTACTTTATAACCTAGGTAATATAAACACCTCTATTCTCCAAATTCCATTCAAGAATGTCCTAGGAGCTAAAATTGGATTGAATATCAACCCAAAGGTGAGTCAATTCTCAACAAGGAAGAACTCAGAGGGGTTCTCTTAAACTTTGAAGGGTTCACGACCAAGAAAAATCTTGTAAAAGACAACTTATCATTCAACTCAGAAAACCTAGTAATGAAAGCCAAATCATGAATGCAAATGATGAAATTACACAACAAAAGCTAGGGTATGTGTATGTAGGAAGTCTAGAAATGTGATGATGATTCTAAAAATGCAAAAATGTTGTCAAAATATGCTAGGGAGGACTAAGATGTTGTTACTATTGTCTTAGTCCCGCTGATATTTTTTGGGGGAAACAAAGAATCATGGGATGTCAAGACAAAATCTAGAAGAATATCTACAAAATACCCTTGGGAGGACTAAGACATCCTTAGTGTTGTCTTAGTCCCATTTTGAATTTATAAAATCTCTAAATCTGATGCTGAGGCTCAATATTTGCATTTCCTTCTTCTTAGATCTTAGGTATTGAAACTTACAGATCTGGCTTGTAGGTTAGTTTTTGGGAAGATGAGATCTTTACAAATGCAACTTTGTAAATTTTCACTTCAAATGATCTTCAAATGTTCAACCTAAATATACAAACACAAATATGCAAGAGAGTAAAAACTTGTTAACTGTTAGTAAATGGGGGTTTACCTTGGTCAAACCCCTTGTTGTTTGATAAACCTTGAGATGAAATGACATAAAGGAGGAAAATGATGAATGAACAAAATGCTATGTTGCAATTGACCAAAACCTTGTTGCAAAATCTACAAACTTGTGTGAAGTGTTAGTGGATACCTTGAATGTAGATCTTGTAATTCTTGAATTCTTGATAGATATTTACTTGAATTGCTTGCTTGAATTAAAACCCTACATCACAAATGTTAATTCTAAAACACACATGATGTAAGAATATCCTTCATATGATGCTTGAATCTTCATGAAAGCTCCAAATGCTTGAATAATTTCTCTTGAATGCTCTTGTGAACTCAATTATGCTATTCGGAATGCTCTCACAAAAGTATTAGGTGAAAATGAGTAAAAGAACCTTGTATTTATACTTATCCATGCTTAATATCCCAAAATTACACCACAACAAGCCGAAATATGAATTCATTAATTAAAGGAGGCTAAATCCCACCAAGATTTGAAATTCAATCCTAAAAATAAATTAATGGGGACTAAGACACCCTAGGTGGCATCTTAGTCCTGAGGCTTAAAATTTAGGGCACAAACTCCGAAAAGGTGCCCATTTAAGGCACATTTGAAAAGAGTGTCCCCAGACCTTTGGGGCAGAAAGATGCCCTAGGTGGTGTCTTAGTCCCAACCCAATCTTAGTCCCAACCCAAAAATTAGGGACACACAACTAGAATCATTAAATTATCATTTATCCTTTGATGTTTGTTGGGATTAACCATAAGAAGATATAATTCATTACACTTGTAGATGAAAAATAGGACCAATTAAGACATAATTAGGGATAAATAAAGCTAAGTCAAACCCATTGTAGGTAATCAGACCAAATGATGAAATGAAGCATGAAATATGAAATATGCATATGATATGACATTGGATGTTGTCTTGTAAAACCAATATGCAATCTAGCATGTAATGGCCATGAAGAATGTAGATCTTGGATGTGAAATGATGCTTGTAAATAGACCCTCAATGGAACATTGACTATCTTAGCTCAACCACATGAATGCATGCATTAAACCCTTGACATGATGATATGATCTTGAATTGCTATAATGAACTCTTGAAATCTACCTTGAAATGTCTTGAAAATGCTCTAACGCTTGTAAAATTGAATGGTGCATGGCCTCTTGTAAACTTTCTAGTTGAAACAATGTGAATTAACCCCTTATTTATACTAAATTTGGAGATTAACCCCAAAATTCAAATAATTAAGGCCGACACCAAATCTTGAAAGAAACTTTATTAAATTCCCATCAAAATGAAATTCAAAAATAAGGTCTCATTAAGGGAGGCCTATTTGCCACCTAGGGTGAATGGGTCTTGGCTTAGTTTACTAGGACCTAACCCTGAGCGATTGAAAGTGGGACAAAACCCAGTCCAGATCAATTGAAAATGGGGAGTCTTGTTAAGGGAAGACCCATTCACCACCTAGGGTGAATGGGTCATTGCACTATTTTCCAAGACCAAAATTTTCCCAATGAAATATTTTTTTAATTAGATTATAAGTGTGGGGATATGTCTTCGAGAGGTGTCATAATTAAGGCTTAAAAGGGGGTTAATTACTACAATTACCCACAATTAATTAATGACCACCTAGATAAATGTTAAATTATTTTATAACACTTTACAACACTTAAACAAGGTACACATTATGTACATTTTATTATAAAAAGGGGCCTATTAGGCATAATTAAGAAAATACATCCTATAAAAGTCTGAAAGTGTGTCAAAAAACTTTACAAAACCATTGCAAAGGATCAATTAATGCATTTTTAAGTCAAATAAAGGTCCTATAATAGTGTGAATGTGTACAAGGCATTACAACACCACTCTAAGACATCATTAGTTTAGCTTTAATATCAATTATCAAACCAAGTAAGGCAAAAGGGCTTGCTTTTTCCATTACTACAATTCAAAACAAGCCTTCCAAGCCTCTAAAAATTTTGGATCTTCAAGATACAAACTCTTGAGTTCATTGAACCCATCATGCTCTATTCTCATCTCTATCAATTTTTTTTAATTTTTAATTGAGGCATTTGTAATATTTTTTACCTTCCAATCATGTGCTTCAAAACAAAAGTATAACTTTAAAAAATTCAACCCATTTTAATTTCCTTTGATTTAACATTCCTTGATTATTAATATACAACAAATCCTAGTGATCAACTTACATAAACTAAACTCTTTTGGAAAAAAATAGTGTATCCATTTCTTCAAATCTTGACCTATATCATAAAGTTCTTGATCATAGAAAAAATAATTCTTTTTAGCATCATTTGAATTCTCATTAAACTATGCAATAGGGTTACCTTCCTAACTCAAAATAACTCCTATGGTACTTCCTCTAGCATCACAATCTTCTTGAAATACATTATTCAAATCTTGAAGTACCAAAACAAGCAACTGCTTTTTGATTTTATTCTTCAACATATCAAAGATACTAGTTGCTCCTCTATACTATGTAAATTATTAATATTTTTTAATAAAAATGTTTTACATCATGGAATGATCTTATCTCTATAACGCTCATTACTCTATGAAATTCAATGATAGCCTTCACTTTTTTGGATCCATCTTAAGACCCTTGGTAGAGCTAACAAATCCTCAATACACCAACTCATTCTTCACAGAACTATATTTCTTTAGATTAATCACCAAATTCTCCTCCTTAGATTCACAAAAAATATTTGAATACACATAAGGAATTCCTCCAATGTCTTATTAAAATTTAAAATATAATCAAAAGGAACAATAATTTTTTTTCTAAAAATTGTTTTAATACCTCATTCATAAGCCACATAAATGTGCTTAGTGTATAGGTTATCCTAAATGGCCTGGCTAACCACTCATTGAAGCCTTGAAGGTTGTCTTCTACTAATATCATTTTGTGATATGAGTCTAATTATACTCACTATTTAATCCATACTTTGTGAAGTACTTGGCTCCACTCAAAAAAATCCATAAAGGTCGTCCATCCTTGGCAATATAGGTAGTTTGATTTTAATCCTGTTAATGGCTTGAGAATCTGTACACATTCTCCATCCTCCATATTTATTTGGTTCTAATATTGTAGGTACCACACATGGACTCAAACTCCCTCAAATCAATCCTTTCTTTAACATCTCTTGCTCTTGTCTATTCAACTGCTCATTCTATGTGATGCCTTATCTAGAAAATTAGATCCTAGTATCAAATCCATTTGGTGACTAATCTTATTCACCAATAAATAAAAATGAAGTACATTATCTAATAGAATGTAATGAAACTCTTCTACTAGACCTGAAACATCTACTTGTATATCTTCAAATTTTTACTTTTTAACTTCAGGAATCAATGTATAGAACATATGCTAATGCTTCATACCATCCAAAAACAATCTACTATCAATTAAACAAATTATTTTACTAGTACACAAATTTTCTTCTAATTCCTTCAAGGTCTTCAACTTGTGGTAAACAACATCCTTTGTCATGAAGTAAGTTTTTCTATGTACATCATGTACTACACATCGATAAAACTTCCATGACCTTCCTAGTAATATATGATAAACATCCATTTTTATGATGTCACATTGTACTTCATCCTTCTACAACCATGCAATCTAATATGGATGTGGATTTCTCTTTCTCTCTGACTCAATTTGTTACCCATATCCACTAAAATAAGATTAACAATGCTACAACTATCAATGGTAACATTACAAACTTTACCTTCACATTTACATATTGTGTGAAATAAACTATTCCTCTAAACTATAGAAATTTATCCATATGTATCATGACTGTCCTTGTCATATGAAATTATTTTTTTGCATCTTTAGAATGCTCAAATCCAGTGCATCTTCATGTATACATGTAACTCATACATTACATGTAGGTCTTTTACTTGTCCTTTGTTGATGTTGTGGACATTTATATGCTCAATTTTATTCTTCTCCATATTGGAAATAGGTTCCACAAAAGCCTCCTCTTATAGGAATTCATCTAAACCTACCTCTTCCTCTTTGGTCACCATAATTTTTCTCACAGGAGTGGTAGGAATTATATTCTTTATGGATTTTAGTTATTCTAGCTTCTTCATTCTTATTTTCTTATTTATTTAATCCTCCATGTGATCTTCCACTAATCCCTCCACCATTACCTCTTCATTTTGCTTGCTTTCACAACTTGTAATCAAATTATCTTCTACCTTCAGGGAAAACTTATAAGAATGTTCAAGTGTAGTCATCCTGAACAAAATTAATGCTTTCCTTCAACCCATTTGTATAATGAGCTACATTCTCCTTGTTGGCATTAGAAAGGCATACTTTGATAATCACCCTGCAAAACTCTTATGCATAATATTTGATAGAAATAAATGTATTCTTTAAACCTCACATCATTTTCAATAACTCCAACTCATAATAATTAGGAATTAATTGTCTCTTTATCTTTTCCACTATCTAATCCCATTTTTAAATTTTTTCTTCCCCTCTTTTATTTATCTCTAATTATACTCCCTTCCACTAGATATTGGAAAAAAAATTAGCTTGTTCTTCTCCAATTTTATCCTTTTAGGATATTCCACCTTGTCATACTCAAAGTAAATCCCCATATCATTGATCCATTTGATCAACTTTTCTAGGTTAAGATTTATAGAAAATGTAGAAATATCAATCTTTGGCCTTTCCACAAGCTTGGAGAGGACGTTAAATAATTTGACTTGTTTGATATCTGTTACATCTTATTCTTCTTCTTCAGTTTAATCTTAACTTTCATCTCCTCTTCTCATCTTAAAATCTCTGTGAAACTCCTCTTATAGTGGATGAAATTTTCTCTATATCTAGATGTAAAACCGTCTTCTAATATAATTTTTTTTTCTACTACCATAGTTTTTTTATGGAGGCATTCTAATCACTTCTCTAAAAGCACAACCACATGTTCTAGTGAATTTTTTTTAATGTTTCATGATCCTTTTTTACACACTTAGGAACTCTTTCTCTGATAAAACTTAGTAAACAGCTACTCCACCTAGCATCCAAATACAAGACAAAAACTTATATTAACATAAAATATGTATGAAGAAAAATAAACCTCTTTTTGTTTCTTCTAGAGAATAGAATTGTAGATTTATAAATTACAATGTTATAGCCACATGGCCTTAACTCACTGCAAAGAAAACCAGTTCTCTAAGAAAACTCTACAATTCAGAGTCACAATCTACACTAATTGATCTATCCTTTTTAATCTTCATTCACCACCTTATATAGCACCAATAATAACCTTAGAGTGTTTTGGATAGTGTAAATCCTTTCCTATTTTAATGCCTAAAGGTTTAGCCATTCATTTTCATACCCAAGAAGATATTTCATTTGAAATTCAAATGTTGTTAGAACAACTTGACGAAGCCATAACTTTTTGACTCATGTGTTTGATTTACTATTATAATATGTAGTGTAGAAAAATTTACTCCTTTACATTTTCAAACTTTGTTTTCATCCCCTTAATTAATTAGACTTAATTAAGCTTATAATTGCCTAAATTATGTATCCCAAAGCCTTATTATTCTCAAAACTTCCAAAAGGGAAACTTATGTTAATCAATTTACAAAATTAATTTAAACACCTTGGAAATTATGTGTTCTAGATTTAGGTCCCAAAACCCATTCACCCAAGGTTGAATGGGTCCTCATTAAGTGCCAAGACTCAATTTCTTAATATATTTTTGGCAGCATTTTAATTATTCAAATTCAAGTTTCAAATTTCACCTTGTAGAATCTATTTTTTGAGAAATTAGATGAACACCTATGAATACATGGTTATTTTATCAATTCAAACTTAACATACACTATCAAGAGTTGACAAGATCAAATATTATTGTCAAGAGAATTAAATATTATATTCATCAGTCATCTACAAAAACAATCAGGATCATATCATCATCTCAAGATTCATGTGTTTATATTATGATTTGGAGCTAGCACTATGATGTAGGTTTCAAGCATTCAAGCATCAAATAAAGAAATCATTCAAGTTAATTTATGCAAGATCCAATCCTTAGAGAGATGTGTTAGACTTCAGTCCTGTAGGGGCAGCCATTAAGGGCTTGGTGAGTTGTGACATACAATTGATCATAAATCAAATTCTTTCCATTTTTTCGTTATTTCATTATCAATGTTTAATTACCTAACTAGTGTTTGACCAAGGAAATCCCTTATTCACCCAAAAAAAGATATTCTTCTTCTTCTCTCTTTACATGTGTAGATTTGTAGGCGAGGAAGGATTGGAGATCACTCAAAAGAGTAATTTTGCAAATTTTTCAAATTTATTAGCAAAGTTGTCAAGCCACATAAAGTCACCTAAAAAATTATTTTCAACCTTCCAACAGTGGAACCTAGAGAAGTCAAAATCCTAGATCTAGGATCAGAGGATTGTAAAATCAGATTTTTGACCCCTATACAAAGACCCATTTACCCTAGGGAAAATCTATCCTTCAACAGTGTTCAAAACCCACTTTTGGTTCTTGGTAGATATCATTCTTCCCTTCTCGGATTTGTTTAAATGTTATTATAGTTTTTTGTGCCATCATAATAATCTATAATTCAAGTTTCATGTCACATAATTGAGTTCATTAAGGCATTTAATTTTATCTCCCAAAAGTGCATTTTAGTCATTTTGTCATAAGAAAGTAACATATCCTTCCCAACAAGGTTGACTCACCTCAAGGTTGAAAGCCAATTTATCCTTGGGAGATTTCTTTTTTTAATGAAACTAGGAAAAGTGTGGGTGTCTTGGATCATCATCTTATTTTGGTGAACCCTTACCTCATCGCATTCATTCACACACTCACCCACCATTTTTGTTCATTTCATTCTAGTGAACTTGACATTCTTACACTATAAGCTTTCTAAATTCGAAGTCCTTCAAACCCTATATATAGGATTTGCATTAGTTTGCACTACATCTCATTTAGGGTTTTCAAAATTTTAATAGTTTACATTTTATTTAGGGTTTTAAAAGTATATTTTGCATCCTTTAAAATCTCAAAAATCCCAAAATTTGCATACATATTGCATTCATTTTACATAGTAGCCTGCATATTAGTATTTATCATTCATTTAAGTCAAAAAATGCAAACAAAATTGCATCTTAAAAGTTGACATTTTTCTTGTTATTTTTTATCAAATATCATGTGCATATAAACACTAAAATATAGAAATCTATAACTAAAAGTATTTTTTTGCAACCTAAAACAACAACCTTAAACATCTACTCAGAAACTCGGAACTTAATTTTTCAAACCTCTCTACAAGGACCTATTTTCCCTTGGGATAATATGTCCTTATACATGCCATTTTATATTTTTTTGGGAATAAATCTATCTCTATTTTCTTTATTTCTAATTGTTTGTAGATCTTAGTTTAAGTTTCTAGAGTTGCAAGTTTTTGTAGTTGTTTTCATTCAAGTTAACTATTCAAAACATGTGCATTGTTCAAAAAGAAAAACTACCCAATAATAACATGAGTATGGTCAATTTCATTGACATTCAATCTTCTAAGGTCTAAACCAAAATGTCTCTTGGCATGTTGCTTTCTCAGAAAGTGACATAGTTAAACATGCACCTGATGGTCCTCTTTACATAGCTAGAAGACTCAATGAAAATCCTACCAATGGGATATTAATTGATCTAATGTGTGTAGAGAATGTAATCAAAAGGAATTCATGTTTGTGCATGAACTTTACTAAGACTCTTATGAACAATTGAAACCATGGATCAAAACACATAATGGTTTTGCTTTCCCTCTGATAGGTTTGATCACTCTTCCCTTAAAAGTTGGACCAAAATAATTAAATGTTTCATTCTCCATCATCTTGTCATCAGATCAATTTTGTGTGAACCTAGGCTATCCATGGCTACACTCCATGGATTTCATCCCATTGGCAGTGCATAAATGCTTAAAATTTCCATTTGGTAATGTAATTTTGACTATGTATCATAGAGGTTTTAATCCTTTGTCTTCCCATGGGAATTTCTCATTAGATTTGTTTTGGCTTGAACCCATGGAGCCTATTAAGCCTCCTGAGGACTTCTATTTCAAATCTTACCAAAAGTTCAAGGGAAAGTGCATAGAAATATTATCTTTTAGAAACATCCCTCAACCCATGCTTGAGTCTCCTATCATTTATGAAACCATGATTGAACCAAAATCCCTTTAGAGTAACCAAGATAAATCTATGACAAATCCTCAACCTGTCTCCTATAAGAGACCAAGAGATAACCATAAAATTCTTGTTGTGCCTCGTAAGATCAAAAAAGTTTATAAAACCAAATAGAAAGTGGTTGACCAAACCTCAATGGTTCCTTTCATTCCTCCCCAGCAAGAAGAAAAGAAACCCATGATTGATAAACTCGATCCTACACCATTAAAACTTGAAAGGTACCCATATTTTAATGGTTTTTGTTATTCTTGAAATAAATTTGGACATAAGGCTATGGAGCTTAGAAGAAAAATGAATCAAAATGTTCTATATTTTCCCAATCAATGTTTCATGCATGCAAGAGATTTGGCCATAAACCTAGTGAATGTGAAAGTCAAATGATGGATGGATTTAACAATGGTAGAATGGTTCAATCCTTCAATATATATTATTATACATGCTATGGATTTGGGCATAAAGGTAATCAACGTAGATCTAGAATGAATGGAAATAAGACTGGTCAAAAGAATGGCATATGCTACAACTACAAAAGGCCTGAACACATTCCTCAGTTTTGCAGAAGTAGAGACATGAAGAAGGATAGTTTGGTAAAGAATGATCCAATACAAAAGATTGCTCCAGAAAATATAAAGGAGATGAACAAGATCTAGAGAAAGAAGGAAGATATCGAGGTTAAGGATGAATCTGTACCATCTTGCAATGCAAATAATTCCTCTAGAAACTAAGTTGAGTGTTTTGGATCAAGGGGAGCTTAAATGAAAATATTTCATCCCTTGCCAAATAAAATGGTGTTGATGCTTTAACACAAGGATATGTTGTGTAGGTTAGTATTTTTGATCTATTGGAGAAAATTTTGGTATAAAATATTGATATGTGAAAGTTTGGAGAGTATTTGAAGTTGACTATGCCTACAATTAGGGTTTTCCATCTTTATTGTTTGAAGCATTCAATGCAAATTCGTTAACAAAAAAAGGTTTATAAGTGATTACACTTAATAAAAAAATTATTTTCATTCAATTTTTAAAGCAAAAGAGAAAGAGAAGAGCTATGAAGAAAGAAATTGTTGTGACCAAGGTGATTGAGTTGGAGTACAAGCGAAACCCTAGTTGGAAAATAGAAGTGAGGTATTTACAAACTTTATTGCCCTATTGTTTTAGAAATTTATTTGAAATAAAGTTATAAACTTTTAAATAGCTTCACTGAGGGTTGATGATTTATTTGAGAGACCACGACCTAAATTTAAGAAGCATCCTAACAAATCAACAGAGGTCGAACTAGAATGTGCTTTCTGGAAGGTCTTGTATAGAGTCTTTCACATAGAGGACATAAAAATATATATCCACAATAAGCTTGAAGAATATGAGCATTCCAAAATGGGAGATTTGTAGATAAAGGAGCTTACTAGTGATAACTTTGTGTTGAAGCTGAAATATCAGAATCTGGTTACTAAGGGCATCGACGTTTGGCAAGGGTTTCCTAACTTTTTCCTTGACTTTCTTGGATAAGGATTGCTTTGAGTTGCATCCATGATAAATTTGTATGGATGTGTAGTGTAGGAAAATGCATACCCTTCCATTTTAACACTTGTTTGGGCCTACCTTGTTTTATTCATTCTCATTTATGGCTTAATTGGTCCTATTTTGCATCCACAATCCCTATCAATTACATCTTTTCTTGGTTAATCCCAACATTCTCCAATGCATAAATGATAATCTAATGGTCTCATTTGTGTGTCCTTGATTTTTGAGTCAGGACTAAAATGCCACCTATGACGTCTTTTTCCCCCAACGGTCTTGGGACCCTAATTTTGAGGCATCTTAATTAGGCACCTTTTTGGTGTTTGTGCCCCAACATTCATGACTTGGGACTAAGATTCCACCTAGGGAGTCTTAGTCCTCCTTGAGTCATTTTTGGGATTTAATTTCTAGTTTTGGTGGGATTTAGCCTCCTTTATTTAATGAACTCATATGTCGGCTTGGTGTGATGTAATTTTAGGATATTATACATAAGTAAGTATAAATACAAGGTTCATTCATTCATTTCCCAATCAAATCTTTTGTGAGAGAATTCATAATATCAAATTGAGTCCACAAAATCATTCAAGAGAAATTATATCAAGCATTTCGAGCCATCATCAAGATTCAAGCATATTATCAAAGAGCTTTTTGCATCATGTGTGTTGTGCTAACATTTGTGATGTAGGGTTTTGATTCAAGCAAGAAATTCAAGTCCATATCTTTGGTCCAAGATCCATATCCATTATAGCCATTTCACACAAGTTTGCAGAATTTACAAGGGTTTGATGAGTTGCAACATTTCATGTTCCTCATTCACCATTTCCCGTCAATTATTTATTTCATTTCAATTTTTAATTACTAACAAGCAGTTTGACCAAGGAAAACCCCCATTAACTAACATTCAACAAGTTTTCCCATCTTGCATATTTATTATTTCAATTTTAAATTGAATTATTGAAGATCATTTAGAGTGGAAAGTCATAAAAGTTGCAAAGTTTCTTTATAAATTTGTCATCTTCACGAAAAATCACCTAGAGGATGAATCTAGAAGTTTCAGAACCTAAGTTCAAAAAGGAAGCAAGTATAGACCTTGGAGCTCAGGATCACATTCATAGTTTTTAGAAATATATAATGGGACTAATACGCTAACTTTGGTATCTTAGTCCTCCCAAACATATTTTTTAGAGATTCCATCAAATCTCGTTTCGACCTCTGAAGATTCCATTTTTTCCCCAAAAAATAGCAGCAGGACTAATACGCCACCTAGGGCATCTTAGTCCTGCATAACAACTTTTGGCAGCTTCTTTGTATTTATGGAATCCTCACAAAATCTCCAAAGTTTTGAGGCACACATATATTATCTCCCTGTTGCATAATTTCATTATTTGCATATCTCATTTAGCTTTCATAACTAGGTTTTGTAGGTTGTATGTTCATTTGTCTTTTCCAAGCATTTTCTTGTTGGTGAACCCCTTAAAGATGAAAGAACCCCCTTCTAGGTCCTCCTCATTGTGAATTGACTCACCTTGTGAGGTTGCTAGTCAATCTAATTAGGACTCCTAGTAAATCATTGAGTGATTAGTTGGAGAAAGAGTGAAATTTTTTATGCCCCTTTTTCATCATTGATCAAGAAAGATATGCCTAGACTAATCACAAAGGAGGTGATTATGGAAGTTACAGTGTTGTGTACAAACGAACCCATTAGGGTACTCAAATTTTCTAAGAATGAGATTGTGATGGATTAAATAGGAGAAACGTATGATAGGAAGGCTTTGACCATCAAATACATAAGGAATCTTGTTGTAAATTACGCCTCCATTATGATAGGTTACAAGTTGTATTTATCCAACAAGGAAAATTTTGTATATGTTTCCACCATTAACATTTCTTATTAGATGGTGGAGAGAGTTGAAAATTATTACCTATATGAATTACTAACATAAAAGCTCATGTAAAACCTATAGAAAAAAAAGGATACCAGGTGTCCTCTAAACTATGGATCTTTGATTGTGTGTTTATTATTTAAATTTTTGAAATAAATCCTTAGAAAAAAAAGTGTAGTAAGGTTGAAAGGAAGACTAGTTGTTCATCAAATTAGAGACTTTTTGAGAGGTCTAGGAGATGCAAAGGCATAGGAAGATTCCCTTGTTGCATTATTTGTATTTTTTCAAAAGAGGATGTAAGAGAGGGAGAGAATTCCCCATTATATTTTTTAGAAGCACAAGAAGGATATCATCATCATGGTTTCTAAAGATGAATGTATCATACAAGTAGTAGAGACAAGAATAGTGTGGATCTCGGAAATCGGATATGAGATTAAAAAGAATAATATCATGGTGTTCACATATTATATGTTGTGAAAATATAAGGACAACACAAAAGGAAGATATGACACCTATGAATAAAAATCTATGGAGGTGCATATGGAGCAAACGAAACCACAAATAAAAAATAAAGTTGAAAAGATGATTACAGAGTTTGTGGAGGTCATGGGCCTCACAAAAGAGAAAGTGGGACAAGAAACATAAATGGTTTGGAGTTATGGAAATATCATTAGGTGCAAGAAGATCTAGTAGGATTGCTACCACTCCTCTAGCTACTTAGAAGTCCTTTGAGACTACCTCCTCACCAAGTCGAACTAAGAGGAATGAGACTAATTCTCCTACAAAGTAAAATTGTGCTCCAATGATGGAGAAATCCTCTCTAGAAAAACAAGCCAAGAGGCCTAAGAAGGAAAAATATACTCTAGTAGAACACCCAACTAGCTATGTGAGAAGAAGGTTCAAGACAAGGGCCACCAGAGATGAATATATGGGTTTCAATGTTGAAGATGAAGAGGAAGAAGAAAAAGGACCGCAGTTGATCTAAAAGAGAAAAGGTGAAGCTTTAGAAGGTGGAGTAGGTACAAAAAGGAAAATTTTTGATATCATTGATACTGATAATGAGACTGAAATGTAAAAGAAAAATAAAGAATTTACTATTCATATGCAATAAAATAAGGAGAAAGAAAGCAAGAAAAGGATGTACCAAAATGAAAGAAGAAGCATAAACAAAAGAATCCATTAAGATCACATAGTCTAATGAATTTTGACACACTTTTGAATGGAGTTGTACAAAATGATATATTAACAAAAAATTTAGCTTTGTATAATGAGGTTGATGAGGTGGATAATGCCATCATAGTAGAAGCTATAGTAAAATATACCATTATTCTTGAAGTTGATACGAGAAATATAGAGAAACAACGGCCTATGAATTTGTAGAATTTTTTGATTGAAAGAAGATAGGAAGAAATAGAACAAGAGGCCAAGTTGAAGGCCTATGCATTAGAGAATATAAGTGCTCCCTTATCCGAGGAGAATAAGGCCACATTGGCCACATTATTCAATAAAGAAATTAGGAAATAATAAAGAGTGACAATCCGTATGGAAAAATATCAAAATTATCTCGAGAGGATCAAGAAGGAGTGTATTGAAAAAGTAGTTGAGCTAGGAGAAAAGTTGGGGATGACTCTCCAGAATAAGAAAGGGATTCTTGTAGAAGAAAATGTTGAAGATGATATATAAATGGATGATGCTCAACATGAGCATGATGCTAATGAAGAAGATGCGCAAGATAATTTTCCTCCAAAAGTAGACGACATAGTAGAAGACAATGTGGAGACTGAGAATAATGTTAAGATGAATGCAACTACTAGAGATGTTGCTAATTAAGGAGGATACTCTTACTCCTCCTTTGGTAAATAATACATTGGTTGAGGGAACACAAGACTTGTCAGAGACATTTATCCCTCTAGATAATACTAAATAGATCAATGGTGAAGAGTAGAAGAAGGAAGATGCCTCTAGAGATTAGGGATGGAAAGAAGTGGAGACATGAGTTAATACTGGTAATAATTAGAAGGAGAAGGAGAAGAAATGAAAGAGTGTAGAGGAAGAGGTAAAGATAATTGGTGAATCTTCTATATCCTCTGGAGAATCTCTATAGAATCTGTTGAACATGCAATTGAATTTCAAATCGGTTGTGTCTGCTCAATTTCTATAGCTACCCATGCAAGAAGGGAATGTTGAAAATGCTAAGATTTCACCACTCCACAAGCTACCACTAGGAGATGTCTTTCATGCATATGTAAGGAAGGAAATAATAAAAAATCATCAAAAGAGTGGAGAGATGATTGAAGAAGCTATGAAGACCTTGTAGGAGGCCATACTCGGTGCAATAGTTGATAGTTCACTTTTTGGTATGAAATTTTAGAAATTTTTGATTGATTCTTTCAAAGAGTATGCCTTTGGTTTGAAATAAAAAATTGAGAAAGAAATGAACAAGAAAGTGGAAGAGAAGAGACTACTATAGATTATAGAGAAGTGTGCACAAGAACACAATATTTTTTTATGAAAGTCTCAAGGATGCTCAGGTTTGTGTTGTTGAGGCCAAAGCCCTATTCTAGTTTTGTATGAAGTGGCCCACAGCCACAAAGAGCGTCAAGGATGAAATGGAATAAATAGAATCGCAAAAAAATAGAGCTTCTAGAACATATGATCCTACACAAGACCTAGATGGAAGCATAAGATCATCTATTGAGGCTTTTCATGAGAAATAATTCTAATTGAAAGGATAAAAAGAGAAGATAATTATATAGTTTGGGAGCATTACGGACTCGGCGAACTGAAATTTCACATTAGTTGCTAGTGCCATGGAGAGTGCTGAGAAGGATACCAAGATCAATTTGCTACCCATCACTCTGGAAGAAGGAGAAGAAATATTGATTGAGATAGAGACCCATTATAGGATGCTTGGCATAGACAAGAATATTTGGGAAGAGGGCAAACAGGATTGGCAAGCCCATGTTGAGAAGCTCAAAGAGTTGACCTAGACTTCGATTGACAACATTTCTACCTTTTTATGCATTTTCAGTTCATTATTTTAGACTTTAGTAATATATGCACACAGTATACAAAATGTTTTGGTACAAGTTTTTGATATAATTTTGGTGTATAACATTCTTAGGGGGAGTTACTTCAATTTTCATCCTGTATATATGAACATCTTTGTCAAGGGGAGATCTGGAGAGATAGAACTAAGTTTTTATGAACTTTTATAAATCATATCACTAGTGAGTGGTTGCTATGTATAGGCTATATGAGGATGTAGTGGGATGATAGTCATTTATAGTCACTAATAGTGGGCTATGAATAGTTGTATTTTTAGGTGGCATCACTAGTTATTAGGGTTGTTGGTGTTGATTAGCACTGCTAGGGATTCCCCCATGAGTATGCTACTATATCAAGATCATACGACCACCCATGGCTATTATGATGGTTCTACATAGGGTACAACCTATACCCTATCGTAGATCTGAAAAAATGAACTTTTAATTCTATTAAATATCTCAAAATAAAATTATTTTTAACCTCTATATATTTCATATGTAGTGCATGTAGTAGAAAAATATTTAGGCATTTAAAAAATATAGATGACGATGATAGGAAATTATTCCCAATTGGACAAGTGCAAATTGCTTAAATTTCAATTATTTGATACTTCATTTGTAGGTTTTGAGGCCTTTTCGATTCAATGGTAGGGTAAAAATTTTCACTTTTTTTTTGGTAGGATGAATGATATATAGATGCTCAAGAAAAAAAATCTTCTTTCAAACTCTTATAAATTTGGCTTCCTCTAATCAATTTAGATGCAGGAAAAGGAATATTGAAGCTTCTACACTCTAGACTAAATGGTTCACTCAAATTTTCTCCATTATGTTCCACAAATAGGAACACTCCAAAATATTGCATTTCTGTCAAGTTATTTATTTCTAGATCATTTTTCAATGCAAGGAAAAAAATATTTTATACCATAGAAGACCTAAGTGACAAATAATAAATTTATGAATATAAATAAAGATAAGTCTTTAATAGATTACCAAACACTAACATCCGAAAACTCTATTTATTATAATATAACTAACATTACATCTATAACTAAATAGATTTATCTATTTATTAATTTACCAAAATTATTTATGCTGGAATGTTTTATCCCTTGGTCCACGTAAAAGAATATTCTCTCTCATTGTCATTTTCTGTCTTAAACCACCTCCTACATATATATGTATGGAACTATCTAAACAAGCACTAGATAAAAGTCTTGAAGCTATCTCTTAAATGTTCTAGCTTTGCGAAAGCCTATTCCATTCACAACCCGTCCGTCCATCCGTACAAACCTTATCTTCATCGTATCTATTTGTATAACGTTCAACCCCTTTATTCTCCAGCCATATATCTATCCCTAACCCCATCACTTCATTTATCCACAAATCTTGAACCTTTATTCTCGATACGGTAGAGAAGAATGTCCATTGGTAGATTAGGTGCAAACTTCAAATCTTTTTGCAGGTTAGAATCTTTATCTCTTCTAGGATGTAAACTAGGGATGATATTTATATTACGAAGTGAAAAATCATAGAAGTTTATTTTTCTTCTGTTACGTTAAAATAAAAAATTATAGAGATGTTTTGTTTTCAACGAATGTTTAATTTAATTGTTGATTTTTATGACATTTTAATTACAGATATTTAGATTAGATTGTATATTTCATGTTTTGAATTCTTTTTAACTAATCTTGAAGTTTGCATTGTACATTTGCAAGGTCTCACAAAACTAGTGATTGCCATGTACTTACATGTATCACAAAATTTTTTGGTGGCCTTCAGTGCTAATAATGTTACATATGACTTGATTTGTAGGAATAATCTTGAGAAGATACCTTTCTTTGTTGTATTTTTTTTTATTTTTTTTGGTCCTTCTTTAGGATGTCTTGATATCTTAAAAGGTGTTGCTAGATAGGCAAATATAATAGTGTGCTAGTTCATAATTAGAGAATTTAATATTTAAAAAAGATAGATATATTAAAAGGTATTGAGAGAAGAGAGTGTAATTATATTAATTTGTTTCTTATGTATACTAAGGTTAAGAGAAATTAAGGATACATATTCAAGTAAAAAAATACATAAATATAAATTGATTTCTTTCTTCTTCACTTTCATGAGGCTAGTAAGTGGAATTAGATTAGTTATAAATATAAGGATCGCATAGAACATTTGTGTAGTCTTAACTGTGTGAAATTTTTTATGCTTTCAAAAAATCATGAACTTGACATGAAATGGTTGTCCAACCCTTTGTGTTGGATGCTCAAGGAAAAATCCAACCCTTTGGGTTGGTATTTCTCAATGCAACCCATTTGGCAAGTGCCAAATGTGCATCTTAATTTGTCTTTGTCTTTCTCTTCCAAGGAAAGTATAAGTTGGCATTTACATATGGACATTTACTTTATTATACTTTAAGTTATATTTCATACATATAGTTTAAAGATGTTTGGGAGTGATTTATAATCTCTTGGAGTTATAATGGAAATTCTAGTTTTTGGAAGATCTTATAATTTTGTAGACTTAGTCAAGTTTTAGTAATCATCATCTCAAATTTCAATAATCGGGAGGTCAAATTTTAGTAATCGACAAGGTGTGTCATCTATCTCTCTCTATCTCAATTTCATTTTTTATCTTTTATGTTCTATACCTCTCTCTCTATATATATTTATCTCCCTCTCTCTTCCGCCCACCTTCACTCTCTACTTCTCCCTATCTAACTTATCCCTCTATACCTCTTTCTCTCTCCCTCTCTCCCTCCCTTCTTCCCTCTCTCAATCTCTCAACGTTCCTCCCTCCCTCTCCCTCTCTCTCTCTGAGCCCTACTTTTCTCCCTTAGTACCTTTCATTCCCTTCCCTCCCTCTCTACTCTCCATCCCCCCTCCCTTTCTCTACCTACAAATATCTCTATTTCTCTCTCTCTCACCTCTCTCTCCATCCCTAGCTCCCCCTCCATCTCTCCTTTCCTATCTACTTGTCTCTATCTCCCCACTCCATCTCTCTACCTAACTCTCCCTCTACAACTCCCTACCACTCTCTCTACCTACCTCTCTACCTATATCTCCCCTCTCCCTCTCTCTATCCACCTCTCTAGCTCTCCTATACATATTTACCTCTCCCTCCCTCCCCTATCTCTCTCCCACCGTACCCTCTTTCTCGCCCACCCTCCCTCCTCTCTCTCTATCTCTTTCTTTGTCTCTCTTTGAATTACACCAATACATGTGATACAAAAATGGGAGGAATTTGGGGAGATTTAGAGAGAGAGAGAGGGAAGGAGAGATGAAGAAAAGGAGAGAGAGAGAGAGAGAGAGAAAGAAGGGAGAGAGAGAGAGAGAGTGACTGAAATAAGGGATAGAGAGAGAGGGAGGGAGGGAGGGAGAGGGAGAGAGAGGTAGGGAGAGAGAGGTGAGATAGAGGAGAGTATAGAGAGAGAGAGAGATGGAAGGATGAATAAGTGAGAGAGATGTGATAGAGGAGGAAGGTGAAGAGATTGATTTTAATTTTAATTGTTGATTTTTATGACATTTTAATTATAGATATTTAGATTAGATTTGTCTATTTCATATTTTTGAATTTTCTTATTTTAGTAGAAAGAGTGATCTTAACCAATCTTGAAGTTTGCATTGTACATTTGCAAGGTCTCACAAAACTACTGATTTCCATGCCCTTACATGTATCATAAACTTTTTGGTGGCCTTCACTGCTAATAATGTTATATATGACTTGAATTTTAGGAATAATCTTTAGAAGATACCTTTCTTTGTTGCACTATTTTATTTTTTGTACTTCTTTGGGATGTCTCCATATCTTAAAAGGTGTTGCTAGATAGGCAATATAAGAGTGTGCTAGTTCATAATTAGAGAGTTTAATATTTTGAAAAAAAATAGATATATTAATAGGTATTGGGAGAAGAGACTGTAATTATATTATTTTGTTTTTTATGTATACTAAGGTTAAGAGAGTTGAAGGGTTAGGGTTGGAATTAAGAGATACATATTCAAGTAAAAAAATACATAAATATAAATTTATTTATTTATTCTTCACTTTCATGAGGCTAGTGAGAGGAATTAGATTTGTTATTAATATAAGGATCGCATAGAAAATTTGTGTAGTCCTAACTATGTGAAATTTTTCACCCTTTAAAAAATTCACAATCATTGCATGAAATGATCATCCAACCCTTTGGGTTGGTATTTCCCAATGCAACCCATTTGGCGAGTGCTAAATGCCAATCATGATTTTTTTGAATCCATTTTGTTGGGCTCTTTCTTTTTTTCTTTGTCTTTGTCTTTCTCTGTGAGGGAAAGCATAGGCTAGCATTTACATATACACATTTAATTTCTTATAGTTTAAGTTATATTTCATACATATAGTTTCAAGATGTTCAAGAGAGTGATTTAGAATCTCTTGGAGTTACAATGAAAATTCTAGTTTTTGGAAGATACTATTATTTTACAAACTTAGTTAAGTTTTAGTAATTACCATGTCAAATTTTAGTAATTATGAGGTCAAATTTTAGTAATCAACAAGGTGGATCATCATTCTCTCTATCTCACTCTCTATCTCATTGAGAGAGATAGAGAGGGAGGGAGGAAGGAAGGGAAGGATGGAGGGATGGAGGGAGAGAGAAATAGTTATAGAGGGATAGGTTAGATAGGGAGAAGTAAAGAGAAAAGCTGGGTGGAAGCAAGAGAGAGAGATAAAGACAGAGACAAAGAGAGGGAGAGATTCGACATACAAAGCTCTATGACTTCTTTGAAGGGAAAATGGGGTGGATCTAATGACCCAACAGTGTGGAATACATTCCCTTAACACTAATACAATAGGGGAGAAGAGAATAAACAGGTTCTAATAACTTCTAAAACTAATTGAGATGAATACAACCAATGAAATAGATAACAGAAAATAGCATTCACAGATTGACAGAAGATATACATGCGAAAACCTTTTCAGGTAAAAAACCCACCACACAAAGTCAAGACAATTGTATTCTAGTAATAAGCCAATTACATACAATGGTCATTCTTCTCTGATAAACTCTCAGCAACTTCGTTCTTCTTCTCTCACTGTTACAATGTTATTATCTAGCATACAGTTCAAAGTTCTTTCTTGCAATGTTGTACTCGACTTACAAAGTCATACGATGCAATCAATCTCCTCAGTCAGGCGCTGACCATCAGGTTCATGCATCAAAACAACCAATCACGCAATCAATCTACCCATGCTGATCTCCCTACATCGAGCCACCCAGGCATTAATACCACCACCCAAATCGGGTCATGTTTGCTAGCCTAAGAAGCTTGCAATTACTATTGTTCCACAAATGCCTTTGGCCAACCAAATTGCAGTCAAACTGTTGGGTAAGTGCACCAAGATGGTTCCCAAAAAGGGGACTTAAGTGGACAACTTTTTTCTGAAATCAGGAAATACTGACCTTGGATGTGAAATTGAGGATACTTAGACTCAAAATTTTGAGATGGAATAAAAAGAAGGATTCAAGTGCTCCAAGTCTACTTTCTAAACTACTAATTTATTTTGAAAATGATTGAGATTAAGGGGTTCAAACGAGGGATGTACACAAATTGGTTTTGTTTTTGTCAGAAAAACATAACATAGCAACTCTTGTACGACCCTCGTACGGTGAACTTTTTTTTAGTATTTTTAAAATCACCATGGTGAGAAGTTAGCTAATAGTATGTAGTTGATACACGATTTTTCTGATATTTTTTTAATGAATATTTGATTTTTTACTAATTTGCGAAGTGAACATATCCTAAAAATAGAATTTTGGCCGTGCTACCCCTACAAATTTTGGAAACTAATTGATTTGTTTTTTTTTTAATTTTTAATTTTTGTAGAATGGAGTATAGTTTCTAAAAATATAATTTATTTGAAAAATTGATGAACGGTTAATTTATAATGAAAAAAAATACCAAACACTGCTTTTTGGCAAAAAGAAGACATACATATAAAATAAATTATGGATGAAAGACTTAACATTTTCAGAAAGTGAAAAAAATTACATCGTTGGATAGCTAAGAGATAACCCAACATTACCCATGTGCTCGATTTTTTCGATATTGAACCATGTGCAATCCTGACGGTGAGGACGAACTCGATTATGAGAAATATGGTGGATTTTTTAAAAACACGTCTCTAGTCATTGGGAATGCCCTCCAAGCCTTTGGGTTGGAATTCCAAGGCAATACCAAGCCTAAAGTTCGGCAATTCCCAAAGCAAGATATAACGCGAGCACATTATAACGAGAGTGCGTTATAACGCGTTTGTGTTATATCTTGCTTTTGACATGGTTTTTGCTTATGCGGGGAACATGTCTACTAGCACATAACACGAGCGCGTTATAATGCACTCGCATTATGTCTTACTTTATGTTTAATGCTAATATATTAATGTATGTTGATATATTTTTATGTACATGTATGTATGTATGCTTGTATGGATGTAAGATTATATGTACAAATGTATTATGATTGTATGTATGTCTTTAGATGAAGGGAGAATTTAGAGAGTCTAGATAGATGGAGAGGGGGTCGAAGTGAGAGTTTAAGAGAGAGGGAGTGGGAAGGAAGGGGTTGGATTGAGGGGGACTTAGCTAGGTAGGGTGGGAGGGATAGAGGGAGGGAGAGAGAGAGAGGGGGGGTCGGAGAGAGAGAAATGATGGAGAGGGAGAGAGAGAGAGCGGTGTGGGAGAGAGAGAATTGAGGGAGAGGGAGAGAGAGAGAGAGAGAGACAAAGAGAAACAGAGGGTTATGTAGGTAGGGTACGAAAGGGAGAGACTTGAGAGTGTGAGGGGGGTGAGAGGGAGAGACTTGAGAGATAGGTAGTGAGAGGGAGTGTGAGAGAGAGGGAGTGAGAGAGGGTGGTAGGGATTGATTGAACGAGAGGTAGATAGAAAGAGGGAGACGGTAGATAGAGAAAATTAGAGAGGGTAGGAGGGAGGGAAGGAGGGAGAGGTGAGATGTATAGATAGAGAGAAAGTTATAGGGGTTGAGGGTATAGGGTTGAGGGATTAGGATGGAGGACCTATAGGGTTGATGGTTTCTATGGTATTAGGGTTTAAGGTTTGAGGGTTGATGGAATAGGTTTGATGGTAGAGGGTATTTGGTTGAGGGTATAGGGTAGAAGGTTTAAGGTTTAATCATTTAGGGTTGAAGGGTTTGGGGTTAAGGGTTTAGGGTTAAGGGTTTACTTGGTTGAGGGTAGAGGGTTTAGGGTATAGTTTTGAGGGTATATGGTTGAAGGATTAGGTTTAGGGTCCAATGTAAGGGGTAGAGGTTTAGGGTTTAAGGATTGAGGGTTGAGGGATTAAGGGTTGAGGGTTGAGAATTGAGGGTTAAGTGTTTAATGTATAGGGTAAAGGGTAGAGGGTTTAAGGGTTGAGGGTTGAAGATTGAGGGTTTAAGGTATAGGGTCGAGGGATTAGGGTTGAGGGTCCAATATATAGGGTAGAGGTTATAGGGGTTGAGAGATTAAGGGTTGAGGGATTAGGGTTTAGGGTAGAGAGTATTGGGTTGATGGTAGAGGTTAGAGGGTAGAGGGTAAAGGGTTTAATAGTTTAGGGTTTAAGGGGTTAGGGTTGAGGGTCGAGGGTTTAGGGTTGAGTGTTTAAGGGTTTAAGAGTTGAGGGTTTAAGGGTCAAGAGGGTTGAGGGATTAGGGTAGAGAGTTTACTAAGTGGGTTTAAGGGTTGGGGGATTAGGGTTGAGGGTAGAGGGTATAGGATTGGCGGTAGAGGGTAGAGGGTTTATGGGTTAGGGTTTAAGGGTTTAGGGTTTAGGGATGAGGGATTAATAGGTTATAGAGTAGAGGTTATAGGAGTTGAGGGATTAGGGTTTAAGGGTTGAGGGTTGAGGGATTCAGAGGGTATAGGGGTTGAGGGATTAAAGTTTAAGGGTTGAGGGTTGAGGGATTAATAGAGTATAGGGGTTGATGGATTAGGCTTTAATGGTTGAGGGTTGAGGGTTCAAGGATTAAGAGGGTATAGGGGTTGAGGGATTAGGGTTTAAGGGTTGAGGGTTGAGGGTTGAGGGATTAAGAAGGTATAGGGGTTGAGGGATTAGGGTTTAAGGGTTGAGGGTTGAGAGTTGAGGGATTAAGAGGGTATAGGGGTTGAGGGATTAGGGTTTAGGGGTTGACAGTTGAGGGATTAAGAGGGTATAGTGGTTGAGGGATTAGGGTTTAAGGGTTGAGAGTTGAGGAATCAAGGATTAAGAGGGTATAGGGATTGAGGGATTAG
>CM021105.1:568939692-569030078 GCA_007115665.2 Sequoiadendron giganteum | reverse complement strand
AAAAAGTGTTTTTAAACACTAAATTGTTCTTTAACACTTTTGAGGGATTTTAAAATTCTATTTGTTAAGAGAAATTTGTTAATATTTTTGGCCTTAGAAACACTAGATTTACTTTGGGTTTAAAAAGAACAAGCAAATTCCCTTTTTCAAGCAAAGCAGGAGATTCATTATGACACCATGCTCATTTTGTACAAAGTGTTCTTAAACACTAAAGTGTTCTTCAACACTCTTTAAGGATTTTTAGATTCTTGTTTAAAAGGAATTTGTTAATTTCATTTTCCTTAGGAACATTAAACTTCTTTTGGGTTCTTAAATAAACAATCAAATTTCTTTTCAAAAGTTGCCAAGGGGATAGAAAGAACCTTAGACAAACATACTAGATTTTGTTTAAAGGATAACAATTGAACAAATCAATCTCACATTTCCTTTGGTGCTTTAAAAGAATTCATTATTGCTTTGAGGTATTTAAAATGAACATGTGTTCTTTGTGTCTTATAATCTTTTTTACAAAGTAGTGTCATTTGAAAAGGCGTATGTGCTTCTCTCGCGCTTCACCGAAATCTTGAGAATCAAAAGTATTTTTGGTGACACTAAGTTGCATAAAATATTTCCTCCACATTTCAATTTGGGTACTTAACAATTGAAGAAAACATGCGCGTGTGAGCACAGAATATTGCGGAGGTTCTCCTTTTATTTTTCAACAAAGGTTGATTGAATGATAGGATATGTTAGCTTGCTATTGTTTATCCTAGTAGGCCTGCCTTATGGGAAAAATTAATCACCCAAGGGAACGACCCAATTGGGAACATGCTAAAGTGAAGCGACTTCCAACTGGTATATAAGTGTGGATTCTTGAGGAAAGTTCAAGAATCATGAGGATTATTCCGATGAGATGGACAGAAATGGACTCTCGCCGATGTTGGATAATCCCCCATGAATAGAATTCCCAAATTAAAAACCCTTGTTTAGAAAAAAGCCAAAACCTTATCTATTTTGTTGGTGCAAAAGGCCATGTCCTTTGAAGCCGCACCATGTTATATATGTGGTTTTGTTGTAGAGATGGAAAGTATGCCATGGGAGATTCATGGGTACTAATGCTTTGCTGACCTGAGAAGTGTGTACTATGGAGGGGAGCTAGTGTGGTCAAGCATTTAGCCATTCACACAAAATATGTGCAGCTAGATTCGTCCAAGTGGGAACCCAACATAATATTGTCTCATCATCCTAGGGTTGTAAAAAGTTCTTGGAAGTGGAAAACACATTGCTTGGTTCTTGAAAACATTTACAAAATGAACATTCACAAAGAACTTTGAATTTCAAACCCCTTGTAGAAAACAAATACCTTTGATGAATTTAGGCACTCTTGCTTTCCCTAGGGATCATATCCTTAGAGGTTTCTAAGTGCTTGGATTCTATCATCATTTGTTTTCAATAAGGTTAAACATGGGTAACTTTTGCCCTATTTTCCTTGATTTCCACACAATGGACCTTGTGGGATGAGAAAGAAAGTGGGACATTAGACATATTATTTGAAACATAAAGCAAGCAAGTGTCTTTGGTAAAAAGAATTCATTAAGCCAAGATAAAAGGACAAATTGAACCTCATATGTGTTGTTCGAAATGATTTCTCGAAAGGTCAATATTCCAAAACCAAGGTTCAAAAGGATAAGGATAAAAGCCCATGAACAATGCCTTGAAATGCTCCTTGAAGTCCAAGAAAGAATAGTATACAACTTCTATAAAAAGGCTTCAAGGAATAATCCAACTTTGTATGCGTTCTACTATCAACAAAATCCCTAAATTTTTGAAAGGTTTGCTTTCCTCATATAGGAAGTCTAGTGTGTTCTTCAACACCAAGGTTTTGTAAAGATATTTGTGTCTAGGTTCAAGTCTAGGATCAAAGTTGTCATCCCCATCCATCATTCCATCAATTAAATCTCATCCCATCAGCAAAATTCTTGAGAACTTTGGAAAAATCACTCATGCTAAACTTAAAGGGCTAAACCAACATCACCCTATCTTGGCTTAACACACCTAGCCAAAATAATCAAAACTCTTGAACGAATTCACCTCTAGGATGACGCAACTTCCTAAGGTCTACTAGTTCACAATCCCATTGGCTTAACACACTTAGCCAATTCACTCACTTGTGCAAGTTCCCCTAGGATAACATAACTTCCTAGGGACTACAACTTCACTACAATCTTGTTTTACTCAATACACATAGTCAAACCACACAAATCAATCTAAGCCCTAAACAGTTTAGCATAAGCCTTCAAAATTTCTTCAAAAGGTTTCACTCACTCGCTTCATCCATTTATCCCATCATCATTACCACCCTCTTTGATCTTTGACTTCCCTAGCTCTTCTCTTTTGAGCCTAAAACGTAAGGATCAAATGATCCCTATTTTTTATGGTCTAAACAAGATCACAATACAAGAAGAACATGGAAAATATCAGCGAAATATCAACTTCCATTGACATGAGTCAAGTAACTTCTGAAATAAACCTTGCGAGATCAAGAAATCCCCTAGGTAGCTCTCCCTTACCATGACAAAATCCTCAAGAGGAGAGTCTTGAAGAGGACATCACAAACGAAGACATGGGGATGACACAATTTGAAATGATGAAAATGGTTCAAAATCTAGAGAACCACAAAATTGTTAGTGCCATGTTCAAATACTTAAGCACGTTAGCAAAAGGAGGGGTGCAGTTCCTTTCCGACCTTGACGCAATCACTAGTATGGATATGCCTCTTAAAAATGCATCCCCAATGTCAAATGTCAATCAAGAAATACCTCACATCAGGTCAGCCATCACACCAACCTCACCAATTATGAACAAAGGAAGTGATATGTTTTGAGAGTTACAGTAGCATCACCTTGTGACCAACAAAGAGGTGGCTATCACCATAGCACCAAATAATTCTATCATGGTAAATCCATCACACATGTACATCTTGCTCACCTTTCATAATCCCATCGGTTCATCTTCATTTTGTGCTACACCAGCATGTTAATCAAACATACAAAATTATCTACCACAAGGAGAAGGTGATTTGTTTAGAACAAATGATGTTGCCAATCCTTTTTCTTTCCAAAGTAGCATACCATCTCTTCCCCCATTTCGATTCACAACCACATCACCTCTTGGATTGTGTTTTCCTCCCCTAAACATCGATAGTTTCTCAGAACTGAGCAATGTGAACATCACATCGAATTCCATCTTTTTGCCTGCAACATCACAACAACAAGTGGCAACCATTCAAGACACTACAAAAAATACATCAATCAGCCCTCAAATCTCCCAAAGCATACCTTCTCAAGGACCGAGAATCTCAACCACACCTCCAGCAACCCAAATCCCAACCACCACCATAACCCTTTTACCTATCACAATGGTTGGCATCTTTCTCATTCCACCACCAATTTCCCCAAAGGATAACATGGTAAATTAATTCACCGATCCAATCCAAACCCTTCAAAAGGCCAACCAACAAAGAGTACTCAAGAAAAAGAAACAAGATCAAGCTCAAGCTCAAGCACAAGCACAAGCACAAGCTCAAGCCCAAGCACAAGCACAAGCTCAAGCCCAAGCACAAGAAGAAGCTCAAGCTCAAGCGCAAGCGCAAGCAGAAGATCAAGCTCCAGCCCAAGCACAAGTACAAGCACAAAGTCAAGCTCAAGCCTAGGCACAAGCACAAGCACAAGCTCAAGCTCAAGCCCAAGCACAAGCCCAGCAATAAGCGCAAGCACAATACGAAGCGCAACTGCAAGCAATCCATCTACAAGAATACCAACAATCCCTGCAAGACATTCAGGCACAACAACAAGCCAAACACCAAGCTTTGTTTGTGCAACAATAGCTTGACCAACAACAAGCTTTGTTGGCACAACAATAGCTAGACAAAAAAAAAAATTGTTAGGACAACAACAGCTCGACCAACAACACACTTCATGGGAACAACAACAGATGGACCAGAAATAGGTGTTGTTGGAACAACAACAATAAGATCAACAACAAGCATTGTTGGCACAAATGCAGGCATATAATCAAGCCTTGAATGCACAACAAAGCTTGCAGAAAACACCCAATAGTACTCCTCTAACCAATCAAACACCTCAAACACCTCGCAACTCATTCATTCCACCTCTCGACCCAAGCAAAGATGTCACAACACAAATCAAACTACTCTCGCAGCAAGTGTTGGACTTATAGGCAAGAAAAAAAACAAGAACACCAGGCAACTTGTGCCCTTATCCTTTTGAGAAAATTCTCACCATGATACCATTCCCAAAAGGATTCGAGATCCCCAAATTTGACAAGTATAATGGAACGGGAAACCCTTAAAACATCATCAGGGAATTTTAGGTGCCTTGCATGGAGGTTTCATATGAGGACATGTATCTAATGTGACTCTTCCCCTGTAGGTTGACTGGTCCAGCCATGGAATGGTTTTCTCGCCTATCCATGGGCATTAAAACATTTGAGGAAATCGTGGAAGCTTTCCTTAAGAATTATTCTTTCAACATGGGTGTGGATATTAGTTTGGAGGAACTATCAACACTAAAATAGAGAAAAGGAGAGTTATTCACATCCTTCTTGCAAAGATGGTGATCCAAGGCAAATCAAGGCAAGTGGACCATGCCAAAAGAACAACAATTTTAAATCATCATATCTAATCTAGATGAAAACTTGGCATTCTACTTGAAAATACAATGTATCACATCCTATGATCAAGTGATCCCAAAGGAGTTCGACATCGAAAGAGCCCTTACTGCATGAGGAGGTGCATCAACATTCTCTCCACCATAGGATAACCGCCTGTCCAATAACTATAATGATAAACCTCGAACATGGTCAAGGAACAAAAATTTCACAAACAATGATGTGGTCAATGCTAAAGTGGTCATCAGTGCCCCTAAGCAGAACATCCAAAACCATCATCAATCACAAAATCATAATCGTAACAATGTGTAGACTAATACGGTAGTAGCACAACAACAACCAACTCCCACCAATCAAATCAATAACTTGGGTAATCAGGGAGGACCACCTCCCCAAGGAATATATCCCCCCAAGAGGAAGTTCATGGCTCTTGGTGAATCTATCGAGTCCATCATGAAGAAATTGGTCAAGGAAAACATGATCAAAATCTCTAACTCTGAGTAGTACACGAAACCCATGACCAAACCACCATGGTATAATGAGAACCTCCTTTGTGACTTTCACAAGATCAAAGGACATACCACCGCCAATTGCATGAGGCTGAAAAAAATCATCCAAGACCTCATTGAGGATAAGATCATCAATATCGAACAGCCAGTCAGAAACCAAGACTTGAAAATATACATGAATCTGATGTAGAACCACAACCAAGGAAAAAATCAAGGAAATAATTGGGGGAACAATAAAGGTAAGAAAAAATATGCTAGTGCCAATCTAGTGTATGAGGAAATAGTAGGATGTGTCGATGAAATGGTCATAGTCATAAATGTCAAAGGATCCAACAACGACTGTGGAGTCACCACACATGGTGGAAAGGTCACAATTGTTGGGGCACCAACTAAGACCCTGATTTCTAATACAAAATCCATCCCCTATGACAACAATATCATTGACCAGCTAAAGAGAACCCCCGCCCAAATCTCCATCATGAAACTATTGAAAATATTCACCACCCATAGGAAGATCCTTGACGAAGCATTAGATGCATCCACCATCTCTGCCACTCTTGACACAAAGTAGTTCTAGGCTATGGTGGGTAACATTGTTACCCCAAATATCATTACATTCTTTGACCAAGATTCGGCCCCACAACCATCTTATAACTATGCACTGCACCTTCAAGTGCTCGTCCATAATAACAAAGTCAAAAGAGTCTCGGTGGATGGAGGTGCAGGCCGTAACATTTGTTCTCTAAAGCTCATAAAGAAATTGGGATCTGCCTAGGATTTCATTAATAAGAACAAAAACATCACGATAAGGGCATATGATGATCAAGAAAGAGTGTCTCACGACACTATCAAAATCCCCATCCAAGTGGGACCCGTGACCATGGAAACCACCTATCAGGTCCTCGACCTTGACCTACCATATAACATCCTCCTCACACATTCATGGATCCACAAAATGAAGGCAGTGGCCTCCACATATCACCAATGTATCAAGTTCTCACACCAGAACAAGGAGGTCACTATTTATGGGGATCCCAAACCTTTCGCCTATTGCGAAAACTTGGAAGCTAAGTTTTATAAAATTCCCCAGGTACCAAAGAATGATGAAGGACTATCCACATCATACATAGACCAAGCCAACCTCACTTCTACCTCTATGACAGAGACACCCACCATCCCTGACATATCCAACATCAAAAACATGATCCGGGATAATGGATGCGGTTACTACAGAATGAAAAGAAACTCATTTTTTGTAGGAGAGTTGCCACAATATCCTAGGTCACATGGACAACCTCAGCCAACTGAAACAACTATCCACACTAGGGCAGACCCTTCTGGATTCCGTCATTGGGGGGATCTCAGTAGAGAAATTGTGGATGAGGGGGACATCTCAAACATATTATACCAAGATGAAATTCCCATCCCCACCTTACCCATGGATGAAATAAACAAAGGGTTGCAAATGATGTTTGTAACGGGCTATAATAGGAATAAAAGCCTTGGAAGAAAGAGTGATGGACGGCTGGAGCCCATCATTGTAGAAAGAATAATGCAGAACCTTGGCCTTGGGTATACTCTTTCAAGTATAACTATGCGTGGAAGAGGTACTCTAAGTAGGGCAGTCAGGTCATCTCCTCAGATAACAACAACCACTCCTAGACCACCTGTATGCCTAGGTATCCCACTTGATAACTTCACCTTTGATGTCACCGATGTTTGTGCTAGTAGTGATGATGATGATACCATAGCAGGTCTCCCAAGGCTCTTTGAAGATTCCACCCTGTTAATGATTAGTGCCTCTACAGCTGAGTCAAACCAACAAACCCACTGAATCACCTTAGTACACCCGCTACTCATCGATCATGATCAATGAGGACTGCCCATTCTAGACTCATTCAAAAATGATGAGGCACTCTTGGAATTCATGAGACTAAGGGATACAGTTCCATGTGGGGATTGCAAGGTAGGCTTCAACATCACATTAGACACCCAAGCATACTAATGGGAGATGATTGAGTCCTTCACTCACAAAAGGAAAATATCAAGAATAAGCTCGGGGTTATGGAGTGAAAACCACACTGTGGCACTCTCTAACCACAAAACAGTAAAAATAAAAGATTCATCCAACGGTAAAAAAGTCCCTTAGGTGCCAAGGGATGAAGGATTGAATCTCCCCCCTACTTCTCTACATCAAGAAAGGTCATTTTTCCTGGTAGAGCAGTGCAACCCTGTCAACTTGGGAATGGAAATAGAACCACCAATAACTTTCTACACCAAGTCTCTCCTAGCAAAGGAACAAGAACTATTAGTAGCATTCCTAAAAGAAAGGAAGGTAAACTTTGCATGGACCTATGTTGACATGCATGGTCTAGATCATGAGGTGGTGGTTCATCATTTGGATATTTACCCTAGAGCAAAATGAGTGAGACAAAAGTTGAGAAAAATGCACCTACAAATAGCCTTGCTCATTAAGATTGAGTTACAAAAGCTCCTGGATGTTGGCTTCATCTACCCGATTAACTATCCAGAGAGGTTATCTAACCTTTTTCCAGTCTCAAAACCGAATGGGGGCATCTGCATTTGCACGAACTTTAGAGATCTAAACAAAGCATTTCCTAAGGATGATTTTCCACTACCCAACATTGACATGATAGTGGACATGACGGTCATACATGAGATGTTGTCCCTAATAGATGGCTTCTCAGGGTACAATCAGATAATGATCACAAAAGAAGACCAGTATAAGACAACCTTTACATGTCCTTGGGGCACCTACTGTTGGAATGTGATGCCATTTGGGTTAAAGAATGTAGAAACTACATACCAAAGATCCATGACACCGATCTTCCATGACATGATCCAAAAAATAGTCGAAGAGTATGTGGATGACATATTGGCCAAATCAAAGAAGAGACAGGATCACATAGTGACTCTAAGTGCAATTTTTGATAGGTTGGAAAAATACAAAGTCAGGCTCAACCTAGAGAAATGTGTCTTTGGGGTACAATCAGGAAAGCTACTAGGGTACATAGTTTCAATGAGAGGGATAGAGGTGGATCCCATAAAGGTAAAAGCAATCCTTGATATGGGAGCACCAAGAACGCTAAAGCAACGCAGAGGATTACAAGGTAGACTCTTGTCCATTTGAAGATTCATAGCACAACTAGCAGACAAGCAGATTACCTATTCACACCTACTCCACAAGGGAGTAGCATTCAAGTGGGATGACAAGTGTGAACAAGCATTCAACAAAATCAAAGAATATCTACTTACACCGCCTGTGTTGATGCCACTAATTGTAGGGAAACCATTGAATCTATACATCTCAACAATGATAGCCGCCCTTGGTGCCCATTTAGCCCAACATGATGAAAAGGGAACCGAGTGGGCCATTTACTATATCAGCAGAAAAATGGTGGGGCATGAGCTCAACTATACATCAATAGAAAAATCTTTCGTGGCAGTGATGTTTACAGCCCAAAAATTGAGACACTACATGCTAGCTCATCAAATTAGGCTAATTGCCAAGATAGACCCCTGCAAATATCTATTGTCACAAGCAATTCTTATAGGCAAAATGGCTAAATGGGTGATGATAATACCTAAGCATGATATTGAGTATGTAGAGCGAAAAGCAATCAAGGGACAAGTAATTATAGATCAACTAGCAGAGGCTCCAATATATGAAGATAACCCACTCGTATCAGAGTTCCCAGATGAGTCCCTTTTCAATCTCAGAGCAGCCAATCATTGGAAAATATATTTTGATGGCTCTTACACACAAGGATCAGGAGCTAATGTGTTCTTCATCACCCCACAAGGGGATTTCATATTGAGGTCTTACAAGTTGGCATTCCCCTATACAAACAACATTGTAGAATACAAGGCTTTAACCATGGGTCTCAAAATAGTGGCACAATGGTCTATCATGGCATTAAAGGTCTATGGAGACTCGCAACTTATCATCAACCAAGTCAACGGTGAATACCAAACTAAAGATGATAAGCTCGTACCATACAAAAAGGTAGTGGAAAGTGTCAAGGAATCATTTATCAACATTACCTTTGAGAAAATACCAAGGGAAAACAACAAAGCAATGGATGCAATGGCAATGATTGGATCCTTGCTAGATATCCCTTGCAACATCTCAAAACAAGAATTCCTGGTGGAGCAACTTCTCGTACCCACTTTCGAGGTACTAGAATCAGAATATGCATGTGAACTCATTGGTCCTAGTGATCTTTGGTACCATGACATTTACACCTATCTAAGATTAAGAATCATCCTAGCATACATTACCCCAAACCTCAATCGAACCTTTGTCAAAAGGTCCTTACGATTTGTCATCCTAGGAGAAACCCTCTTCCGTAGAAGTATCAATGGAACCTTGTTATGTTGCTTAAAACCTGAGGAGGCTTTGACAACTTTAACTGAGGTACACAATGGCACTTGCGGTTCACATTTGAGTGGTATGACCTTGGCTAAGAAGTTGCTAAGAACTAGGTACTACTTGCCGACAATGGAAAGAGAGGCACATGACTTTGTCAGAGGGTGTTTATAGTGCCAACAACATGGAGAACTCTTTCATGCACTAGCTCAAGAATTACATCCTATTGTTACACCTTGGCTCTTTTCCCAATGGGGGCTCAATCTCATAGGTAAAATCTCACCCACCTCATCCCATGGCCACAAGTTCATTATCACCACCACTGAATATTTCACAAAGTGGGTCGAAGCAATTCCCATGACCTACATCACTAGAAAGAAGATATCCAAGTTCATCCTGAACTACCTCATCTGTTGATATCATGTTCCCCAATACATTATCTTTGATAATGGGACACCTTTCAAGAATCAGGATGTATGTGACTTGTGTGAAAAATTCAAAATCCAATATCGCTTTTTGAAAGGAAAAATAAATTGAACAAAGGAAATATCTAATCAATGAGCATTGTTTGAAGGAAAAATATTACCAAAGAGAGAGTAGCCAAATCAAGCACCATCACCATCAAGAGGAGACACAAGAATTTGATAAGGGGAAAAAACAAGAAAAAACCCCAATATTATGAATGGAGGAAAAATGCCTAAGAATGATACAAAGAGAGAGAGAGAGAGAGAGAGAGCTTCAGCCTTAGCTTGCTTGCTTGAATAATGAAGAATGAGAGGAGAGGCACCTCCATAAGTAGATGTGATAAGGAGGAGTTAGAATGTAACTCCCAACTCAATGAATGCCACCATTCATCTATGTGTGTGCAAAGTGTCACCTCTTAAGGAGGTGGTTACAAATATTCCTTAATAAAGGAATTAAAAAATAAGTCATCCTCACACATGTGTGAGAAGACAAAAAGACAAAAGACTTGTAGGGATTCCTTTGGAATATTCCTACAAGTTACTAAATAATTACAAATAAAGAATAACCTTTACCAAGTAAAGATTAATCTTCTAACATCCCCCCTTAAGCTTTGCTTGGGGAGGTTACATCAAACCTTCAATGGGTTGTAATCCAAGATTTTTACAATGAAAGAGAAATTTATCTTTACAAAGAGCTTTGGTGAAAATATCTGCAATTTGATCTTCACCTTTACAATACAAAAGAGAAATTTGCTTGTCTTCAATTGTCTCTCTAATGAAGTGATGTTGAAGAGCAATGTGCTTGGTCCTTGCATGAAAAATTGGATTCTTGGCCAAAGCAATAGCACTTTGATTATCAAAATATAAAGGAGTAGTACCCTTTTGAGGTAGACCCAAGTCTTCAAGTAGTTTGCTTAGCCATAGTGCTTCTTTGGATGCATTAGTACTACCTTTATATCCAGCTTTTGTAGAACAATGAGACTTGATAATAATCACAATATTATTTTCACTATGCTTAACATCACTCATCAAAATGTTAGAACTAGAAGTGATAATTAAATCATCAACATATAAAAATAATAATCACATTTTCACTATGCTTAATATATAAATTTGGATCATTTTTACTTCTAATGAAACCATGAAATAGAAAGAAAGCATAGCCCAAATTATAAAATGTCAATATATATACATAGAAATAATAGATCTAGGTTTCCTCTCACTACATCATTGTATTGTAAAGGGAAATTGTATCAAGATTAATGATAAAGGACATTGAAAAATTGGTCCTAAAGATGGTTTTAAAAAAAAAACATAATGCCTTCAATAAAATAATGAAACATAAAAGTTTCAAGAACTTGATCCCCATCAATTAAGAAAATGGTTCTAAGTTCATCATAAATAAGTAAGTGCATACCATCAAAGTGGATGGAAATATTTTCCATGGGTCCCAAAAAAAAACTCCAATGAGACTTGATAAAATATATGAATGATTATAGATAGGGCTCCCTATGCAACATTACCGCAAATGCATCTAGCGCATAAAATATATATAAAGGCTCCATTGAGACTTGATAAAATGATTAATTTTCAAAAAGTATATATAGATGGAATAAATCCATCAAGAAGGCAAAATTTACCAATAAGGCACAATATTAGATTAATGAGACACAATAAAATATCAAATTCCCTTTATCAAAACAACATAAATGTAGTTGAGAAGGAAACACTAGGTTTGTTTTAAATATTTTAATAGATCAAAAATCCACAAATCAAGCCACTTTAAGTTATAAAAATTAATATTAAGAAAAAATTGTGATGGAATAATGAGAAATGCATACTATGAAGTGAACGATTATTAAGTATAAATAAGACATTAAGACGATATTCATGCATTCATGACTATATGAATATCCCTTTTTAATATTCCAAATATAATTGAGTAAAACAAGTACACTATTATTGGGTTGATCAAGTCCAATAATAAATTACTTGTGAAGTTATTTAAAAAAACAAACTTTTTATGTGAAGTAACATGTTGAGATGCACTTGAAACAATAACCCATTCAAAAAGGTTTAGAAACATTAAAACTACATGTAAAAGCACGTCTAGATTGATTTGCATTATTTGAAACTTATGATTATTAGGTTTATTTTGTTGTTGATTATTTGGCTTCATAGGATTTTTCTCATTTTCCTTCTTAAAACAAGTATTTTGCCAATGACCATCCTTATTACAATAAGTAGAATGTGGTTTCTTAGAAGAGTTAAACCTTCTAGAATGATTGCCATTATTATAATGAGGTTTGGAATTATAATGTTGTTTAGAATGAAATTTAAAATTTTGCTTATGATTAGACAAAAAGCCATGTTCATTAGACTTAAGAGTGCCAAACTGAATTAATTTAGCTTCTTCTTGCCTTAATAAATCACGAAAAATATCATAAGTTAATTGAGTAGCTAAAGAAGGAATAGCTAATTGAGCATGAATATTAGTAATGAATTGTTGAAATTGCCTAGGAAGACACTTTTTAATAATAAGATGAATTAATCTAAGATTATCTAATTTTACTCCTAAACCATGCAATTGACTATTTAAAGCATCAAATTTCAATAAAAATTGATCCATAGATTTAAAATCAGAATACCTCAAATCTTCAAGTTGATCTTGAATTTGAATTTTTTTTGATTCATTTGAACTATCATAAATGGTTTTGAGTTTGTCCCATGCTTCATAGGCTGTTGTACATGTCCCAATATGAACATAAAGTTCAGGTGACATGGAGATACCTATGAGGCCAAGGGCTTCCTCATTTTTAAGATTCCATTTTTTTGATTTCATCTTTAGATGTAGACGAACCTGGTTTAGATTTAGGATCTGTAGCTACATCTAAAAGGTGTTTAAAACGAAAAATAAAAGAGATATGAGTTTTCCAAGAATGATAGTTAGAAGAAGTTAATTTAATTTCAGGAATTAAAGTTGACATTGTAACTAAATTTAAGTACAAAATTAACTTTACTAAAAGAAATAATCTACAACATTAATTAAGCTTAACAAAAAAAATTAGTCCTTTTTTTTTTACTAAAATTAACCTCTTAAAAAAAAATGCCTAAAAATAAAATAAATTTCTTTAAACTAAAAAAAACTCTTTGAAAACTATACAAAACATATAACTATATATATAAATAATAGATTTTTAAAGAAAACAATTATTAAAAACTATGGAAAGAATTATTTTTCAAAAAAACATTTGAAAATTTAAAAATAAAACTTAAAAATACCTTAAGAAGAAAATTGATTTTAAAAAAGTTGAATGAAAGATAAAAAGGAATACCTTTATACATATATTTAAATAAAAGCTTGTTAAAAGAAAATATGAAAGTAACCGTGCCTTTTTAAGAGGCTAAAAAAAAATTCCTTACGGTAAAATATAAAAGCGTAGATATGAGAATTTTAAAAAAAACTTATACTTTGAAGAAGATTTGGGTGAGAATGGGCGGGCCTTTCTTCTTAAAAAAAACTTTTCAAAAACTGGGCGATAAGACAATCACGAGGTTGAGATAAGAGAGGTGTAAGTAAAAGAAGCCGACCACCAAGGGCACGACGAAACACAGAGAAGGCCGAGGGAGGAGTGGGGCAAGCAAAGGCGGAGGGGAGCCAACAATAGCGGGTAAAGGCAGAGGTTAAGGATGCAACAGAGCTGCGAGGAAGGAGGCAGAGGTCCGTGATTTAAACTACGGCGACAGATTCCTTATTTTTTAAACAATACAGGGTGAAGCCCTTGAAAATAAGATTAGGGTATTTATTAATTTAGTTTTGACAAAAAAAAATTGATTTTTATTTATTTATTTCTAAACTAGAATAAGGGTTAAAGCCCCTGATTTTTTTAAAGAAATTTTTAACAGATTTAAAAAAAGCAGATTAGTTTTTTTATTTAAAAAAATTCTGATCTATGCTAGATTTCTAAAAAAAATTGATTATTTTTACAAAATACAAAATAAAGTGATATTTTTACAGATTTGTACAAAACTAATGATTTTTAAGAAATGAAAATTATAACATGCAAATAAGGGATTTAAAAAAACTTCAACTATGACCCTTTATTTGAGGGTTTCTAAAAATTGCAAAAGATTAAATATGCATGCAAAATAAATAGATCTGAAAAATAATAAAAACTTGGAAATCTTTAAATAAAGAATCCTGCACAAGGGTTAGAAAGAAAAAAATATTAAACAAGAGACAAGATTAAGCTTTTAGCTCTTCTCCTCTTCTCTTAGAGTGTCTCCAATAGTGTGCTTTTTAAATCTCGTAAACCTTCAACAATGTAGCTCACAAAAGATTAGTAATACCAAGCTCTGATACCATGAAAGGAAAAATAAATTGAACGAAGGAAATAACTAATCAATGAGCATTGTTTGAAGGAAAAATATTACCAAAGAGAGAGTAGCCAAATCAAGCACCACCACCATCAAGAGGAGACACAAGAATTTGATAAGGGGAAAAAACAAGAAAAAACCCCAATATTATGAATGGAGGCAAAATGCCTAAGAATGATACAAAGAGAGAGAGAGAGAGAGAGCTTCAGCCTTAGCTTGCTTGCTTGAATAATGAAGAATGAGAGGAGAGGCACCTCAATAAGTAGAGGTGAGAAGGAGGAGTTAGAATGTAACTCCCAACTCAATGAATGCCACCATTCATCTATGTGTGTGCAAAGTGTCACCTCTTAAGGAGGTGGTTACAAATATTCCTTAATAAAGGAATTAAAAAATAAGTCATCCTCACACATGTGTGAGAAGACAAAAAGACAAAAGACTTGTAGGGATTCCTTTGGAATATTCCTACAAGTTACTAAATAATTACAAATAAAGAATAACCTTTACCAAGTAAAGATTAATCTTCTAACACTTTTCCACCCCATACTACCAACAAGGCAATGGCCAAGCAGAAGCTACTAATAGAACCATTCTAAATATCCTTAAGAAAATAGTCAATGACTCTAGTCATGACTTGCATCTATAGTTAAACCTCCCCTTATGGGCCTACTGCACTAGCATCCGCATGCCAATAGGCGCCACCCCATTTTCCCTGGTCTGCGGATCAGAAGCTATCCTCCCTATCGAGATCAAGCTCTCGTCCCTGAGAATATCTTTCACAAAACCTCATCATCGATGAGGAATACAAGGTCACAAGACTAAATGAGCTGGAGCTACTATATGAATGATGCATGGATGCCCTAAATCATCTATTGGTCTACCAAAATCGCCTGATATGGAGCTACAACAAGAAGATCAAGAAATGCACCTTCCAAGTCATTGTCCTTGTGCTAAAAGACAACCAAAAGAATGTGCCAAACCCGTAGAGCAAAGGAAAGTTTGAGCCTAACTAGCTAGGACCTTTCATCATCACCGCAAGCTATAGATCAGGGGAATATCAATTATCAACACCATAAGGCAAACCTCTGTAGGAGCCCGTGAATAGTTCTCACCTCAAAAAGTTATATGCCTAAAAACTTGCAAGGTATAGAATCATAAAATACAAAACCAATCAAAAAAAGTCCTGAAAAAATTGTTACCTTGATGAAAAACTGGTAAATAGGCATCTTGGTGACAACAAAAAATCAAAAAATACAAAAAATTCAAAAAAATCAGAAAAAGGATTGAAAATAGTAAAGAAAAAAATCATCCTCTAGTGAAAACAACTTTCGTGGCACTTTGGACAAGTACCTTGCTGAAAACCTAGCAAACAGGCGCCAAGTGTAAATAAAGCACTCTCTATCCACCAGGATCTACATGACTCACTCATCCATTCCATAATGTTTCATTAGTCATCCATACACCCATCCACTCACATCCATACCATAGCCTGAGCTGGTGCCCATATCATATTCCACCATAGTACTACTTGGCATATTCCTAAGGTCAGTTTGTCCTACCTTTATTGAAGTAGTCTATTGCCTAAATGTTGGGGGCATGTTTTGGAAACTGGCAGTGGATCAAATTTGTGTATATCTTTTGTGCTCTTCCCAAAATTCATCTGAAAAAATCAAAAAACATTCAAAAAATTAATCAAATATCCAAAAACGTCTAAATCATTCCTAATCCAAAACCCGGTCGAAATCTTAGAAAATCTTCAAAAAAAATCATTATTCAATCTTGTTAGCTTTTCACCTTATCGAACTACATCGTCTCTGAGCTTGAACGTAGGAAGGGTGGATCTTTGATCATCCCTCAAGCTATTAAGGTCATTCCTTTAGGCGTCCATCACATTGGCAATCTATTTTCCCATCTAGTTTGCATCTTAGGTCAGTCCTTTAGGTGTCTATCACATTGGCAATCCTTTTTCCCATCTAGTCTGCATCTTAGGTTAATTCTTTTAAGCAACAAAAGGGCGGTTTATTTTCCATCGTATCATCAAGTCAGTTTGTCATCAGTCGAACTACGTTGTCTCTACATGTATAATATAGGCAAGGATAATCTATGGATCAGCTTTTGAGACCCCTAGGATAGGTCTTTAAGTTAGTCCTTTTGTCGTAAAATCTAAAAATACCAAAAACAACCTCAAAATATCTGAAAATCCAAAATGAGGCATCCATTTCATTTCGCTTTCACCTGCGATAGTCATCATTCCTAATAAATTCAATCATCACCTTCACCCTTTGGTGAGTGAGTCAGAAGCAAGTCTACCAGGTTCAAAAGTGAACACCCTAATCATCAAAAGTCTTGAAAGTCTAAGTCAATAAGAAAGCAAGTTGATCAACTCAGAATATTGATAGCTTATCACCCAAATCAGTCTCATCAAAACCCTGATCACAACATGTCCTAGGATGAAGCTTTCCTGCGATGGACATAAGCATCAGGTACCCAATAGTAGTTAGTCTTGGCTAGCGGTATGAAGAACATTAGCTTGTTTGGTTTTCTTTATTTGGTCTTTTATTGACTTATCTTATTTTGTGCTCATTCCAAGGACCTCTCAATGATTCCTAAACAAAATAGGTTTAGAGAGAAAGGAATGGGGGAAGGATTATTATCTTTTTTTTATCTATCGTGCTTATTGGATACTCTTGTAAAATAACTTAGTCATGCATGCTTTTTTGTTTGGTTTGTAGGGAGGATGTTTTAGGTATCTTGTTGACCACATAGGAAAGCCTACTTTCTTGTGTTTTGGCCCGAGATGTTTAGAATGTCTGAACTATATCCTGAACAAAGTACGTATGCTAAGTGTGAACAAGAATATTCCTATCTGCTTGTCAAGTCAAGGTCCACCACACTAGGTACAAATGCCATCCTTGTCTGTCATACCTTGATGCATCATACCTATGTGTGTTATCAAACATAACGTAATTGAACCTTTGAAAATCCCAACTCCTAGCAATGCAAATCACCATCATCATCCTAACTAACTCATTAATTCTAAATTCTTCTATCGTCCTTCCACACTAACATGGTATCATGACAGTAATCAAAACATCGCCAATGCATACACTCGGCATCTACATAATCATTAGCACATTGCATCATATCATTAACTTAAGTAATGAGTAATAATATAAATTTTTTATTCTAAGCATCTTAAGAAAGTATTACATCATACATAATCATTATGTATGCATAACCATTTGCATATCATTACACCATCATTAACATACATTGCATCCATAGGATCATCATTAAAAAGCATGAAAAAAATACAAAAATAAATGCATCCATCACATAAGCATAAGAATAGAAACATCTCATATCATCACATCATATTAGAATGCATCCATACATATCATAAAAGGCGATTCATCTCATATATATCATAAAAAAATACATTGTTATGATACACATCGGATCAAGTGTACATCGAATAAATGGTACAATAAGGCCAAAATAGTGAAGCCCATAAATAGATAATGCAAAATTGTTCATGATCAAAAGGGCTAGCCCTACTCGCTGCTGCCCTCCCCTACCTACCTATCAGCGTGATCCTTTGTTGGCCGCCTCCCTATCTACTGGGATAAATCTAGCACTCTACCTGCTGATGGCACTACCTGTCGGTAGTGTTGCTGATAATACTCAACCTCTCTGATAGCCTCTTTGTACTCCCAAATGTCAACTAATCGGCCCTGGGGTGTGGAAGCTACGCTCTCTAACTATCTCCAATGGCCAATCTCCTAATCCCTCTCGAATCATTCCTGATCTCTCTTAGCTGTAACTGCAACAACCTGTTGTCAGGCCTCAACTTCCTCTATTGTCAACACCTATACCTAGCCCTACAACTACTAAATCAATGCATCACAGGGATCTCACAGTCCCACTAGTTGTGCTCTTGGTTGATGCTATGGTATCACCTGGGGCTACCCATCTTGTCCTACTAGATGTTGTGTCTAGTCTCTCAGAGGTGACTGTTGAGGAGGTGGTACACCTCCTAGACCCCTACCTACTGCCCTGCCTCTGGCCCTCCGATGTGGAAGCATTGTCCTAGGAAATTTCAATCTCAATGGAGTTTGGAACCATGCCCTGTATGTTGGAGTCACCCCTATGTCTACTGGCCCTTGATCATATGGCCATGACCGAGCCACTAACTGTCTAAATGAGAACACTACCTCCTCTGCCGGAATTGGCTGCCCCCATGTTGTCTCCTTTGTCGTATGGACAAAGAGGGCCATGTACTCATCATCGGATCTATCTTGCATCTCGCCAAACTATTTGGCTACCCTGTCGGGTAGGTACCTCTCTATCATAATGTGCTCCTAGCCCTGCATAAATCTATCCTAATGAAAAAAAAAATTGTTGAGCATCATTGTACCATGGCCCTGTACCCATCCATTACCTCTATATGAACACTATCATCTCATCCAAAATCCACTGCCAGTGGGCTATACCATTTGTACCCATGTGGGTAAAGTTAATCTCTGCCCCACCATACCACCACACCACAGGGTCATCAATATCTATAACAACTGGTGTCACAAGTGGGCAAAGCATTGGGATCTACTCCCATGCCCAAATGTGTAGAAGGGTCAATTTGGCCCCAAGAGCACAACCATCCAAATAGGAAAACTCATACAAGTCTCCGTACAAAGAGGCCAATAGTATTGGTCCCCAGGCAAAGCACACTCGGTGAATGCACATCTATTGCCATGCCAATCCTCAACCTACACTGAAATATCAACCATGTTGATCAGGAGCTACGAGACCATAAATGATAGTAGCCACAATCAGTCTGTACGTAGGAACGATACCCTGGCACTGCTCTAAATCTATCTAACCATTGCAAAGGATAAGCCCGTCAACACCCATAACACCACAGCAGGCGTCCCTACCCTCCTCCAGATCATAGATCACTTGGGCTCCATGAATGGGTAGTCACAGGATGTGCTAGACATCCTCAAGAGCAATGGTGGCCTCGCCAGTAGGAAGATGAAAGGATGACATCTTGCTATGCCACCGCTCGACCAAGGCATGCATCATACCCATATGTGCTCGAACAAGACAGACATATGCAACATGCCATAGACTAAGCATCCCAAGCTACTCCTGGAGATATATGTGAATATCCTGTAATCTCTCAAGTACTGGCCATCGGTGCTCCATCGAATGAATGACCTCATGAATCTCTTGTACAAGGAAGGATATCGGGCCAATTTACCTAAAGAAAATTTTCTATCCATATCATATTTCACTTTTGAAACAACAAATGTGGCGTTGTTCTCAAAAGCGATGTAGTTTGTAATGTTCCAAACTACATCGCGCGATAGAATTTGGCACCCCATTTTGACAAACTACGCGGTGTGGCGCTATTTGTGCATGCGGCCGAGTTTGGTGACCAAAACCCTTAAGAACTTAAACTGCATCGTGCGGTGCTCTATGCACAAGTGGTTCTATACAGGACCGCACAACCCTAAATTTGCAGTTTCCATGACGTTATATCATGCCACGCCGCCTAGACCAAACCTAACCCTAATTAATGCACGAATAACAAGAAAAATAAAATTTGGATAGGGGTACATACCATAGGTCCTGTAGAGGAAGATGTCGGTGTCCCATCGTGACCAAGACTTAGAGCTCAAGGTGTCAAGATTTTCAAGCTTTAAGAGTGCAAATGTATTGAAAGTGACCCCTTGAGGTCTATTTAAGCTTGAAAATTAGGGTTTTTTTGGCCTAGTTTTACCTTCCAACTAGGGTTTTGGTCGCTTGATCCCATTTTCATCCAAATGAGGGTTGTGTTACATCTTTCTTGGTGTCTTAACATATTTTTAGGCATTCTAGGGCATTTCTGGCCTATTGAACACCTTGTCATCCTTTTTCACGAGATCATCCAAAAACTCAAAATTTTCATCCGATCTCTCGAGGGGGCAATATCCAAGATTATCCTTCCACTGGGGCAGTAGTGGGGCATCTAAAAAACTCATGAAAATTTTGAACTTTTGATCATGGCATTTTAGTCTTTGAATCAATGCAACAAGTACATTGCTTCAAAGAGCGGCAAAATGTAGACATGGAAAATGTACAATTTCATTTTGGCACGCTTGATCCCGATTACTAAAAATATTTCTTCCTAAATCACACTCTCAGCATTTCATCATAATTCTATCTCTTAATCTAATGAATCATTATTCATCTGATTAGGTCTATCACCTCCTTTGATTAAATTAATCAATTTAATTTAATTAACCTTACATTTCTCTTTAATTAAATAAATCATTAAAGTCCTCTTATTAAATTAAATAAATTAAACCTTATTTAATTTAATCTAATATTTCCCTCCTTAGTTAAACAAATCAAATCATTTATTTAAATAATCTTTTCCTCTCAATTCTTGACTTAAATCAATTCAAAAATTTAAGTCTAAATTGTCACATCATCTAATTCTTCATTAAATTCATCAAAACAATGATTAAGTTAATCCCTCTCATTAAAATCCTCTAGAGAATGCAAGTTGCACAATAAATCAATTACTTTGATTTATTTAATTCTCTATTTTCCCTCATATGTTATCAAAAGGGAATATTCCCTTGTTTGAATTCAAAAAGGCCAAGTGGACTTAGTCCTTCCAACAAGGCATTTAAGGCCTCTTACATGTCCTTGGTCTTAAGCCAAGTGACATTAACTCCATTTCCCTTCCCTCTTCAACAAGTCATTTCACAATTTCAAATTCAAACCAAATGCATTTATTGGCACTTTGGCCAAAATGTGGACAACCACTAACCATTCACATCATGACATGTGGCATTCAACCATTGGATTGAAAATTAATCCCACATTGCTCAAATATTACTTTCTCTTCCAAATTGAAAGTTATAAATTGGAGGATTCTCTCCTCATTTCTCATCCATAATTACATGCAAAGTTACTCTTTTCACATTGAGAGCTAATTTTGCCCATTTCACTCAACCTATCACCATTTTCACAGTTTGTAACAAGGAAATGCTCAAATTTCTTTGAGAGATTTGACCATTTCTCAATCACTCAACATTGAAATTTAGGAATAGGGAAAGGGCCAATTTCAACACTTCATTGCCACCAATTCCCCCATGGGATCACTAATTTATTTTCTTAATTAGGATTTAATTTCATTTCTTGTATTTTGTTCTTCATTTCCTAATTTTAGTTTAAATAGATGGATTTCATGAGGAATATCTTATACTTGTTTGCATGCATTTGATCTAACAAACCTAACATGTTTGTTTCTCTTGTGCATTTTCAAGTTTAGGGGTTCACAGTAGTATCCTAAGGATATTGATTTCCCATTGAGTTCTTACACATATGCAGATTGGGATAGTTGTGTGGATGACAAGAAAATTACTTGAGTGCTGGCACATTCTTTCTTGGATGTAGATTGGTATCATGGCTAAGCAATAAATCAGATTATGTTTTTTTATCTACTGCAAAAGCTGAGTATATTGTAGTAGCATTTTACTACATATAGGTATTGTCGATGATACAAACATTGAAGGATACTAGAGTGGTGTATGATGATCTTATTTCTATATTTTGTGATAATACAAGTGCAATCAATGCTTTAAAGAATCCAATGATGAATTCAAGAACAAATAATATATCAATTACGTATCACTTTTTGAGAGAGAAGGTTATGGAGAATGAAGTGAAAATTGAAAATTTACCTACAAAGGATTATATTGTTGACATATTTACTAAGGGTCTTGCTAATGATACTTTTGATTATCTTTGGGATAATTTGGGGGTTATTTCCCCTCCATCTTTGAACTATATGCATATAGAGATGCATGACTCTAGTAGATCTGTGGATTCATTCATTGTTTGTACTGATGTTGGTGGCTACTTCTCAAGGGGAGTAGGTAGTGACATTGTTGTAGTATGGAATATATGTTGTCATTTTTTAGAGGTTGCTAAGTTGATTGGTGTATAGTCCTAAGGGAGAATATTGAAATTAGTTGCAAGTATCCTGGTTATATGTCAAAGGGGGAGAACAATGTAAAATATTATATGTTTTTCCATTGATGTCAAAGGGGGAGAAAGAGAATTCATGTGAAAAATTTAGCTTACATAGAAGGAGAGAGAGATAACATGTAGAAACTGAATGGTTGAAAGGGGAGACATTGAGAGAATTTTGCAAGGATGTTTTGTATGTTGTCTTTGATTCTTTCTCACATTTTGTGTTTCCATCAATGACAAAGGGGGAGATTGTTGCAACTATGAAGGTGTTTTCATTGATTTAAAAAAGATTTTGTTGTCATTAGTGATAGTTGCATAGTGGTTGAGAGAGATTATTGCTCTGATTAGTTGCATTATGTTGTCACTAATTAAGCTATTGGTGGTAACCTCTAGTTTTACTTTGATAAAGAAAAAAATATTATAAGGGAAAAATAGGTTTTGAAGGGACTTGAAACTCTTTACAACAAAATATACAAAATTCTACAAGAAAGGATTTTCAAAGGACCACTAGTAGCAACCCAATAGCAAAAAAACACAATGGAGTGGGTGCTAACCTAAAAATATGGCAAAAAACTACAATTAGCACCCAACATCTACAAAACATAAAAACAACCTAAAAGAAGCCTACACCCAATAGGAAAAATAAAGAAACAAATAAAAAGACCAGGAGCTAGTTCAATCCACTCAAAGTGTTGGCCACCTCAATCTGTTGGTTCCTATTCCTTTCAAACATATCCAACAACTCCTTCTTCTCAACATCAAACAATTTCTTCCAATCAACCGAACCTCTAACAACAGGTCCTTTGTCATCATCCTTAACATATTTTTTACCTTTTCCCTTGTACAAGCACCTTCAAATAGAAAGGGGTCACGAGACTAACCCCCAAACACCAACAAGCTCACCCTAGTCAACATGAAAATGTGATGACATAGGGGAAAGCATAATTGTTGTCCCAAAACAACTAACAACATCGGTGTCCTCAATGGTATCAACTAAACCTTCCTTATAAAACAAAGTACTAAGGGACTCAGGAACTAGCCAACCCTCCAAGAGAAGAGATACCCCCTTCCAAAGGGAAGGGCCACACAGAAAGAAGACACAGGGACCCAAGAACAAGGACCCCTATGTGAACCAGAAACTTCAGGCCAACTGAATAGTTTCTAGAGAAAATCCCATGCAAAAACATCAGGCACCCCCAAAAGCTTCAACAAGCGCTTCAACCCATATTTCAAAGTGAAAGGATACCCTCCACAAAGGTCTACAGGCTTACAAAATGGGAAATTGAAGCCGCAACACCACCCGAACAATCTCTACATCATCATCTCCTTTAGAAGAAATCAAACATCCACCACAATGTTGGTTCCTTCCCATGCCCTGTTGCTCCACTTCTTTGATAATGTGTTAATGTGGGTATGGATTTTCATGCATAATGTGTTGTGGTATATGTTATGCTTATTACTAATTGTATTTTAATAATTTTATATATTATTTTCAACAACATTATATAATCCACTACTTTCAGTCCAACCCTCTTCTTATCCTTAACACTAGGGTATAAACCAAACATTTCAAGTCCTTCCAAACATAGAATTGGTATACATTACCATACTTTCCAACAACTGCCTATGCACATACATTACATAAATTTTTGAGTTATATACTCATAGATGCATGATCTTTCTAGGATTTACATCCACCTCAATACATCTAGTAAAATTCAATGGTAATTTTCTTATAACCATATCACTCCTATTTAGTTTTCGGCATATTTTCATGAAAATTCCTTAATTATTGGACATATTGATAAAATTACTTTATTTTATGCAAAGTTAGCATCTTGTGTTATACCACATATAGAACCATTACACATGTATTCCTATTGAATTATCCATGTTGGAAAGTAAACCCACAAAAGTGGTTTACAATTCGAGTGAGGAAGGAAAACTTGCAAAAAATGACCCCATGCAAAAGAATTTGGTTTTTGGGGTTTGAATGAACCCAAAGGTTTGAGCGAACTAAAAAAGGGTTTGAATGAACCCTGGTTCGAGTGAACCAATTAAATAAAAGGTCCCACCATTCCCACCAAAAAAGACAAACAAAACAATTTTTGAAAGGGGGTTTGATGAACCCTGGTTCGAGCGAAAGCCTAAGGGTTCGCTCAAACCCTCCTTTTCCCTCCTTCTCCCCCTCAGGCACCGAAAATGTCCAAAATTTTGTACTTTGAAGCTTGGGTTGAGGATGAAAATGGAGGAGACTTCACAAACCCAACTGGATGATAATAGTCCTCAGAACGAGCTATCCAAAAAATATAACTTTAATATGTTTTAGTTTTATTATGTATTTGTATTTTTAGTTTTATTAAACATAGGTTTTTCACCGAAAATCAAGCTCTTTGTTCTGCACATGTGGAAAAATAGTGGATTATCAAAAAATAAAATGACTTCACGATATATTGAAGTCCTTGATCCAACAAAATAAATTGAATTATGATACATACAAAAAAAGTTACGCTGTATATAGTCCGCCTATGTCTGAATTGTAATTGGTTTGACTTCAAAACTTTGTTAAGGAAAAAATATTCGATAAAAAACTATGAGACCAATTGGAAGCACTAGATAGTAGAGTTACAAATCTAAATTCGAAAGAATTGGTATTTTATCCTTCATGGAAAAAAAATTATTTTTTATACAGTGAGCATCGCAACTTAAAAATGTTGTTTGTTGAAAAAACTAGTCTTCGAAGGAGATGGAGAGACAGTGCAATCTCATTTCAAATTTTTTGAAAAAAATATATTTAGAATCTACAAACAAAATGTCACAATTCACTAGTTTGCATTATCTTCAAATTTCTCATGGTTTAGCAGCTATAAGTGCTCGAAAGAGAAGATTTAGTTAGAAATAATTATTTTAGTGTCGAGTTTGGCCACAAATTGTAAACCACTATTGTGGGATCACCCTAGCATGAATAGGCATATTACATAACTAGTTAACCTCCTAGGTCCTATTCACACTAGTCTCATTAAGTTTACTTGGGGTAGACATAGAGTACTTATCACTTTATGTCTCATATCATAATATAGAGATAATTATCACAATATAGTTTGTCCTATGTCTTAACTTACGTTATTCTCAGTGTAATCTTAATTGAAATCCTCACAAATTGTATTTGAATTCTTTGATAGGAGTAAAATTTATTATTGTCATATTTATCTTATGATTATATTCTTTCCATTAGACCTCTAGATTGTGAATGGCTATCTCCATAGCCAAATATTATAATCTATGACCCCATTTACATGTTTATCCATTCTCATACATTTTCCCTATTATTACATTATTTACGCCCATTATATGCATATTATTTTCATACACACATTACCCAACATGTTTTGTCCCTTTCATGTTCTATGAATAGTTCACAATCATGAGGACATCCTCATTCTTATGGACTTGGAATTCCTAATTTATACTATTAAATTTAAATTTAGTTTACCCCCATCTTTATCCTTGTTTTCTAGGGCCACTAAACTCAGGTTTTTTACCTAGATAGGCTATAATATCAATATATTTAAAAATAATTTAATGGATCCATTATAATAATAGGATGATTAGGAATTCCTTCCCATTCTAAGGAGTAAAATAAATTGAATTGGGTGTAATAGAAAGAATTTAGATTTGTACAATTATATTAGATGCATATGCATTATTAAAAAATATTGTATTTGATTAGCACAAACTTTTGTGGGTTACCCTAGAATAGCATGTGCTCTGTGAGATACTATTAGTCCTGCCAAGGAATTTATAAATATTTGTCAAACCTCATATATTAGAAGATACACAATAATCTAAGGTGTATTAGGTCAAGTGAAGAACAAATTTTTCTAAATTATGTAATACAAGTTTGCAGTTACATGCGAATTGAAAAATGTAAACTAATCCTAGATTATTCATCTCATCCCTACACATAGACAATAATTTTTTATTTTTTTCCAAGTTTAATTTGGAAATATCAACTAATTTAAATCTTGAAGAGTTACATATTTCATAGAATTCATTTCTACACTATTCCATCTTTGATTATAAAACTGAATATCATATTTCTATTTACAATTGCATATTTAATAAGTAATACAAATTGTTAAGTTAAATATGAAAATACAAATTATTAAATTATCAATATACCACCTATTAATTAAATAAATAAATTTATACTTAATTATATGTTTAGTTAGATTAACTAAGTTAGACTTAATTGACACTTTCTTTACCTTTATAATTATTACGGAACCACTTTTTCATTTACTCTATATACTCAAAACGAATGTATTTAACATTAAAAAAGTGTGATCTCCACTCTAAAGTAAATATATTCAAATATGTCCATTAACAAGAAAATATGTATTTGATTAAATTATTCTATCTATCATATAATCTTAAAAAAATAAGACTTCATAAATAACATAATTAAAATAAACTTCAACCTTTTAATAATTTTATAAAAAAATAAAAGATTAACACTCTCAAAATGAAAATGTAAATGTAAATTAAATGACAATTATAATGTTTGTCGTTTTATTGTTTTAATTTAAATGGGACGGATGGCTATTAAATTAAGGGCGAGAATTGGGAAAGTTCACGACTTTAAATAGATCATATTTCAATTTAATATGATAAAGTTGAATGAAAACACACAAAATTCCATTTAAACATTTGGAGCTAAAGTCCATGTGAAAGAAAAGAGTCGAAGTACATTTTATTAAATGTAGAATCGGATGATTCAAACTTTTGAGCTTGTTAGGGTCACCGACAAGAGTACTTTTTATTATTATATTGAAATAAAGTAGAGTACAAAGAGTGAAAATATGTTCAGCTGTGAATTACTAAAAAAATTTAAATAAGAATATAAATAATACAGCTACTTATTTTTATTTATTTTTTATTGAATAAAAGGTTGGAAACCAGCAATAAAAACAATGCTACAATTACTTTTCATCTTGGGGTATCTTTCATCAATAACTATGAGGAACATGAAGAGTTCTAGAGGTGAATTTAAATAAATTAATTGGTATAAAATTATAAATTTAAATTTTAGATTATTTTTCACCAATATTTATGGGGAACATGAAGAGTTAAATATTCTAGAGATGAATTTAGATAAATGAATTGGTTCGATTCACAATATCTATATATTTTGAATTATTTTTTTATCTTGAACTATCATTTTACCTTTGTCAAACTTAAATAATCTTAGTGGCCTTGACCTTCTTAATACAATTTCAAATTTTATTGTGACACAAGACCAACTTAGGTTCATGTGACCATTTCTTATTAGTGTTTGCACAAAAAAATTTAAGTTGTATGTTGAGGGATTGTATAAAGGACATCACCCTTATGCCATTTCATAATCAAGAATCACTCAATACAATCCTCCACTACACCAAAATAATAATAAAAATTAATGTCTTTGTAGTAGTTATATACATCAATTATCATAAGTAGATCAGTTTCTTGCATGAAAAATTTCAAAACATGACTCTTGTGCTTAATCTAGTACTCTCGCATTCATTTAATTCATTCATTATATCATCTAAACCAATCATTTAATTTTCGTACCTATTATTCTAACCCATTTTTCTCTTTACAAAATGTGGGCCCCTTTGTTCTTTTGTGTTTTCCTTTCTCTTTCCTCCCTTTTGGTACAAAATTTAGGGTCATTTGAAATTTAAGAATAGATTATAGAATTTTAACTAATATTCTTTGGCCACTACTAAAAGATTATGAGTTCTTTCCTTACAGAAAATTTAAGTTTTAGAATCTTTGTTAGTTTGCAAGATTGTGATGGACTTATGGAATTTCAACAACCTTGTCTAAATGTCCTAAAATCCAAACTATCCTTGTATTTCTCCCCTTTTGACATAAATTCAATCTTTTGTTTTGTGGGTTTGTGAATGTCTCTAAAAGTGCCTCAATGTTTCATTCAATTTGTAAAATCATATGTCGCCGTTTTCCACAAAAATAGTGAATATCAAAAATAATTTTAGCTCTAGGCATCATTTTGTCACTTTCAACATGGTTTTTGTGTCACCATTTTGTACCCAAGTTTTTATATTCCTCTTCCTTGAAGTAATGGCTCCCACATGAAAGCTGAGATTCCTATAAAATTTGCATTTCCCTTCAATTTAATAGTTTGAATTCATTTTCACTTGATCTCTAGTGGCTTGGTGAATTTCCCATTGTTCTAAATCTCTTCTATAGTGATCAACTTTTACATTTATCATGTGATCTCTTCTATTATTCAAGTGCATCCTTTTCACATTCAAAGTCATACAAAAACCAGGAAACATTAATCAACCAATTTTTATTATTTATTCTTGAGGATAAAACTAATAAGTGGATTTTCCTAACCCTATGTATAAATAAAGTTAAAATTTATCATATGAATTATTTACGAGACATAATTTGTTATATAGTTTAACCAAATAATTAACCCAAGATATTGAGTTTTAATGCCAAATACTAGCTCATCAAATTCCTATGCACTTAATTAAAATTTGATTTTTTTTCTTAATAAAAGGGGTAAAAAATATATTTTAATCAAGAAATAAACAATACAAATGGATCATGGAACCTATAGGCTCCCAAGAAAGAAAGGAAAAAACCACCATCCACAGTGGCACAAAACACCTCATCCATCCATATCATCAACAATGACCCTCTCTAATTAATGACAATAATCAAGGGATACATGTCCCCACTCCTCAATCTTCCAATCATTAGCATGCTTGAAAGACCACTTAGCAAAATAGTCAACAACCCTATTCCATTCATGTGGAATGTGGAAAAAAGACACCACTTCCAACATATAGCACATTTGCAAAATCTGATGCACCACCAAAGCAAGCTGCCAATTAACCTCAACCACCTTTTGCTCGAGCAATAGGTTAACAATAATCTACAAGTCAGATTCATGAATAACCCTATGCCTGCTTGAAGCATAAGCACACTCAATAGACTAGAGAATTTCCAACCCTTCCATAATGTTGTTAGAACGTTTCCCTTTGTGAATGGAGAAAAATAAAATAATCGAGCCAAAACAATCTCTTCCAACTCCACCAATCCTAGTAGGCCCAAGATTACCCCTAGAGGAGTCATCTGTATTGATCTTTAGGACATCCATTGGAGGATGCAACCATCTTCCAACCCTTTGAACCTTCTTTTTGTCCCACCTACCTCTTCTGGCACAAGCATAAATATAAGTCAATCTCTGTAAGCCCAATTTATTCACAATCTCATCATCACTCCTTTCCAAAGGATAAGCCACATCACATTTGGCTTCCACTATCTCTTGGATCATATGAAGAATTATGTGTCAAACCTATTGAACCATCAGCCTATCTCCACAAAAAATCCTACGATTCCTTTCTAGCCAAATTTTCCAAAGGATGAAAGTAGGACCAATGGACCACACAATCTAGAGGAAAGAGGCCTTAGAGAGAGGTCTTCCAAGACTTCTCTAGAACTTAGCAAGAGAAGAAGCATGAGCACATGTATTTTTAAAAACACCCCACCATAAATGCCAAAGTAGCATAGAATAAGAACAATGGATAAAAAAGTGTGAAGAATCCTCCTCACTATAGCTGCATAGAACAAAAATAGAGGGGCCCTACAATTCCCACTTTTGAAGATTATCCCAAGTCAAACATCTATTCCAAGCTAGAGTTCACACAAAAAAAAATTCCACCCATGTTTCCACCAAGGGATGTCCATCGCACCAAACTTACAAGCCAACAACTCTTGATACCCACTAGCTACATTGAATGAACCCTTAGGATTCGGGCTCCAAGCAAGAATATCCTTATCCCTAAGGGAGCTGCAATGTCTACCAGCCAAAATAATTTGAAGCTCAACACAATCCTCCTCCAACCCTTGAAAAAATGCTAATTTCAAGGATACTTGCACATAGCCACTTCCATCTACCCATATGGATAAAAATTCTTAAAATCAATCACCCTTGACTAACCAACCTCCAGGAAGTGCTAAAAAAGGTTTAGAAAATTAGGATACTAGCATGCAATGGGGGAAATACATCCCAATAATTCAACCAAAAGAGAGTGTCAATCCCCGCATTAGATATCCAAAACAATCCCTCATTAATCAATTCATACCCTTTCTTAAGCATTCCCCACATAACCTTTCCCCCCTAGAGGAAACTTGGAAATCTCCTCCTTTAGAACACCTAGAATGTACTTGTGAGATAAAATCTCGCCCCAAATATGATCCTACTCAACACACCACTTGTAATAATTGTTTTCCACCAATGCCATTCTAGACCAAGTTGACTCCAGCAATCCAAGACCCCCAAATCACTTCGGGCTACACATAATATTTGACTTCACAAGGATTCACTTAGAAGAGGACACGCTTCCTAGCCATAATAACTGTCTAGCCAAATAATCCAAATCCTTCACAAACCCAACAAGAGACACTTGGAGGATACATCTATAAATAGGAAGATCCTACACCACAAATTTTAGAAACTAAAAATGTCCAGGAAAGGACAACCATCTATGAGTCTACTAATTAATCTTTGCACAAAACTTATTCAAAATTATTTTCCATGACTCCCTAGGGAGACTACCAGAAGAGATAGTAATGCTTAGATAAGTTAAGGGGAGAGACCCAATTTGAAACCTCAAGATACAAGCTCTCCTTTGCTAAATAAGCCACAAATTATTGTAGAAGAAAATGGAAGATTTATCTTCATTAATCATTTGACCAGAAGAAACAAGATAAATATCCAAAGCCTTGACAAAATCTGTGGCTTCTCTAATCTTAGCCATACCCATCAAAGCACTATAATCTATAAATTGTAGGTGAATCTGAGGAGGAAAACCATTTCCCCAGACCCATCCCTGAATCAAACCCAAATCCTCATTACATTTCACCACTATCCTCAAACCTTTAGCATGAATAATAAGTAAATAAGGAGAGAAAGGATCCCCTTGACGAAGGTCTCTAAAAGCACTAAAAAGAGAAGAAGGCTCACCATTTATTAGCACCAAGAATGAGGTGGAAGTAACACAAGACATAACCCACTTGACCCACTCTTCAACAAAAATAAAGGAAATAAGATTTTTTTGCAAGAAGAACCACTTAATTATATCATAAGCCATTGTCATATCTAGCTTGATGAACATGGCCTTTTCTTTCAAGGCAACCATAGAATAAATAGTTTTAGTAGCATTGACCACCCCATATAGAATTTTTGATACTCCACAAAGCCACTCTAATGCTCAGAGATAATCCATCTAACCCATTGCTTCATCCTTTCATCAATCAACTTGGAAATGATTGTATAAACTACATTACAAAAAGAAAAAGGTCAAATTTGACTCAATTAATCCACCCCCTCACATTTGGGAATGAGAGAAAGGAAGGTAGAGTTAAAATCCCACATCATCTTCTTATTCATTTGAGACACATTAACCACCTCCAATAGTTCTAGCTTAATGATATCCAAAAATTCTTGATAAAATTCAATTGGAAAGCCATCAAGGCTTGTGGATTTCCCTTTCTTCATTTGGAAAATAGAAGCCTCTAATTCCTCCAATGAGATATAGCCTAAAAGATGCAATTCATCTCCTTAGTAACCAAGGAGGGGATACAAGAAAAAATATGGTTTTCTTCCACCAACCTATCGTAAGAATTCTCTCTAAATAATGAAGCAAAGAACTACAAAGCTTCTCTAGACATATCTTGCCAAGAAGATAAATTATAACCCCTGCCATTCATAACAAGAGGCATAGAATTACCATGTCTCCTAGATTTCACGGAATGGAAGAAGAAAGTATTTTCTTTGTCGCTCTCCTATAACCACTCAATACAAGCCTTTTGTTTCCAAAAAGATCATAGTGCAACTCATACTCCTCCAAGGTTTTCAACGCCCTTGCTTCCTCCCTGAGTAAATCCTTAGAAATACAAAACTCTGTTATCTCTTGAGTGATGACATCCATGTCAGCTTGAGCAACAATCTTAGCATGAAAAATATTACTAAAACATTAGTTGTTCCACCATTTGAGATGATATTTCACATGTTACATCAGTTTGGAGAAACAATACATAGCACTTCCATGAGAAGGTCTTCCCATCCGCCACCATTCAACCATATGGACTTGCAAAGAAGAATCCCTTAGCCACATACGTTGGAACTTAAAAGAGGGGGACCAAGCAACACGAGCCAAAGTAGAAGATAACTTAATAGGCTAGTGATATGAGCCCCTCCAATCCAAAATATTAGAGCAAGTAGACTACAATCCTCCAATCCAAGAATAGAAAACCAAAAAATGGTCAACTCTCTCAATAATATAATTCTCTCCCATTCTTTTATTGTTCCAAGTAAATTGACCATTACGGGGCTGAATCTCAATTAGATTCAAGGTAGATATGTTATCATGAAGAAGGAAAGTAGAAGGCTCCAGCCTCACAATACCACCCTTTTTCACATACAACTCAATAATGGCATTAAAATCACCCACAATAATCCAAGGGAAAAAGGGAGCATGGATCTAAATGAAATTGATATGAGATGACAATAACAATCAGTAGGTGCATAGACAATAGAATAGTTTCCCCCAAATCTAGACTTGAAGCAACCATAGAGATGGAAGACTTGGAGGAAATCCACCAAAGAGATGAATCTTCAATGGGCTCCACAAGCAAGTTGTACCTCCAACATTACCATGAGCCCTATTACACTATCAGTCACCCTGCCCCCACATCTTTGGAAACAAACCAACCATACTTGTAATAGATAACTTAGTCTCTTGTAAAAAATGAATATCAAGAGAATAAATTCTCACCAATTCATGAACAACTTTTCTTCAAGGGCCACTATTCAAGCCCCTTACATTCCAAGAGAGCATGATCATTTTGGAGGGTTAGAAAAATGGGAATTTAGGGTCTTAATAGGTCCAAACTCCACCAAAGTATCCCCCATCATCTTAATTTTTGCTAAGTCCTTTCTCCCAAATTTGGAAGACTTCTCAACAACCCTTTTCTTTTGGTCTTTCTAAAGAAGTCCCACCAAGGGAGAGGCCTTGCTAAATTTTATTGAACCAGACCCACTTCCCCAATGGAGTAGAGATCTCTCCCTCCCACGTTTCCACATTCGCAAGAGTCTTAGACGTCCAATGAACCACCAAACTAAGGTTAGTATCCATTTGCAAAGAATCAACCTCTTGAGAAGTCTAGTTGTAATCTAGAATAATTCCCTAATGAACCACTTTCAAAACACCTTGATTTATAATCATCATACCTGAATTCATCTCCAGCTAACTAATATCATTGAAAACCTCAAAACTATTAAAAGTATCACCTTCTTGACTCTCGTTAAGAGTCCTCTTTTGTTACTAATTCCTATTATGAGCCTTAGCATGAATAAAACCCTCCTCACTAGAAGCCACACTAGGAATGGGGTCCTTTCCTATGTTGACCTTAGGAGGGTTGTGAGGAGGTTGTGTAGACTAGAACTCAAAATATTTAGACTTCGGGTATCTTCTCTAGAAATGGCCATATTCATGACATAGATGACAACGAAAGGGAAATGTCTCATAATCTAGTTGTTACACCTAAGAATATGAACCCACACAAATTTCTAAAGAATTTGGAAGAGGTTTATTCAAATCCATCTCAACACAAATATGAGTGAATTTCATTACCTTTCTCTCTAGAGTTTATTGAGGACCCACTAGTTTCCCCACCAATGAAGCAACCTTATGCAATATGCCATTGCACCAACATTCAACTAGAAATATAGGAAGAAACACCCACACCAAAACATGATTTAGGAGCTCCTCTGAAGGATCAAAACTTGCATGCCAAGGTTTAATAAATAAACCAATCTAGTTGTGGAAATAAGGCCCACCTTTGAATACTCTATTGCGATCTACCATGCAATTAAAAGTCACCATGAAGTATTTATTCAATTACAATATTATTTCCATCTCGCCCTCGGACAACCATGTCTAGTGAGCCCATGATTCCAAAATTTGAATTGAAACCCTTATTCCCTAGAATTTGCAAATAAAAGCATGCTTTGAATAATACTCAATGTCACCCCCAATCAAATATGGTTGAATTACCAATAGCGACCTATCTTTTCTACGTTTAAGTAGCAATTTATCTTAGACATACAAGAACCTCTAGACAACACAAAACCTCCATTTCCCAAATCATTTGAAAAAAAATTAATATCAAAACCCTTGATGAAAAATTTAGAGAGGAAGCCCCAAATGTAGCACAAAAATCCATAAGATATTTGACCCCTAATGTCTCCCCTGAACCCATAACCAAGAGGATGAAGCACAAGTAAACCTCCAACACCTATAACCCCACTCAAACACCAAAGCTGACACTTCAAAAAAAAAAAAAGAATATAATATAGAGTGGAAGAGATGAATATTATATGCAGTCACATAATGAAAAAGGTCCACCAAAACCATAATTGGCATCAAAAACTTCTACCTCCTCATGGATCAAACACCCCAACCCTGACATACACCTACAACACAATAGAAAATGGCTTCCCACAAGCTGTCAAAGGAATGCACCAATGGCATAGCCTCATGCAGGGCATGGCCTACACAAAGTAGCAAGTAGCTTCTGAGAAGGTTAGTATATAGCTAAATGTTTCTCTTCAAGATTAACTCTAAAATTTTCAAATTCAAAAATATTAGGAAAAGTGATTCTAACTAAGTTTGTTCTAGAATTTATGTAATTAAAATTATTCCCTAATACAAATTAGTGATGTTTTTGGACTGTCCAAACCTCCATGAAGATCCCACAAAAAAGTTTTTCAACATTATTTTAGAGATTTGTATAAATGAGGGATCATCTTGGATAAACAAATTTTTGGCCTTTCAATTTCAATTCTAGAAGACTTTAATATTCATGCACTTTCCATTTTTAAAGAATGAAGAAAAATATTCAATGTATAAAAATAAATAAAAAATATTACAGGATTATAATTGACCTAGATACTTTTGACTTTATGCTTAGATATCTTGATGTTTATTTATCCCCTAAAATATTCCATTAAACTTTGTGAAATATCTAAGAATATTGAGCAAGATATAATGTTTCTAGAATTTATCTAGACTTCCAACTTTAGTTCTCAAATTTTATAGTACAAGAAAACTCCAAATATCCAGAAAATGTGTCATAACTCATAGTAAAACTCTTTACAAGTAAAACTAAAATTGAAAATTTAGTATTACCCATTTCTCCTGTAATGCCCCGCCAAGCAACCTTAAAAGGAAGTTGCAATTAACATCATAAACGAACCAATTTTTTTTTATAAAGTGCATTTAACATACACATTCACTTACTAGTTAACAACAACCTCTAAGGCTACAAGGTTAGGATTACTTAAATCCACACATACATATTACATATAACCATAGCATTATAAACCTTATGATATAAACATCATACATCATAAGAATACCACATAACATAATAAGATAATCAACCAAGATACAATCTCATAAACATTATCTTAATCCAATAGTTACATCACTCATTCCCAGAATGAGGCAATAGTACTCAAGATTACAATTACAAAATTCCACCTCATAATCATAAGAGGGATAACATAACTTATACAAATTAAAATATTACAATGCAAGTAATTACAACAAGAACCACGAGTTGTCCATCTGGATGTCTTGCCACCAAGTACTGAAGATTGATGGGGACCCAATGGTTTTGGTGCATGTTCCACCGAACCAATGTGGTACCCGAAGGCCCCCCCCCCCATGCTAGGAGATAGTAACAAAGTAACATGGACAAAGATTCTACTACCTCTAACCAAAGGTAGACTCAAACTGACTCAAACTATTATAACTAACCAAATGTATTAACAAGTACAACTCATTTACCATACAAGTATGAATCAAGTACAACTCAAGTACAATATAAGTACAAATCAAATACAATACAAGTATAAAACAAGTACAATACAAATACAACTCCAACATCACTAACGTAGGTCACATTGCTTCCAGATATAAAGTAGATCAAGTATGTTCAAATAACCATACACATAAAATAATTAACAACAGTTGTCATAGATAGAGTGTCATCGCAAGGTTTGTCATGAGATCTCCTCCAGGCATTCTTCATAGGCTCCAGCAAAAGTAATCCTGGTGGCCTCAACCAAATCCCAGCAATCATACTCACTCATGCGGAATCAACTACCTCTCGCAAGAATAAGATAGTTGATCTTGCCATTCCAAGCCTTCCCACTCATTCCAAGTCTAAACAAGCCCTTGTGTCTATGAGTGAGGTAACATTATCTTGATTAGTGAGAAGTTAGTTCTAATCTTCTAAGTACATTATTTTAATTATCACTTGTTTAAATCACTCCTGAAGGTTATCCAGTTTACCTCTTTGGGCTCTGGCACCTAACAGAAGCCACTCTTCTATTTGACAACACACACCCAAACAATCCACCAAAGGAACCACAAGTGCATACCAACTAGGCATCATAATCCACTCCAACACAAGGAGGATACAAATAATAGAATTCACTCCATTCATCTTGGAGGCAACAAACACATAGTCCACTCCTTTCATAGGAGGCAACAAGATGAAACCACATAACAAGGTCACTCCATACAAGGAGACATGGATCCCATAATCCGCTCCTAAACCAAGGAGGTGCAAACATTCGCGTTCGTGAAAATCGGGTAAAACTGAAAAGACGCCATGCACTACCCAAGGGAAAACAACTGGATGGCACAAAGATTCAACAACTCTTATCCTCTAAGTTCTTCTGGAAGACTTATAATTTAGGACTAACACTAAATCCCAAAACCAACAATGCAACTTGACGACATAGCAACAAAAACATTCAAGTCATCAATCAAATCTAATATTTGGATTTCCTAAATCCATACTCATTCAATAGGTAGTGTTGACAAAGTCAAAGACACGATAACTAGATCATCTAAAATAATCATAACCCTTATTTCCCTTTTCATTATTGAAAATCTAAAACAATTTAACTTACTTCCCTTTACTGAATACAAAGAATTAAATCTTTTAAGATAATCATAAAGAAGATACTACTTTTGGATATACTAAATCCATATCTCTTTCATAATCCAATCACAATGATTCAATAAGTCTAAATAGAAATTAATAAATAACATAATTGATTGCCTCATCAATAAAACAACTTCTTAATTTACTTTTAAATCGACATAAATCCATGCAAGTAAACTCTTTCCATTTCCTAACCAAATCTTACATCTCATTCAATTTTCTATTTAACACATTCAATCACTTTAATATAATAACATATTGTTTCTCTATCCATTTTCCATATACACTAATCAATCCAATTTTAAATCTCTATTCAATAATATATTGCATTCTTTAAATCAAATATTTAACTCTTTCAATTAAACTTTAACAAGCCATTTTAAAATAACAATAATTTCCCATATGTTTATAATTTTAATTCCACTAATCTAATATACAAATTTTATTTAAAAATAATATAAATAAATATAATACTTTAATATTATAAATTATAATATAAAATATTATTAAATAATATTTTAATATTATAATAACAATACATAAAATATTAATATTTATAAATATCAATTTATTATTATTTTATTTTCAAAGCAGCCATGGGAAAATAATTTAACAGCAGTCTCATGTTTCAAGCATAACTCAAAAACTATGATCTGGGTATTTACGATTTTTGGACAAGGGTAAGAAAATTTCAAAATGCAAAAACCTCTTTAAATTTCCTGAAAACCCAGTTTGTAAAAGTGAAGTTATAGGTGACGCAATCAGACCATTTTACCATGAAAATATAACTATACTGCAGATTTTAAAATCCATTTTTTGATAATAAACAGAAAGTTTCATTTTCTAAAAACATTCTAAATGCATTGTTCAATCTCTATGTTTGATTTCAATAACAACAAAATCGATTTCTCCAAATAATTTAAATTCAACTAAGGTTTTCACAATTTTCACTCAAGAATTTTCACAAGCAAAGGCTGTAACTTTATTTAATTCTTTTCTTCTAATATCAAGTTTGTTTTCTAAAACAGATTTAACAAACAAATCTTTAATCACTACTATTTAAAAAAAACAATCAAGAACAATAAAACACAAAGAGGAAAACCTGGTACAAGAAGCTACAGGAAGAGATGAATTTCTGATGCAAGCCTCCTCCAAAGATTTCCTGAATTTTCTTCAATCCTCCAATGAATCCAATCCAAAATCCAACAAATGCAAACAATATTTCCTTCAATCCATTCTACAATCAAATTTTGTTCAAACCCTTCTGCAAATTTTCCAAAATTTCTTCCTTGCTGTAAAAAAATATTTTTCCTAAAGATTTTTCTGCCCTAAGCTTAAAACATATATTCTTATAAATCAAAAATACTTAATATAACCCTAATTCACATTATATGCAAATTAGATATTTCAATTTCAATTTCAATATTTACAACCCTAATTCACATTACATGCAAATTAGATATTTCAATTTCAATTTCAATTTCAATTTCACTTTTGGAAAACCCACTTTCAATTTAAAATGCAATTTCAAATAATAAATTAATTTCTAAAGTTGCAACCAATTTCCCAAATAAACATTTAATTACAATTTCTAATTTAATTCCCACAAGTTGGAATTAAATTCCAAAATTAATTCTAATTCTTTTATTTCCTTTTATTCTCTTGCATCACGTTTAATTAATTAATTTAATTATTTAATAACTAAACTCAACCCCTTTGGATTAAATTTAATTAATTAAATAATTTAAATATAATTAATTAATTTAAATATAAACTTTTATCCACATTGCATTATTTAAATTAAATAACCATCAACATGATTTAAATGCAATTATTCGAAATATCTATTTCCAAATCAAGAATTCTTCAAAATTAAATAACATCAAAGCAAGACAGACAATGACTCGACACACACAACTGATGACACACTAAGGCTAGGGTGTAAACTTGACACATGTTACCTAGTTACTATCTCCCATTCAACTTAACCATTGGATCGACACGCTCAAACCTGTGAAACCAGGTGGAGTCGGTGTCATGTACCTGCAATCTTGCAACCAAGTAAACAATATCATACAATATATCCAACATATAATACACACCGTGAAGAAGGAATTACGGATTCGTAGGGCGCTCGAAAGCAAGTGATGCGAATTCGTCCTCTTCACCCATACACTCATCAAAACTGACACTTCCATCATAATTCCAATAATCTCATAATAATATCTCATGTTAACTCTACAACATCATTAATCCATAATACATGTGAAACAAAATCAGATAACTACATCTCACAATAAGAGTGATCAAAACATCATAACAAAATGTATCTAGTATCAAAGTAACTGCAAACAAACTTAGTATAAAGCAACTTGAACAAGAAACAAAACAGAGGGGTATTACATCTCCTAATAAGTTCAAGTTACATTATAGAAGCCTTTAAGTCAACTTGTCTTAAGACAATCTCACATCTCTCAAAATTTGCATGATAATTGAATGGAAACATCCTTTATAAAAAAAAGTGAAGTATGAAATGTAGGATTATTGTTTGCTAACAAGGTTATAACTTATAGTCCACTAGTCCTAAAAAATCTCTACATCCTACTAAATTATTTAGGATTAAAAGTAAATGAAAGACAAGCTTTAAAATGTTGAACTTCCTTGAGCATAAGAACTTAAAAAATTCTGGTTGAGATTTCATAGTGTCTTAAACAACCTTAAAAAAAAATTATGAGTGCATAAAATAGAAAATTTTAAATTCAAGAATCTTCTCTTTATATTATACCTTTATTCTTATATTTATCTTAGATAATTTAGTTTTAATTGATGCCAAGGTTGATGAAAATTAAGTACATTTTTCAAGGGGCAATTCCCCCATAAGAAATCTACTACATATATGGAGTAATACCTAAAAAAAACTTGTGACACATGGGGTGGGATGTATAATTGACTATTTTGATATTATTGTTTCATACTTTTTATCATTAATTTTTGCTAAGATTTTAGACATTACCAAGAACTTTCATACCTTTCATATACTTTTAAGTAGTTTTAAGCATTTGGAATGGAAACATGTTATGTTAATATGTATATGTATGATTTATGAATGTCATAAAGTTTAGTGGGATTTTTTATTTAATTTACGGTTGTTGATAATAAGAATTCCTTGAGAATAAGACCAACATTTACAACAAAAGATATATGTCAACCTGCAACAACGGACCTTCCAACCCATAGCATAAGGACCACAGTTTGTTGCAAAGGAGTCAATTATTTGCAACATGAATGATTTCAAAAGAAGATGGAGGTCATCATTTAATGACCAGTTCATGAATTACTTAGTATCACTCTTATCTACCAGTAAGATAATCTAGAGAAGAAGTCTATTCTCAACAAGACTAAATTATGACAAAGCATGTTTCTGTTATGAATGGTTAAATTTGTTGGGCATAGAATCGTTGTTTAATTTCTGTACTCTTATTTTAGTTGTTATCACTTTATATTTTAAGACTTAGTCCTCTTTGTATTCTTGAGGAAGAGTTGACATATGTTCTTTACTTTATTTTTAGTTCATGAATTATGGGACTCCATCATAGATCCTATATAGCTGGGTGCCTTGTCAAGGAGGAGATGTAGAATATTTAAAATCTAAAAGGTAACATGTGTGTTATTTTTTCTTTAAATAAAATATACCTATATATGTTATTATCAATATAAGTTTATACATGTATATATAGTTCAATCAGTGGCTTTTATCAACCTAAATTCATAATTTTGAATGTTTAAACCAAAATTGATTGATAGAGAAAACTAGCTCCCCTAGATCCCATATCCCATTAAAAAGAATCCATCTATATCGAAATATGGATCCATCTAAATTTCATCCCAGAAACCAGTGTTGTAGCTATTATCCCAATTGAAACTATCATAAAATAAAGATTACAAAATTATAAATCTATCCAATATCTGTTGTAAATACCTTGAATTATGCTACTCCAAAGTGGTTTTTATGGCGTTGTATATAGAGGACTACATAATGTGCAATCTATCCAACCTTTTTTCGCTACCTTTATGAATGAAGACTTAAAAAATGGGAATGTATAAATTATTCCCACCACATGCTTTTGAGTAGAAAGATGTCTAAAGTGGCTGCAATTGTACACTCTTATCCTCATGGTTATGCAAGTTTACAATCGCTTGGACAAATAAAAAATTCATTTCATACATCGTGGCCCATACCTCTAGAAGAATATGATATAAATACCTGCATTCATAAAATAGTTAGTAGAAATACTTTTGAAGAAGGATTGGATAAATATCCGGGCACATTTAGATTTAGCCTTCAATTGATTCGCTGGCCACTTAAACCTTTGAAAACTCTTTTTTTTTTTGACACTACTGCATTCCTCCCACCATATAATGAAAATACCTATGGATATTCCCATATCACATTAGATTTCACACAAAATTGGTGATGTTATACTAGTAGCAATGAAGTATGTCCTTACAAGCAAATAAGCTTCTCCTCATGGTTATACTAATATAAGCTTCTTTCTGAATTATGTCTACCAATTTGTGGAAGGATGAAATAGAATTATTCCATATTGCAAAATTGAAATCTTGCTGATTGCAACCCATATTTGCTAAACAGTATGTCAACTGATTCACTTCATGGTATACATGGGATAATACTAATGACTAGAAATTTTCAAACATCATCCAAACTTTCTAAAAGATGTAATTTAGCTATTAGTTGTGTATATATTTTTCTTTACAAGAATTTATTATTAACAAATAGTCTCCCTCAACTTGTAAATTCTTAATGCCAAGCTGAAACGCCAGATTCACACTTTGAAGAAACTCTGAAGAAGAGCATGGAATTTTTTCAAATTATTTATTCCACAAGGGAGGTGGATTGCTTTTGTTGCTAATATCTCACCTTTACTATAATGAATGCAAATTCCAACACTTGAAAAACGATTGAATCTTTGATGCCTCGTCAAAGTTTAGTTTCAAAAAACATTCTTGAGGAGGATGCCATTTTACTAACTTCCTATAAACCTTTTGAGTTGAATAATGACAAATATTACCTTTAAATGGGAGAACAATATAAATCCATTCCTTCAAAATAGAATTATCCAAACTTGTAAAAAGAGATGAGATCTTTTTATGAGTTTGCACATACAAGTCTATCAGTCCAAAATTTGATTTTTCAAATTTTTATTGCACTTGCTCAAGAGATGAAACTTACTTTCTAAACATTATCATGTTTCATTCCCACCATATATTTCATATTAAAATAGTTGGTATAGTCTTCCAAATACAAGCAAAAAAGGTCAACTTATAAAGGACTAACCAACTTGTAAACAAATACCAAAGAGTCATGGGGAAAGTGTAGCAATAATTTAATTTCTTTGTGATGAAATTCCAATACTTTTGTGAAAATGAGCATTGGAAAAAGGTTTGGTCAACACATTCAAATTCCTCAAGACACATAAGACATTTAAAAGCATTCGATAATCCTATTTTGACCAATTTATAACTTGTTAGGATTTTATTTCTTAATGCTAACCATGCAAAATTGCTTTCTTTTGGTAACACCATTAGATCCCAACAAAAAAAATAGGCCCTTAGTTTCTAAGTTTGCATTTTCCCACTAATAATTTCTTTATAGGGTATGTGCAGGATCATGATGGGCCAAAAAGTTGTGATACATAAGTGATATGATGAACCATGTGGCTGATGACTTTTTTTAAACACAAAATTGATGAAACGAAAAAGGTTTTTAAAGGAGATTCTCAGCTTCCATCAATATGAATATGTTTTACTTTGAATTTAATAAATAATTATTATTCATTTTCTATTTGAATTACGAATAAAGTCATGATCGATAGGTTGGTTGAAAAACATCAATAACTTTCAAACTGTATCACATTTTTTGAATTCGAAACATGTGTCACATTTTGTGCTTCACATACTATAGGATTAAAAAAAAAATTGAATTTCATGAAGTTTTGACCAAGTCAAGGAGGTTAGACACGTGAGTTTTTATATTTTTTAAAAGTTGTAATAATAAAAAAATAATTAATTATTTACTTGGAAAAAAGTTACAAAACAATATGCATCACATTGGTACATGAGTTGTCTACTTAAATCCAAAATATAATAAAAAAATATTTTCATTTTATTGTGGTTAGGGTGGTTAGATAGACACCTACTTATTTTTCCCCTGAAATTTAAGTACTACTCAATTGAAATTTCAAATTTTCACCAAATAGATTTTTTTATTTTTTATTTAACCTAGTAATTTAGAAACTACATTAAATTTTCTATAGATTTTATTATTACATATTTTTGAAATAATATAGAAAAGTTATTCAAATTTTTATGTCAAGTTGCCTAACTCTATTTTTTTTGAATTTATTACCGCTTAAGGGCCTTCTTTTTCCATGATGATCCTGTACATACCCTATAGCCCTATTTTATTGTATAATGACCATTCTTTGAAGGTACCCAAATTATTCTATCCCTTGAGTTTTATATGATTACTGATCTACTTTTCAAAGTGGTTATAACAAAAACCTTTTCATTATTAGGAATAACTAACTGTAAAAAATATTTCAAATGCACACTCCCTGTACTTACATCCACTGATTCTACATAATCAATCAACTTTATTCCCCAAGAAGATGAAAGAATCCTTTCTAATGTTTATAGCTTCTGAAATGAACTCACAGTTGGATACCCATTCCAAGAATCTTTCCAAAAATTAACATCTTCCCCATTGTTTACTTCCCATATTATAAAGGTCAAATTGACCTCTCTGCATGACACCGAAAAGTTCCACATAGCTGACCCAGTTGGGAGATCTACAATTATTATAGTTCTTATCGAATGATAATTATCAAGATACTTAGCTTTCATTATTGAGCACCACTTCACATTTGGCTTTGTGTACATTTTCCAAACCAATTTTGCTCCTAAAGCCATGTTTCTTGCCATCATATTATAATACCATCTCCCCCTTTAAGCTTCTTTGTACATATTTTATCCAAAGAAATAAAGGGTATCTTTCTCTGATCATCAATGCCACCTCTCCACAAGAAACTTCTTATTAGCTTTTCTAATTGTGAAATAATTGCTTTAGGTTCTTTAAGAACAACAAAATAATAATTAGGAACATATGCCAATACAAATTTAACCATCAATATTCTTCCTGAGAGTGAGAGCCATCTAGATTTCCATGATAGGATATTGGCCTTGTTTGCACCCATAAAAAAAGGCACTCCCAAGTATGTACAAGGAGGCTTTTCTAGTTGAAAACCTAGAAATTTAACTATTCTTCTTTTAACATCAACACTAGTATTGAAAACATACACCTTATATTTTTGTGCATTGATCTTTTGACTAGATACCAATGAATAGTTATATAATATTTCCTTAATTTGATTTACTCCTTATAGAGAAGAGTACCCAAATAAAATGGTATCATTAACAAATAAAGAGTGTGTAACAAAAATATTTTATTGGGCAATAGGAATACTTTGCCAAAGCCCTTGACTATGCACCTTATAAATGGATCTGCTAAATGCTTATGCCATTATGATGAAGAGAAAAGAGGACAATGGATCCCCTTGGCGAACACCTTGGGTTGAATTGAAAAAACTAGCTAAGGATTCATTGATAATTATAGAGATTTTTTTCATAGATATACATGAAAGTATCCATTTACATCATATTTTATGAAAACCAAATGTTCCCAATACTTACATTAAGAATTGCCAATTAACTCTATCATACATTTTCATCATGTATAGCTTGATGATGAAAGATGGAAAATTGTTATCTTTTATAGAATGCAAAAATTCATGAGTTAGAAGAGCCCCCTTAGTTGTTTCTCTACCTGGGACAAAACCTCCTTATTCCAAAGAAATTATCTTGTAAATAAAATGCTACAACCCGAGATAAACTTCTTTTGTAAAAATCTTATATATTGTTTTACATAAAGAGATAGGTAAGAAATATACAAAAATCTTGGGACTCCTATATTTTGGAATTAGATCTCTATATTTGTAGTGTTGGACTATTTCAACATAAGTTACTTGTTTTTCTTGATTCTTCCAAATCCATTAGGAGGTCAAAACCAATAAAGTCCCAACATTTCTGAAAGAAAACAATTGTTAGACCATCACAACCAGGATCTTTATATGGAGCCAAAGAGAATACCAATATCTCTAACTCTTGTAAAGTAAAAGGCTTCAAGATAACTTCATTATCAACATCATTAAGTAACTTGGGAACTGCTTCTAATAACTCTTGAAAGATTTTATGAGAAGCTGGTAATTGGTTGTCAAGGGCTGATAGAAGCTTAGAGAAAAAAATTTACACTTTCTTGCTAAATATCTTGTTCCTTAGTAAGTTATTCCCCTGAAGAGCTATCTTGAATGGAAAAAAATAATTTTATAGCTTTCTTTACTTGGGTGGAGACATGAAAATACTTTGTATTATGGTCCCCATCTCTTAGCCAAACCTCTCTAGATTTTTTTCTCCAATAAATTTATTCCCTTGAAAGAAATTTTGCCCACTCTCCTTGTAGTTTCTTTTGTAGCTCATACAAATTTGTATCCATGTCATTCAAAATAATAGTTTCATTAATTATTGATAATTTGTTATATAATCTCTTTTTGATGAAAAATATTCTTGAAAACATGTATATTCCAATCCTTTATCTTTTATTTGATAAACATCAAATTTTTACATAATTGGAACATTTTTTATCCTTTTATATATGGAGCACTTATCCACCAATGATGTAAAAAAGGAAAAAACCCAAATGCTTGAACCACATTTTCTCGAATTTAAAGGATGATTTTCTCTTTGGGTAAGGATTCATATGTGAAGTATCCATTCAAATTGAAAAATGATCTAAACTAGTTAGGATTAAGATATCGAAATTCAGATTGAAACCACCAGCTAACCGGCTAGGAGACATTAAAAATCTATCTAAGCATTCAGCTATTTGCATGAAGCCTCTTCTTTGATTTTTTCATGTAAACTTCCCCTTAATAAGTTTAATATCTATTAAGGAATTATCTTGGATAAAGGCAAAAAAATCCTCCATTGTTTTTGAGGGAGGGAATATTCCTTATTTTTCTTGAAGTGAGATTATTGCTTTGAAATCACTAGCAAGAATAACCTTTTCTACTCCTATATCATCCAACACTTGTGTAGTACTTTCTCAAAGAATTTTATTATTGACAATAGAATTTGGAACATAAACATTTATGAGCCAATAATTCACATCAAAATTTGAAGCTTTTATTACCTGGCAATATTTTTCATTCTTAACCTCTTCAATTAAAACTGATTTTGTATTCCACAAAGTTACTAATCCTCTAGAGGTAGCTTGTGCTAGTGAAAATGTTGATCCCCTTTTTTTTCCATTTTTAATAGAGGATGTATATGAAGACTCTAATTTTTTAGATTCCTATAGTAGTATAATATCTACTCCACAAGCATCCATCTGATGCTTGAATTGAGCTCTTTTCTCAAAGGAATTAATGCCTCTAACATTCCAAGACAATATCTTCATTTCATTCAAGGAGAGCAATAGGCTCTCCTCGGATGTTTGCATGGAGAAAATGTTATGCTTCCATCAAGAGTTGTTTGGACCCTAGCCTCTATCACCTCCTTTAGTTTAGTAAGCTTAGATTTCCTTCCCCTCTTTCCTAGAGATTTTTTCACTATTAATTGAGAGATCAAAGATTGTGATATTGATAAAGTTTGAGAAAAATCAAACTCCTATGACCCATTAGCATGAACTTTATCAATTTACTCCATTTCTACCTCTTTGTCATTGCTGAGATATTGTGAAACTAATATGAGTTCAGATTGAAAATTATTATCACCTTCATTCATTATCTCATCTCCAATGTCATCAAAAACATCTGAGCCTACTGAAAATAGGATATTTTCAGCTATCCCTTCCAACTCATCAAGTTTTCTCAAATGATTCTAGTTCCCAAAAGAAAGTATGCCAAAGCCCTCAATATTTAACCATTAAATTTTATCTCATATCTCATATTGACCATGGCTATCCTCTTGAATTTCCATATAATCTTCTATAAAATTATTCAAAAATTTTTGAGAAGAATTAATAGATCCTCCATTAAATATTATATTTTTTAATTATTTCAGTTATCTAATTGAATGAGGTAGCTGATAGGGAAGGATTATACAGATTTAGTGATTTTGACAAAACCTTCATTTGGAAACTTTCCATAATTAGACCTAAACCAAGAAAAGAGGAGGGACATTGATTATTTTTGCAATAAGATTGCTTGGGCAACCCATTGATTACTAATGATAGAGGTTTCACATTTTTACTTCCTTTAGATAAAATACTGTTAACCTTCATTTTGTGAATTACCTAAAGGATTGAATCTTGTGACCTGGTAGGAACACTCAAATTTACTTCCTTAGACCATTCATACAAGATTCCATCAAATGAACTATTCTTAACTTCCCTTTTCTGAGCCACTTTAGATTCTAGAGAATTGACTGCATCTATTTCTTGATGAATACTAGTAGAATGGCCCAAGTCATGACATTTAGAATAATTAATAGTTTAATATTGTACTATAATACCTTGAATCCATTTACCATACTTTGATGATAAATGAATTTGAGCTAGAAAAACCTTCAAAACATCTAATAGAATACATACCCAAACTGGTTTTGGAGGATTTTTGTAAAAGTTCTTATCTTGCTTAAGAAATGTCCCAACTTGATTAGCCATTATTTCTATAAAACGTAGTTCTCTATATTCAAATGGAAGACCTTTTAATTGAATGGAAAAAGGAATAAACTTAACAAAAAATCATCTAGTTTGAAATTTGGAGACCATGTGTGAAAACATAGCCCAGCTCCCTCATATACCCAAGATTTATCTTTATAAACTGCATCTCTATATGATTTATTTTCAAAAAGCTCAACAAAGATGCCCTGTTCCTTATCTAAATAGAAATTTTTTTTGACCTCTTCCCATTCATCAAATATTAACTTCTGTAAAATAGTTAATTCAAGCATGAGATGCCAAAACTTACAAATTAAGGCTCTACTACGAAGATCTTGGACTTGAGGATCAATGTCTTATAACTTATCACCTCCTTGTGGCTAATCAAAAAATGAGTTTTTTGGGGATTTCTTCTTTGATGGTTCTCCATTTTGAGACTCCTTGCATTTTTTATTCAAAACCAAAAATTTTTCCTTACTTTTCTCAATTTTTTTTTCCCTTTTCCTATTATACTTTTTTTTTTCAGTTTTCTTGATTTAGCTTCTTCCCCTCCAAAATGATTTGGATCCATGTGTTGTTGAAACTGTTTATCTTCTAACCAATTTTCTTTTCACTTTCATCTTTTTTTCAAAGAATACCCTTTCCCTGATCTCTATTGAATTCATGCACAACTTTATTTCCTTCCAAATCCTTATCCTAATCATTGTTCCTTTCACAAATATATTTTGCATGTATAATTCCTTTTTCCTTTCTCACTTTGTTTTGGATAAAATTCTTTTCCTAAACAACTGATGAAACCTTATCACTCTAGAACTACCTCTAATAATCAGTTGGATTGAAGAAATCATCTCTCTGTTTTGGTATAACACCTCTCTATTTTGGTACATTGCATGCAAAAGGGGATACTTGAAAATTTTCATTTTTAGATGAAACCCTAATTGATGACACTTTTGCATACTTTTATGACCTAAGATCAGCTTCACTATCTCTGTAAAGACAATTTAGAAACCTTGACTTTCTTTAATGATGTTTGTAAAATACATGCAATTGACCTTCCCCCTAAAAATGATAAGATTGATAATCTTCACATATGTCAAATATCTCCTATTTACCTCAATCTAAATGCCTATAATAATGAAAGGGAATCCAATTTGGTTTTGCAAATCTATGTCTGACAGCTTGCAACCCATGCTTTGCATGCTTCTAAATAGGCTTACTAATGGATCCATGATGTTGAAAAACCTTCCTAGCATAACCTTGGGGGCCACAAAGAGGTGCGAGTCTATCTTTGTCCTAAAATAGTCGTTACTCTACCATCTTCACCTTGTATTTCCCTTCTCCATTATTTTCTTGTAAAAATAAAAGAGAATTGATTTTATATTTTATGTAATAGTTATATGTTTAAAACGAAATAAAAGAGAATTGATTTGATAATATGTTTTCCTAAGTAAGTGAGTTATTGAAAAAATCTTGTGGAGGCAACAATAAAAGAAAGGGCCACTTGATGTACTATTGAAAAAATTCAATTTAAGTTACTATATTATGCATTGTGAATTTCATTGATAGTTTCTAATTTATGTGATTGTGAATAAATGTGTATATAATTATTGAATGAGAGTAGATTCATTTTTTTTTTCATACTCTAGACAATAACTAAGCTAGGATGCTAATATATAATGGTTAGTTATTTATAGTCTTAAGCATCAGGTACCCATAGCAAAGGTAGTACAAATTCCTTTACTATGTTTCGAGAATTAGAAGTTTATTCTAATTTAAAGATTTATTGTATTTGCATGCATTTGTTTGTCTAAACTCAATCAATGTAGCACGTCCAAAATCCATGAATTCATATACATTTCCAACACTATCTAAAGGTTAATATTCCCTAGTTGATAGTTTAATGCAACCCTCTTATGCATGATGAATTGCTTAGTTTAGGGATCCTTGAGTACTCTAAGTCATGTGCATAATTGGTAGCACCAAGTTAGTTAATCATTAGAGTTGGATCCAAAACATATAAATTTTATGGTGCCACAACTAGTAGATCATTATGTATGGTCCATATTCGAATTGTTCAAGTTGTTAGATTTCTTATTTTAGTTTAGTCACTAGAATTGGTGATGAATTGTTTAAAACACTATAGTTTTTGATGTTGGGAAAATTGTTGGATGTTGTGGTTGTATTTATGATATGTGGTTGTCATAGATGTCAACACTATTAGAATTGGTGGTTTTGAAGGGTTGTATATGTCAAGGATATTGAGAAAATTGTAAGAAATATAGTGTAGGCAGTCTATGATGCTAAGAAGGTCAGAGTGATGCAAAGTTCTATACATTGAGTTTCAGGTGTCACAAATCAAAGGGTTTATTTTTTATCTTATCTAGCATGTTGTCTGAAATTTTTAATGGTACACATCAAGAATTGAGGAAGTTATGAAGTTTTGTGTTCCTACAAACACTTTGTTACTATAGCAGGTGTTTTCGAAAGAAGGAGATGAAATTATGGCAATTTCAGTTATTGTGCATGTTTCGGTGACATTCGTGGATGAGTCTAGACTATGCTCTATACTTTCTATATGTCGACATTGTTTGGTGTGATCGTGATCAAAGATTTTTCTGATCTGTACATGAGTTTTTGTGCTCTTGGCCGACATGATGGTGGTAATGTGTTGCAAATCTATAAGGATTAATATTTTATTATTTTGCATGTTCAAGGATATTAATTTAGGTCCTCACTATGTTGTGACTAACTTAGGTTGGTGTGCATCAAGATCTGTTCATGTATTAAGTCTGGCAGTTGTAATTTATTCTTTATTCTTGGCTGACACAGTTGTTGATGTAAATCCATATAGTGGATATATAAGAGTGATTTTCTCTTCATTGTAAATTTATTTTCAGTGTATGTATGTGAATTATATGTGAAAATAAGGATAAAATCATTCAGGAGAATAGAAAATTTTGAAAGATATTGAGTAGAGTGTGAAGGAGTTTGAGCAGAGTGTGTAGAAGTTTTTTTGTGCCTAAATGGAACTTTCATCAGGATTTTGTAGAAGCTAATTTCTCAATTCAACCTCATGAGATGGATTTAATCTTATTTTCCTATGTAAGGCAGTGAGCCTTCCTCTGAGCAATGAGATCTAGGTAGTGTTTCTAAATGCATGTGCATTCCCTATTCATTTCTTTCATTATACTTCTAATAGGGTATAATCTTGTGGACTAGCATCGACCATGGTTTTACCCTAATAGGGTTTCCACATATAAAAATCTTTGTGTTCATGTGTCTTTGATGTGTTATTGTTTTATGCTTCCACTATTAATTATCAGATCTGTGATTAAAGGTTGTTTAAAGTTAAATAAGTCTTGATTTTATGACAATTGATCACTCCCCCTCTTAGTTGTCTACTCTTGTTTTTCCAAAAATTGGTATCAGAGTGGGTTTCTCTGAAGGAAAAGCTTAATATCTTGAGGTGATCCAAGATGACATCTTACAAGAAGGATAGTCCTAGATTCGATGGAGAGAACTACACTCTATGGAAAATTAGAATGAAATGTCATTCGAAGTGTATTGGTGAGCCTTTTTGTAAGATTACAAAGAATGCATATACTATTCCTCAGATTGGTCCCTCTACTCCTAATGAAATAAAAGAAGTTGAAACAAATACCAGGGCTATTGAAGCATTATTGAGTGATTTGACAAATTGAAAGATGAAAAATGCGATAGGTCTCAAGATTGCACATGAGATCTGGAAAAAGTTGGAAACATTGTATGAAGGAGATGCACTAGTGAAATTTTCTAAGATACAAAGTCTAAAAGGAAAGTGGGAGGACATGGATATGAGTGAAGATGAGAACATCCTCTCTTTCTCTCAAAATGTAAATGAATTGGTGATGAGCATTAGATGTGTCGGTGGAGTCTTAGATGAAGAAGAGATTGTGCCTAAAATACTTAGATTTGTGCCTCCTTCCTAACAAAAAAAAGCTCATGATATTGATGAACTCAAGACAGTGAAAAATGTGACAAGAGACATGCTGATTGGAAAACTTGCTGCCTTTGAGTTAAGTGAATTTGGTGAATCTACTCATAAGACCGAATCTGCATTGAATACTACTGTATCCAGGAAAAGAAAGCAGAGATATGATCTGGGTGAGAGTTCCAAAAAGACATTCAAGTATGAAGATGAGATGAAATAGATTAAAGATGAAAAATAATTAGAAGAACTATAAGCATTGATTGTGAAAAGAGAAGCCAAAGGTAGTACAAAGTAAAGTTACCTATAAAATATTTTCTTGCAGTAAAATAGGTCATTTTGCATCAAGGTGTCCTGAAAGAGTCTCCAAGTATAAACCTAATAGGACTAGATTTCAAACGAAATGTTGTTATGTTGAAGAAGGTGTTACTAATGATGAAAATAATAAAGAAACTAGAAATGAAGATGAATGGGTATTCATTTCTATTAAAGAAAATGGTCAGGTGTCCATTGAATCTGCTAGTAATGTGAATGTTGAGAAGGCTCTTGCAAAAAAAATTTAAGAAAAGGATGAGCTGGCAATTGATAGTGGATGCTCACATCATATGATTGGTGAAAAAATAAATTTTCTAAGCTTATAAATCTATGATGGTGGTGTTGTAAGATTTGGAGACAAAATTTCTAGTGTGATTCGAGGTAGAGGCACTATTTCTTTTGGTGGTAAGCATAATACTAATGATGTTCTTTATGTAGAAGGATTAAATCATAACTTGCTGAGTGTTGGAAAAATGGTAGACAAGGGTTACAGTATTCAGTTCAAGGATGGTAAGTGTAGGATAAGGGGAAGTTCTTGAAATGTGATTGCTTCAGAAACAAAGACAAGAGGTAATATTTTTCACTTGAGTGCTGCTAGTGAAAGTTCTTTAATCACTCAAGTTGATGTAAGATAGTTATGGAATAGGAGGTTGTGTCATGTAAACTTTGATAGCACTGTCAAAATAAGCTCTTCTCAAGTAGATCTTCCTAAGTTAGTGAATCCTACTAACATTATATGCAAGGAATGTCAGATGGGAAAATAGAATAGAAATTATTTCTAGAGAAAGCAATATAACTCTAATGGAGTACTGGACTTGGTACATACTGACCTATGTGTTCCATCTAGAATTAGAAGTCTTCAATGTGAAAGGTAATTTATATTTCTTATTGATGATTACTCTAGAATGATATGGGTTGCTTTCTTAAGAGAAAAACATGAATCATTAGAAAAATTCAAAACCTTCATAGCTATGGTAGAGAATGAGACAGGCCAAAAGATCAAATGCTTAAGGTCAGATAGAGGTGGTGAATTCACTTCTTGAGAATTCAATTATTTCTATGAAGAGGATGGAATCCAAAGACACTATCTTCTCCCCAAACCCCTCAATAGAAGTTCTTTAGATCAAGCCCCCTTGGATGAAACCATACTAGTATTAAACCATACCTATAATGGAGTCCTTTTTACACCTATCAAAATGTTGATAAAAAACCAATTTTGATTTACGTTTTGGGGGATCAAATGAATTCATTTAAAATTTAATTTTTGTAAGTATGTAGTCCTTATTAGAAGCTTCCCAAAAAGTATAATTTTAAATAAATTGAATTTTTTTATTATATTTATTTTTTATTTCTTGTGAATATAGGCTTTTCATCAAAAATCAAGCTCTTTGTTCTGCACTTGTGGAAAAAATAGAATATTATTAAAAAAATTGAAAAATATGAGTGCACTAGATATTGAAGTCCTTGATCCAACAAAAAATAATAATTTTGATACATATAAAAAAGGTTATGTGTTATACGGCCTATCTATGTCTAAATTGTAATTGGTTTGACTTCAAAACTTGATTAAAGAAAAAAAATCAATAAAACACTAATTAACCAATTGGAAGCACTAGATATTGTTGTTACAAATATAAATTCAAAACACATTAGAATTTTATCCTTCATGGAAAAAAATTTATGCATTATATGGTGAGAGTCACTCCTTAAAAATGGTCTTTACTGAAAAAGCTAGTTTTTAAAGGAGATGGAAAAATAAGTGCAATCTAATTCCAATTTTTTTAAAAAATATATATATTTAGAATCTATAGACAAAATGTCACAAATCACTAGTTTGCATGATCTTCAAATTCTTCATGGTTTAGCTACTATAAGTGTTTGAAAGTGAAGATTTAGTTAGAAAAAATCAGTTCAATGTCTAGTTTGGCCAAAAATTATATACTAGTATTGTGGGATCACCCTCTTTCTCTCCCTCTTACTCATATCTCATCCCAAATATCTCTCCAAAAAGGTTTCTTGAATATCTCTCCAATTTTCTTTCAAAATTTCCTTCAAATTGTTGTTTCACATTATCTCTCCTCTTTTGACACCAATGGAAAAATTTGTTGACTCCCCCTTAGATATATGTGTGAAATGTTTTTTTGACTCCCCCTTAGGGAATTAACCAAAAAATACTACTATACCTTTATTATTGCAACATGGGGTTATGAAAACTTAAAAAACATGCATAGGAGTGAAAATTGTGAACTTGAGGATGTTGATCCTTTGAGATTTTGCAAGATGTCTTTCTAAGTAGATCTACCTTATTCCCAAAGCCTCTCCACTTCTACTAGTGTCCTATATTTTAATTCAATCTCCAATACATTTTATTGTCCTTCTTCGAGAGTAATGGGGTTGAGATTTATTTTTGAGATTTTATCAATAATGGAAAGGGTACTTGAGATAGGTATATATTTTATCTTCTCTAAGTATTGTAGCTTCACATGCTATTTGATTGTCTCTTCTTTTTGAATCTAATAGGCAAAGAATTTTTCATGTAACTACATTATCCTATTTCAAGTTTTATCATCTTTGGCTTGCACTAGATTAGATGTATATGATGCATAGTTTATTTGTGTTTCAATTGTACTCATAACATCCTTTATGCTTTGTGTGATATCCAACTATTCAATGCAATATGAGGATAAGCTCTTCACTTCTTCCCCATAGTCCTAAACATACTTCAAGCACTTTGTAATTTTTTTACATTCACTTGCACACTTTCTTATGATATTGAATAATTTATTTTCTACAAGAATTTCCTCCACTTCAATTTCAGTTTGTCCTCTTAGCTTGGAGGTATATTCCTTTAAATAATTAACAAAAAATTTAAAATTTTCCATAGCATATAATGATGCATAAATAATTGTACCAAGGGTTATTTCTTATAAGGCCTTTATAGCTTCATCCATATCTTGTGCATTCATAGTTTTGACACTAAACTCATGCTCATGTTGAGCATCACCTATGTTAATTATTTCTTCTTCAACAATGTTGACATAAGTATTCTTTTGTCCTATAACTTCTTGCTTGAATTTCCCTACAATTAAAGGGTTATCTATGACTTTTCTCTTCTTACTTGATCTCCTAGAGGTCTTAGAGGATTTTTTACTCATCTTGGCTCTAGTCTTATCCTTTATCCTTGATTTGTTGAGGTCTTTGAGGATGATTAGAATTAATTATTCATGGCTAATGACTTCTTCCTATAACACTTCATACTCCAATTTTGAGATCTAAATAGTCTTGGGTTCAATTGCTTCCATAATGCAAAAATTAGTGGAAATAAGAAAGTTGAGGCCTTTTAAGTATCATGTCACCATATTTCTAGGAATTCTCATCATTTCATTCATTCTTCTTCGAAATATTTCAAAGAATGTTGCAAGGGCATCATATGATCTACTATTTGATGTGTAGTAGGTTCTACAATATTCCAATTTACTTTCCCAAGCACTAGAACTTCACTTAATAAGTACAAAAGTAGATAGATTACCAATGTCCCATACTTGAATCTATGGTTCTTCTTCTCCTTAATCTCCTCTAGGTTCTCGAATAATTGTTTCCATAGAAATTCATAGAGGTCATAATCAACATTAATTTCAATCATATCTTGTTCCACATGAATGGTGATGGTAGAGAGTATATTATCTCTATTTGGGGGATAACTCTTGTGACTTGTGAGAATTGTTGCATACAAAGTTGGTATGTTTCTAATAAATTCCAATGTGAGTTCTTTTTGATCAAGTGTAGAACCTATATTTTCAATTACATCCTTGACTTTGATAGATTTTGGACTAGAACTAGTTTGGAGGACAACAAATTATTCTTTTCTCTAATTGATTCCTTTGTTATCATTTAAGGTCCATCAATCCATATGGATTGATCATGAATTATGCTTAGTGCCATTCTAGTATAATTCTCTTAGTATTCAAACTTTGGAAAATTTCACCACACATCCAACCTCTTCTCACTTATAGATTTGTTTTATGATTTAAAAGTGTCATGATTTTCTTCTAACTCTTCTATCCATAAAAAAATTAATCTTGCAAGAGAAAATTCTTCCATTTTCCAATTAATGTATGCTTTCATGTCTTCATTAGCTAAAGCCCCATAGGAAGTGTGAGAGAATTCACCTAAGGTATCATCTAGCAAACCTTTAGAAAAATGTCTTTTAAGCATAGGTTGTGGTCTTTGTGAGATGTCTACAACTTTTGGAGTATCCATTACATTTAAATTATTTTCAAAGAATAGTCCTGAAAGATTGGAACATGTAGGAATTTCAAAATACCTCTTAGTTAGCTCAACAAAGTAGGATTTTTATGTTCATTCATTAGGAGACAAGTTGAACCCTTCAATTTCATTTTTTTCTCTATTCTTCCCCTTTGAATTCTTTTAATTAAATCAATCTTCCTTAGAAAAATTTCATTTAACTCTTTAATTTCACCTAACTTTGTAATAAATGATTCATACCAAAAAGTTGATAACCTTGAAACTATGTGGACAACCATCTTATCAAGATTTGAAAATATCTACATTAGTATATTTTATTCTACATTTTTCTTCCATAGATCAAGAATTTTATTACCCATGACATATCTTTGTGTTATATCTCAAACACCTCTTTTTTGGTGGGGAGATGGGATTTTCAGTAAATCTCCCCCAAAGCCACAACTCGTGGCCTAGTTATTAGAGAAAACATCTACATCGGAGATTGGTATAAATTCTCCCTTAACCTTAGTATTTTCTTCCTTTCTCCATATATTTTCTAGTTCCCATTTCACTTCATCCAGATTAGTCTTCTTAACTGGTCCATTCTTCTTCATCGAATCTTTCTTGTGATTTGATTTCTACAAAATTTAGTAATATGTCTAGGCTTTTTGTAATTTTTCATGTGATATTTCTTTTATCATTATTCCTTCCATTCATTTTGGATCTATATTGATTATATTTGTGTCCAAATCCATAGCATGTATAGCAGTAACCATTGAAAGATTGAATCATGCTACCATTGTTGTATCTATTCATCATTTGACTTTTGCATTCATTTTCTTTATGTCCAAAAATTTTGCATGTAAAACACCAGCCAATAAAGGATGGAGTATTTTTATTCATTGTGATTCTACATTCCATTTCTCTATGTCCAATTTTTTTATAAAAATAGCAAAAAGCATTGAAAGATTAGTACATTTGAGCATTTGGTTGTCTGATAGGGATTCTTCTAGCATGGCTTCTTTTATTCCATACATTTTTATTGGTCTTTTCGTATTCAATCTTCTGTGGTTCATTGATATTCTTTGCATTAGATGTCTAATTTTTTGAGCTTTCTCCTTTTTCAAATCCCAAACCTTTTTCTATCTCTAGATGCTTTCTAATCTACAATTAGTTCATCAAGCATTGTAGAACTTGTTTTGGATTTTTCTTCATGAATTCTTTCTTTCTCTAGATCTAATCTCAGATATATCACTTTTTATTTAAGTCTTGTGCATTTATCAATCTTTCTTTTTACCATTTCATTCATACATTCATCAATGATTTTCTTTTCTTGCACTTGCGATTTTAATCAATTGATGTTGTCATTTTATTGCCTCAATTGTTCATTAACTTCCTTATACCTCTCTCTAAATTTCTTGATCTTCTCTCATAGTTTTTTGATGGACACATTTTCCTCTTTTAGGTTTTTATTTAGATCTCTATTTTCATCTTCAACTTTATTAAGATCTTCAAAAGCAATTTTGAATTCTCCATATTTTTCTAACACAATATTCTTCTATGTATTCAATAGCAAGAATCTCTTCTGAAGGAATAAGATACTTTCTATTAGCCATGTGTTCAAACTCCAAGATCATCCCAAAGTGGTTAATATCCTTCAACGGATCCAAGCTCTTATACCAATTATGGAACACCCAAAATACTAAGATGGGGGTGAATCAATATTATTTTAAACCAATTAAGAATAGTCCATCCTTATCAGAATAACCATAACTACAATGGTGCAATAAATAATGAATACATCCACAAGATCACATGACACATGAACAATATAATTTTTACATGGAAAACCTTGAAAGGCAAAAGCCATGGCGAGGGTTAGCTCACAATATGTTATATTTAGATATAGTATATTACAAAAAAATCACTTCTAGGTAGAATCACTATGCAAGTGAACTCACTCCCCATAGAGAAAAAAGAAGGAACAAATAAGGGGTGCCTATACATCCTATTTGAACTAAAAGAATAGAATTTATCATATGCTAGATTACAATTCCAATGAAGTACAAAATGATCTTCACACTAATTTGAATCAATAGTTTTCTTTATTCATAGTTTTCTGAATTCTAGATCACACACATGTAGGTGAAGCACTAGATACATTTCATATATCTTTCAACACTCACATACAATTTTCTATCTCTTTATCATCTTATGATTCTCAACTTTGACACTCACCACAGTAGAACCTTTGAAGTTAAACTCCTATATATATCCATATCAACTATAACTTCAATTAGGTCATCCTAATTAGAAGTAACACACAAAATTAAGCATGTCATCCTCAAAATATTTTATCCTTACTTCATGGCTTAGTTAGAAATTCAATTTACATCAAGATAGGTTGGAATGTACCTAATATAAATCCCACATATGCTAAAATTATTTGATTTTCCTTCATAAAAAAGAAAAGGTGTTACGTCGGCCAAAAAATAGACCTAAACACAAAACCTTCATGTGTCCTTCAATAATCAATCTCTCTTTGAACTCCCATTCAGCCGACATAATTTAGCTTGTCTTCGTCATCACAAAACAAAACAATTATCATTGAAGAAATGTGGAATCTCCAAGACTAATACACTATACCAAAAGTAACTGCGATATATAGGGTTGAGCACTATTATTCACATCTTTCAAGAAACTTCATAGAATTTCACAAAATCTTGAATATAGATGCACCTAATGATCTCAAAACTATATCTAAATCATAGAGTGATATCTCCACTTGCGGTACAATGCGAACCCAAAAATTGACGCATTAAACCATAAAATTTCTAGAGGAAATAATTAGCCAATTTCCAGATAAGCCATACTTTTCGAACCAACTTGCACTATACATATGTCTTCAAAAATACTTCCAAGCTATGCTAGGATGATCATAAATTTTTTTACATCAATGAAAATACTATATCATGCAATATATATACACTTAATTCTGATGTTGCCAAACAACAACATCAATGATAATCTTCTAACTTCCAACAATAGGATGGACACTTAGGAGGTTAAGAAAAAACTATAACTTGAAGAAATATTATGGTTTCCTATAGAGTGATGGGATGAATTAACTTCATCTCTATAAAGGTGAAATTTAAAATATGGAAAAAATTATGATGAATTTAAGATTAAATACAAGGAAATGTACTTCACAAAGGGAATGAAACTACAATAAAGTGAAATAAAACACAAGGACCATGCAACAATCAGATTAGACTAGAAAAGCTCAAAAAACCATGTAATTTGATGAAACCCACATATGTGAAATCCCTTATTGTGTAGATTAGCCAAATATTATTCAATTTGATGTATTCTCACTCTGTCATGCCCCGCCAAGTAACCTTAAAGAAAGTTGCAATTAACATCATAAGCGAACCAAATTTTTTTTTTTAAAAGTACATTTAACATATAAATTCACTTACTAATTAACAACAACCTCTAAGGCTACAAGGTTAGGATTACTTAGACCCACACATACATATTACATATAACCATAGCCTTATGAACTTTATGATATAAACATCATACATCATAAGAATACCACATAACATAATAAGATAATCAACCAAGATACAATCTCATAAACATTATCTTAATCCAATAGATACATCACTCATTCCTAGAATGAGGTAATAGTACATAAGATTACAATTACATAACTCCACTTCATAATCATAAGAGGGATAAAATAACTTATACAACTTAAAATATTACAATGCAAGATAATACAACGAGAACTACGAGCTGTCCATCTGGATATCTCGCCACCAAGTACTGAAGATAGATGGGGACCCAACGGTTTTGGTGCATGTTCCACCCAACCAATGTGATACCCGAAGGTCCACCCCCCATGCTAGGAGATAGTAACAAAGTAACATGGACAAATATCTACTACCTCTAACAAAAGGCAGACTCATACTGACTCATACTATTATAACCAACCAAATAAATTAACAAGTACAACTCATTCACCATACAAGTACGAATCAGGTACAACTCAAGTACAATACAAGTACAAATCAAATACAATACAAGTACAACTCCAATATCACTGACATAGGTCACATTGCTTCCAGACATAAAGTAGATCAAGTATGTTCAAATAACCATACACAAAATAATTAACAACAGTTGTCATAGATAGAGTGTCATCGCAAGGTTTGTCATGAGATCTCCTCTGGGCATTCTTCATAGGCTCTGGCATAAGTAATCCTGATGGCCTCAACCGAATCCCGACACTCATACTCACTCATGCGGAATCAACTACCTCTCGCAAGAGCAAGATAGTTGATCTTGCCATTCCAGGCCTTCTCACTCATCCCAAGTCTAAACAAGCCCTTGTGCCTATGAGTGAGCATTAAATTATCTTGATTAGTGTGAACTGCATCCTAATCATCTAAGTACATTAATTTAATTATCACTTGATTAACTCACTTTTGAAGGTTACCCGGTTTACCACTATGGGCTCCGGCCCCTAACAAAAGCCACTCTTCTAATGGACAACACACACCCAAACAATCCACCAAGGGAAACACAAGTGCATACCAACTGAGCATCATAATCCACTCCAACACAAGGAGGATACAAATAACAGAACTCAGTCCAACATCTTGGAGGAAACAACACATAGTCCACTCCTTTCATAAGAGGTACAAAAGATCCCACTCCAAACATCTTCGAGGCAATAACACATAGTCCACTCCTTTCACAGGAGGCAACAAGATAAAACCACATAACAAGATCACTCCATACAAGGAGACACGGATCCCATAATCCGCTCGTAAACCAAGGAGGTGCAAACATCCTCGTTCATGAAAACTGGGTAAAACTGAACATGCACTACCCAAGGGAAAACAACTAGATGGCATAGAGATTCAACAACCCTTATCCTCTAAGATCTTCTGGAAGACTTATAATTTAGGACTAACACTAAATCCCAAAACCAACAATGCAACTTGACGACATAGCAACAAAAACATTCAAGTCATCAATCAAATCTAATATTTGGATTTCCTAGATCCATACTCATTCAATAAGTAGTGTTGACAAAGTCAAAGACATGATAAGTAGATCATCTAAAATAATCATAACCCCTATTTCCCTTTTCATTATAGGAAATTTAAAACAATTAAACTTACTTCCCTTTACTGAATACAGAGAATTAAATCCTTTAAGATAATCATGAGGAAGATACTACTTTTGGATATACTAAATCCATATCTCTTTCATAATCCAATCACAATGATTCAATTAATCTAAATAGAAATTAATAAATAACATAATTGATTGTCTCATCAATAAAACTTATTAATTTACTTTTGAATCGACACAAATCCATGCAAGTAAACTCTTTCCATTTCCTAACCAAATCTTACATCTCATTCACTTTTCTATTTAAAACATTTGATCACTTTAATATAATAACATATTGTTTCTCTGTCCATTTAAAAACATGCAATTTCATCAATGTATCAAAAAATATCTTTTGGCTTATCTATTTGACCACGCATTCATATTGTTTCTAATTAAATCTCATTAAATAAAACAAACATTTGAATATAAATATTTCTATAATTCTTCAATATATTTAAATATATTTCTCTATACATTTTCTACACATACTAATTATTTCTTTTAGAACACTAATAATACCCAATTTGCAAACAAAAGAATAAAATAATATAAAATATTATTTATTCTCTCAAATGGATAAATACCTTCAATACACATATACTAAATATAAATTAATATATTTAAATATATTTAATCCTTAACATATCTTCTATCCTTTACAAAATATCAAATTGATTAATTCAAAATAAAAATATCCTTCATCATCAATATTCCAAAATATAAATATATTTTTCCAATTAAATCAAATTAATAATTGGACCTTTTACATATGGATTTAAATTTCACAATTCAATTTTAAATTATGCATTTTTTAAATCAAATATTTAACTCCTTCAATTAAACTTTAACATGTCATTTTAAAATAAATAATAATTTCCCCATATGTTTATAATTTTAATTCTACTAATCTAATATACAAATTTTATTTAAAATAATATAAATAAATATAATAATTTAGTATTATAAATTATAATATAAAATATTATTAAATAATATTTTAATATTATAATAACAATACATAAAATATTAATATTTATAAATATCAATTTATTATTATTATATTTTCAGAATAGCCATGGGAAAATAATTTAACAGTAGTCTCATGTTTTAAGCATAACTCAAAAACTACGATCTGGGTATTTGAGATTTTTGGACAGTGGTTAGAAAATTGCAAAATGCAAAAACCCTTTAAATGGCTTGAAAATCCAGTTTGTAAAAGTCAAGTTATAGGCGATGCAATCAGACCATTTTACCATGAAAATATAACTATACTGTAGATTTTAAAATCCGTTTTTTGATAATAAATAGAAAGTTTCATTTTCTAAAAACATTCTAAATGCATTGTTCAATCTCTATGTTTGATTTCAATAAAAATAAAATGAATTTCTCCAAATAATTTAAATTCAACTAAGGTTTTCACAATTTTCGCTCAAGAATTTTCACAAGCAAGGGCTGTAACTTTGTTCAATTATTTTCTTCTAATATCAAATTTATTTTCTAAAACAGATTTAACAAACAAATCTTTAATCATTACTATTTTAAAGAAAACAATCAAGAACAATAAAACATAAAGAGGAAAACCTGGTACAAGAAGCTACAGGAAGAGATGAATTTTTGATACAAGCCTCCTCCAAAGATTTCTTGAATTTTCTTCAATCCTCCAATGAATCCAATTCAAAATCCAACAAATGCAAACAATCTTTCCTTCAATCAATTCTACAATCAAACTTTCTTCAAACCCTTGTGCAAATTTTCCAAAATTTCTTTCCTGCTGTAAAAATGTATTTTTTTCTTTCTAAAAGATTTTTTTCTGCCCTAAAATTAAAACATGTATTCTTTATAAATCAAAAATACCTAATACAACCCTAATTCACATTACATGCAAATTAGATATTTCAATTTCAATTTCAATTTCAATATTTACAACCCTAATTCACATTACATGCAAATTAGATATTTCAATTTCAATTTCAATTTCAATATTTACAACCCTAATTCACATTACATGCAAATTAGATATTTCAATTTCAATTTCAATTTCACCTTCAATTTCAAATTTCAATTTCAATTTCAATTTCACTTTTGGAAAACCCACTTTCAATTTAAAATGCAATTTCAAATAATAAATTAATTTCCTAAAGTTGCAACCAATTTCTCAAATAAACATTTAATTACAATTTCCAATTTAATTCCCACACGTCTAAATTAAATTCCAAAATTAATTTCAATTCTTTTATTTCCTTCCATTCTCTTGCATCACGTTTAATTAATTAATTTAATTATTTAATAACTAAATTCAACCCCTTGGATTAAATTTAATTAATTAAATAAATTAAATATAATTAATTAATTTAAATATAAACTTTTATCCACATTGCATTATTTAAATTAAATAACCATCAACATGATTTAAATGCAATTATTCTAAATATCTATTTCCAAATCAAGAATGCTTCAGAATTAAATAACATCAAAACAAGACAGACAATGACTCGACACACACAACTGATGACACACTAAGGCTAGGGTATAGACTTGACACATGTTACCTAGCTACTATCTCCCGTTCAACTTAACCGTTGGATCGACACGCTCAAACCTGTGAAACCAGGTGGAGTCGATGTCATGTACCTACAATCCTGCAACCAAGTAAACAACATCATACAATATATCCAGCATATAATACACACTGTGAAAAAGGAATTACGGATTCGTAGGGCGCTCGCAAGCGAGTGATGCGAACTCATCCTCTTCACCAATACACTCATCGAAACTGACACTTCCATCATAATTCAGTAATCTCATAGTAATATCTCATGTTAACTCTACAACAACATTAATCTATAATGCATGTGAAACAATAATCAGATAACTACATCCCACAATAATATTTGTCACTCAATAGTAACGATCAAAACATCATAACAAAATGTATCCAATATCAAAGTAACTGCAACCAAACATAGCATAAAGCAACTTGAACAAAAATCAAAACGGAGGGGTGTTACACACTCAGATTTTGTAGCATAACAACACTATTTTTTTCAAGGTTGCATGTTATAATAAAAATGGCTAAGTTTTAGTTTATGTGTTGGGTAGAGAAGGAATGCAAGTTAAGGATTTCTTAATGGAGATAAAGGGCTAGAAATCAATGATACATCTCACGTCATGATATTTTTCCAAGTGATATCACAAGGAGAGGTTAGAGTGAGATGACCTCCCAAGCCTCAAGATTGTGAAAAGTATCATAATGAGAGACCTTGTGAGGGACATGATACCTTAGAAGGTACCATAGGTGGATGGGGAGGATCATAGTAATAAATAACTTCCTTTCCCTATATCTGTAATGTATGACAAGGAAAGGAATAAAAAATAAATAAATTCATTAAGAGTACCTTTATGAAAAGGAACCATGTGAGGTGCCTTTCCCAAAAGGAAAAGCCTTTAAGGTTACAAGGACATGGAGGGTGCACATTGAAGAAAAGGGGAGTAGACCTTTCCTTAATCTATGATTAAGGGTAGGTTCAGGGGATTAGGATTGGGATTAGGACTAATGATTAGAGGCAAGTGGGAAAAGATGGAAGCTGTAACATTTGAAAAGAGAAAATAGAGAAGAATTAAACAATTTTTATTTAATTCATGTGAGGGCATGTGAAGGTAAACTAAATAAGTATAAATATTTATTGACTTTAGGGGAAGAAAGGGGTAAAGTACAGTAAATATGGTGAGTAATTAAACTAGTCAATTAATTTAAGGCTTAAAACGAATTAGGATGTAAATAGGTAATATTAATTAAATAATAGGATATTATTTAATTAACATGGATGATGGGGAATTTGGAAAATTAAGGATAAATTGAACTAACACAAGTGGTTAATTTTAGGTTTCTACTTGTTTGGCCTCTTTGAAATACTATGAAAGTAATGATGTTTCAAAGAAAAATAAAATATAGTTGATGTGAAGAAAGGACCAAATCGTAAGATGTCCTAGTGTGAGTAGGTAGAATAAAAATAATGTTGATAGGTGATGCCCATCATGAGGGTTTTAATGAAAAAATGTGCCCATGTGGCTTCTCAAAAGATGAAAATAATTGAAAAGGGAATATTCATGAAGAAAAATGGGGAAGAAAGGTGAATGAATAGAAGAAAGAAAAGGTGCGGGGAAGACATGGGAGCAAAAGAAGTGATTAGGGTAATACAAATAATTTATGGGATAATTATAATTCATTTTCACCTAACCACCTAAGAGATTGAGAAAAAAAGTTTAAAAAAACACAAGAGAAAATGGCTCATGTACACCAATACATTTAGGAGAATGAGTGAGGGAAACATGATGATTAGAGGGGTTAGGTGGTTTCATACACTCATTTGAAGCTTCCATATACCTTATAATTTTTTTTTATTATAGATAGTTTCTTTTTGGGGAGAAATCCTTGTAACATTATTGGGAAGATCTACCTATAGAGGGATGATTATGTTAGGAAGGCGTAGATACAAACTAGTTGAGAAGATGCACCAAAAATAGGGAAAATTTGTGAAAGGAGTGATGGATGTTCCTAAGATGAGTGGATGTGTGAATTTTATGCCAGATCTACTAAGGTATGAGTAGATCCATGGATATTGGAAGATCTACTGAGGGATGTGTGATTCCTCTCCAAAGGGAAAGATCTAGTATGGAATAGGTGGATTAACTCCAAAGGGGAGGATCCACTATGGGATGTGATATTCTACTCCAAAGAGACATATCTACTAGAAGATGGGTGGTTTGGATCTGAAGGGGTAGATCTTCTAGGGAATGGTAGATTCTTCTCCAATGGGGTGGATCCACTAGGGGATTGATGGTTTTTATATTAAGGGGTGGATCTATTAGGGGATGGGTGGCTCCACACTAAAGAATCAGATTTACCTAGAAAGGAGAAGAGATGGATGAAAATAAGCTAATAGAAAACAAAATTAAGACTAACGCAAAATATTGACAAGGTGGGTGTGATGAATGTAGGTGTTCGTAATCTAAAGACTTAAGAGAGGAGATCGTCAATGCCACAATTTGTGTCAAAAATTCATGATGATGATGATTAGGCCTATCCCAATGAATGTGGCCTTAGCTAGATAGCATGAACTTTAGTCATTTGATCCCACCCACCATTAGTGATTACCTTTGTGGAGTGATGGTAATCATATACAAAAATATTCCATATTACAGTCACCTTGGAGGATTTATGGATAGTACTTAGGTACCTGATTAGAGTGTTGAGAGTGTCAAGGTCAAGCATGTAATACCCCTCTGTTTTGCTTCTTGTTTGGTTTTCTTTATGCTATGTTTGGTTGCAGTTACTTTGATACTAGATACATTTTGTTATGATGTTTTGATCGCTACTATTGAGCGACAACTATTATTGTAGGATGTAGTTATCTGATTATTGTTTCGCATGCATTATGGATTAATGATGTTGTAGAGTTAACATGAGATATTATTATGAGATTATTGGAATTATGATGGAAGTGTCAGTTTTGATGAGTGTATGGGTGAAGAGGACAAGTTCGCATCACTCGCTTGCGAGCGCTCTGTGAATCTGTAATTCCTTCTTCACGGTGTGTATTATATACTGGATATATTGTATGATGTTGTTTACTTGGTTGCAGGATTGCAGGTACATGACATCGACTCCACCTAGTTTCACAGGTTTGAGCGTGTCGATCCAACGGTTAAGTTGAACGGGAGATAGTAGCTAGGTAACATGTGTCAAGTTTACACCCTAGCCTTAGTGTGTCGTTAGTTGTGTGTGTCGAGTCATTGTCTGTCTTGCTTTGATGCTATGTAATTCTGAAGGATTATGGATTTGGAAATAGATACTTAGAATAATTGCATTTAAATCATGTTGATGGTTATTTAATTTAAATAATGCAATGTAGATAAAAGTTTATATTTAAATTAATTAATTATATTTAATTTATTTAATTAATTAAATTTAATCCAAGGGGGTTGAATTTAGTTATTAAATAATTAAATTAATTAATTAAACGTGATGCAAGAGAATGAAAGGAAATAAAAGAATTAAAATTAAATTTGGAATTTAATTTCAACATGTGGGAATTAAATTGGAAATTGTAATTAAATATTTATTTGAGAAACTAGTTGCAACTTTGGAAATTAATTTATTATTTGAAATTGCATTTTAAATTGAAATTGAAATTGAAATTAATATCTAATTTGCACGTAATGTGAATTAGGATTGTAAAAATTGAAATTGAAATTAATATATAATGTGCATGTAATGTGAATTAGGGTTGTAAAAATTGAAATTCAAATTCAAATTCAAATATCTAATTTGCATGTAATGTGAATTAGTGTTGTATTAGGTATTTTTGATTTATAAAGAATACATGTTTTAATTTTAGGGCAGAAAAATCTTTAGGAAAATACATTTTTACAGCAGGAAATAAATTTTGGAAAATTTGCATAAGGGTTTGAACAAAGTTTGATTGTAGAATTGATTGAAGGAAAGATTGTTTGCATTTGTTGGATTTTGGATTGGATTCTTTGGAGGAGTGAAAAAAATTAAAGAAATCTTTGGAGGAGACTTGCATCAGAAATTCATCTCTTCCTGTAGCTTCTTGTACCAGGTTTTCCTCTTTGTGTTTTAATTTTTTGATTTTTTTTTTCAAAATAGTAGTGATTAAAGATTTGTTTGTTAAATCTGGTTTAGAAAACAAATTTGATATTAGAAGAAAAGAATTAAATAAAGTTACAGCCTTTGCTTGTGAAAATTCTTGAGTGGAAATTGTGAAAACCTTAGTTGAATTTAAATTATTTAGAGAAATCGATTTTGTTGTTATTGAAAATCAAACATAGAGATTGAACAATGAAATTTAGAATGTTTTTAGAAAATGAAACCTTCTATTTATTATTAAAAAACGGATTTTAAAATCTGCAGTATAGTTATATTTTTCATGGTAAAATGGTCTGGTTGCGTCGCCTATAACTTCACTTTCACAAATTGGGTTGTTTGGAAATTTAAAGGGTTTTTGTACTTTGAAATTTTCTTACCCCTGTCCAAAAATCGAAAATACCCAGAGCACAGTTTTTGAGTTATGATTGAAACATGAGACTGCTATTAAGTTATTTTCCCATGGCTGTTCTGAAAATAAAATAATAATAAATTGATATTTATAAATATTAATATTTTAGGTATTGTTATTATAATATTAAAATATTATTTAATAATATTTTATATTATAATTTATAATACTAAAGTATTATATTTATTTATATTATTTTAAATAAAATTTGTATATTAGATTAGTGGAATTAAAATTATAAACGTATGGAGAAATTATTGTTTATTTTAAAATGGCATGTTAAAGTTTAATTGAAGGAGTTAAATATTTGATTTAAAGAATGCATAATTTAAAATTTAATTGTGGAATTTAAATTCATATGTAAAAGGTCCAATTATTAATTTGGTTTAATTGGAAAAATATATTTATATTTTGGAATATTGATGATAAGGGATATTTTATTTTGAATTAAACAATTTCATATTCTGTAAAGAATAGAAGATATGTTAATGATTAAATATATTTAAATATATTAATTTATATATAGTATATATATATTGAAGGTATATATCTATTTGAGATAATAAATAATATTTTATATTATTTTATTCCGTTGTTTGCAAATTGGGTATTATTAGTTGTCTAAAAAAAAATGATTAGTGTATATGGAAAATGGATAGAGAAACAATATGTTATTTTATTAAAGTGACTGAATGTTTTAAATAGAAAATTGAATGAGGTGTAAGATTTGGTTAGGAAATGGAAATAGTTTACTTGCATGGATTTGTGTCACTTTAAAAGTAAATTAAGAAGTTGTTTTATTGATGAGGTAATCAATTATGTTATTTAATTAATTTCTATTTAGATTAATTGAATCGTTGTGATTGGATTATGAAAGAGATATGGATTTAGTATATCCAAAAGTAGTATCTTCTTCATGATTATCTTTAAGGATTTAATTCTCTGTATTTAGTAAAGGGAAGTAAGCTTAATTGTTTTAGATTTCCAATAATGAAAAGGGAAATAGAGGTTATGATTATTTTCAGATGATCTAGTTAACGTGTCTTTGACTTTGTCAACACTACTTATTGAATGAGTATGGATTTAGGAAATCCAAATATTATATTTGATTAATGACTTGAATGCTTTGGTTGCTATGTCGTCAAGTTGCATTATTGGTTTTGGGATTTAGTGTTAGTCCTAAATTATAAGTCTTCCAAAAGAACTTAGAGGATAAGGGTTGTTGAATCTTTATGCCATCTAGTTATTTTCCATTGGGTAGTGCATGGCGTCTTTTCAGTTTTACCCGATTTTCACGAACAGGGATGTTTGCACCTCCTTCGTTTAGGAGCGGATTATGGGATCCGTGTCTCTTTGTATGGAGTGACCTTGTGATGTGGTTTCATCTTGTTGCCTCTTGTGAAAGGAGTGGACTATGTGTTGTTTCCTCCAATATGTTTGGAGTGAGATCTTTTGTACCTCCTGTGAAAGGAGTGGACTATGTAATTGTTGCCTCCAAGATGTTTGGAGTGAGTTTCTATTATTTGTATCCTCCTTGTGTTGGAGTGGATTATGATCCCTAGTTGGTATGCACTTGTGGTTCCCTTGGTGGATTGTTTGGGTGTGTGTTGTCAAATAGAAGAGTGGCTTCTGTTAGGCGCCAGAGCCCAAAGAGGTAAATTGGATAACCTTCAGGAGTGATTTAAATAAGTGATAATTAAAATAATGTACTTAGAAGATTAGGACTAACTTCTCACTAATCAAGATAATTTAATCCTCTCTCATAGACACAAGGGCTTGTTTAGACTTGGGATGAGTGAGAAGGCCTGGAATGGCAAGATCAACTATCTTGTTCTTGCGAGAGGTAGTTGATTCCGCATGAGTGAGTATGAGTGTCAGGATTCGTTTGAGGCCACCAGGATTACTTGTGCCAGAGCCTATGAAGAATGCCTAGAGGAGATCTCATGACAAACCTTGCGATGACACTCTATCTATGATAACTGTTGTTAATTATTTTATGTGTATGGTTATTTGAACATACTTGATCTACTTTATGTTTAGAAGCAATGTGACGTATGTCAGTGATGTTGGAGTTGTACTTGTATTGTATTTGATTTCTACTTGTATTGTACTTGATTTGTACTTGTATTGTACTTGAGTTATACTTGATTCGTACTTGTATGGTGAATAAGTTGTACTTGTTAATTCATTTGGTTGGTTATAACAGTATGAGTCAGTTCGAGTTTGTCTTTGGTTAGAGGTAGTAGAATCTTTGTCCATGTTACTTTGTTACTATCTCCTAGCATGGGGGGTAGGCCATCGGGTACCACATTGGTAGGGTGGAATATGCACCAAAACCATTGGGTCCCCATCTATCTTCAGTACTTGGTGGCGAGACATCCAGATGGACAGCTTGCGGTTCTTGTTGTAATTTCTTGCATTGTAATATTTTAGTTTGTATATGATACTTTATCCTTCATTTGTAAGAGGTGGAGTTATGTAATTGTAATACATTTGTACTAAAGTCTCATTCTGGGAATGAGTGATGTAACTATTGGATTAAGATAATGTTTATGAGATTGTATCTTGGTTGATTATCTTATTATGTTATGTGGTATTCTTATGATGTATGATGTTTATTTCATAAAGTTCATAAGGCTATGGTTATATGTATTATGTATGTGTGGGTTTAAGTAATCCTAACCTTGTAGCCTTAAAGGTTGTTGTTAAATAGTAAGTGAATGTGTATGTAAAATGCACTTTATAAAAAAAAATTTGGTTCGCTTAAGATGTTAATTGCAACTTTCTTTAGGGTTACTTGGTGGGGCATTACAAAGCATGGTAGTGTTTGTAATCTTGGAGAGACTCTTCTAATTCATAGATGCTCCCACCCAAATAAGAGAGCTAGATATATAAAAATACATTGAATTAGAGTCAAGAGTGATAGTATAGCTATGAAAATTGATCAATGTGGTGTTATTAATAGACTAGAAAATTGTATTCTTTAGACTAAACTTGGGAGAGGTGGTAACAAATATTATTGATGAATATAGGTGATATACATGGGGAACATTTATTCTAGCATATATATTTAAGTATATTCACCTACTATTTCATGGAGGTAGGAAGAGCCTCACCCATAGCACCTAATTGTAGGTGTGTGTATGGGAGAATATTGTGATGAATTGATTGATAGGATAGAGGGTGGATTAGGAAAAAGAGGATCCTATAAAGCCCTGCCAAGTAACCCTAAAGGAAGTTGTAATAAACAACTTAAGCGAACCAATTTTTTTTATTTTTTTAAAAGTGTAATTAACACACACATTCACTTACTAATTACAACAAACTTTAAGACTACAGGTTTGGGATTACTTAAACCCACACAAACATCTACATAGAATCATAGCATTAAATACTTTATGAAATAAGCATCAGGCAACATAAGGATACAACATACATAATAAGATAAACATCCAAGATAAAATTTCATAATCATTTACGAAATCCAAAAGTTACATCACTCATTCCCAAAACGAGACAATAGTACATAAGTATTACAATTACAAAATTCCACCTCATAAAAATAAGAGGGATAAAATACCTTATACAAGTAGAAATATTACAATGCATGAATAACACAAGAGCCGCAAGCTGTCCATCTGGATGTCTCGGCACCAAGTACTAAAGATAGATGGGCACCCAATGGTTTATGGTGCATGTTCCACCCAACCAAGTGGTACCTGAAGGCACACCCCCCATGCTAGGAGATAGTAAGAAAGTAACATGGACAAAGAATCTACTACCTCTAACCAAAGGCAGACTCATATTGACATAATCAAACAAATGCAATAAAAAAGTACAATTCAAGTACAAAACAAGTAAAACATTCACATCACTGACATAGCTCACATTGCTTCCAGACATAAAAATAGATCAAGTATGTGCAGAGAACCATACACATAAAACAAATACCAACAGTTGTCCTAGATAGAATGTCATCACATAGTAGTCATGAGATCTCCTTTGGGCATTCTTCATAGGCTCCAGTAATCCTGATGACCTCAACCGAATCCTGGCCCTCATACTCAATCATGCGGCCTCAAATACCTCTCATACTAACAAGATAAATGACTATGCCATTTCAGGCCTTCTCACTCATCCCAAGTTTGAACGTGTAATACCCCTCCGTTTTGCTTCTCATCTCATGTTGTTTTATGCTTTGCTTGGATTGCAGCTACTTTGGTACTAGACACATTTTTATTATGATGTTTTGATTGCTACTCTTGAGCGACAACTATTACTATGTGATGTGATTATCTAATTTTATTTTACATGCTTTGATGAATTAATGATGACAGTAGAATTATCATGTGATTATTTATGAGAATATTGTTATGACGTTAGTGTCAGTCTTTGATGAGTGTATTGGTGAAGGAGATGGGTTCGCATCACTCGCTTGTGAGCACCCTGCGAATCCGAGATTTCTTCTTCACGGTGTGAATTATATACTGCATATATCATGTTGATTATTTGATTACAGGTTGCAGGTACATGACATCGACTCCACCTAGTTCCACAGGTTTGAGCGTGTTGATCCAACGGTTAAGTTGAATGGGAGATAGTAGCTTGGTAACATGTGTCAGGTCTACACCCTAGCCTTAGTGTGTCGTTAGTTCTGATGATTGAGTCATGTTGTATCTTATTGGATGTTATGTAATGTTTTGAAAAGTGATGTTTTTTTTAATAGTTCTTTTGAAAATTGTATTGGCTGGAAGAAATGTTTATTTTATATTATTTTAATGTTATGCTCATTGATTATATTTAAAATGATTATTGAAATTAAACTTAAATTATTTATTTAATTAAATTTAAATCTCAAGGGATTAAATTTAATTATTAAATAATTGTAAGTAGGTTTATTAAAGTTGAATTATTTAATTTATTAAATTTAAATCTCAAGAGAGTGAATTTAATTATTAAATAATTGAAAGTGTGTTAGTTTAGTTAAAGTATTTATTTAATTAAATTTAAATCCCAAGGGATTAAATTTATTTAATAAATAATAGTAAGTAAATTAATTAAAGTTTAATTGTTTATTTAATTAAATTTAAATCTCAAGTGATTGAATTTAGTTATTAGATAATTTAATAATACTTATGTTAGTGAATTTGATTGTTAAATTAAATTAAATCAAAAAGGGAATTTGAGAAATTGAAATTTTACTTTAAAGTCAAATTAGGGCCTTTTCAAATAAAAGAGAAAATGAAATTAACTTGTAAATTCAATTCTTGCATTTGAAAGTGAATTAGGGTTACATTAGTTTATTTTGGAAAATTTGAGGAAATGTTGTTTTATAAGTTTAGGGCAGAAAAATTTGGGGATTCTTCTCCCTTCATTTTTTTGATAGGCATGAAAATTGTTGGAGAGATTTTGATGAAAGTTTAAGGAATTATTTTCTGGTTGAGGAATTAAATTGAAAGAAGAGAAAAGATTTTGTGAAGAAGGTGGAGCTATTGGATAAAAGCTTGCTGGAAATTCTTTGCATTGTGGAAAAGAAATTGTGAAGAGTTCAAAGGAAATTCTGCATCAAGAAATTTGGTGGCTGCAAATAACCAGGTTCTCTTTTATTTCCTTGTTTTCTTGTTCCTAGTTTAACCTATTTAGTTTAAAATGATATAAAATTTGTAAATGGAGGATTTTTCTTGAAACCCTAGGTTAAACTTCAATATTTTGATATTCAGATTTATGTGTGTTAAAATGCAAACCTTTTTAGAAAATTTGTGGAAAAACCCTAGATCAATGTATTAATCTTCTTGTGTTTAGAATTATCTAAAAACACCAAGAAAAGGGAATGGTTTCATTTGCTATTCAGAATTTAACCTTTGTTTTGAAAGGTTTCAATGTTTGCAAAATTTATTTTCTGGTTGTTAACTTATTTTCTTCAATTTCTCTAGAAGAGGAAATTCTAAAAAAAAATTATATATATATGTTCATATACATTACATATACCATATTCTGAATATGATATATATAATTTATATAAACATATATATATAAATCTTTTTATGTAGTTTCTGTGAAATGTTATTTCGGCCGCCGTACGGGCCTGTGTACGTTCATACCCTGCGTACATATCGTACGAATTTTTGTTGGAGAAAATTTTTATTTATAAAAAATTTTTGATGTTTGTGGGGGGTTCGGCCCCCCACTTTTCTTTTGCATAGTGGGTACGCAGTACCCACTGGGCAATGCGCCACCCGTATGGGGGACGCATTGTCCAATGAGGACTGCAGCCCCCATTGACCTGGCCGCTGTACGTATGTACAGCCGGTGCAGGGTACGCCAACAGTGAAGGTACTGCGGACTGCGACAGGGTACGGGGTACACTGTCACATCCGTCACATCTGCCTTTGTTTATTTTTTTTTATTATTTATTTTTGTTTTGTTTCATGAAAATTTTTATTTATGATTTTTTTTAATTTGGTTTTTTTTAATTTTTAATTTTAAGTATTTAATTTATTTTCAATTTTAAATTTTAATTTGGTTTAATTTTATTTTTTATATGATATTTAATTTTTTTATATATATTATATATATATTCTTTTTATATTATATATTTAAATATATATGATATTTAATATATATGTATATTTTTATGAAAATAATTAAGTTATATATTAAATTAGTTAACCTTATAAGAATGATTTTTTTTATATAGTTGTTTTATCGAATCAAATGAGAAGGGGAGATATTTTTTCTTTTTATAACAAGTATTAGTTTTATGCATGATGTTTCGTTGTGGAGATTATAGTTAAATACCTTGTTGAACATAGAAGCATCCTCCAACTAAACAACTAGTTATAGTTAAATTTATCACTCTCATGATTTGATTCAGTTGAAAAGTTTAAGTTTTTGATGAAGAATTTATTGTTCAATATAAAGTATAGAATGGAATAATTCTTCTTTTGTTAGAAACATTAGATTAGGAACATGGTTTTAGAATAACCAAATGTAGTATTTTCATTGCCAATGCATGAGTTCATTGATGTATCTTTTAATGAGTTTTTTTCGTGAATGATTGTTGAGTAGTTGGGTTGTAAAGTCTTCCAGTTAAACGTGGGTCATTCCCTTGTTAAAATATTGTTTTGATTTTCCTTGGGTAGTGTTACAAGTATCTAGTTCCTCCTAGTATTGGAGTGGACTTCTTTGTGTTTGCCTCCTAGGATTGGAGAGAGTATATTGGTTCAATTCTGTAGCACTTGAGTAACCCTTGGAGTTAGTTTTTGTAGTGTGTTATCCAATTAGAAGAGTGGCTTTTGTTAGGGGCCGGAGCCCAAAGAGGTAAACCGGGTAACCTTCAGAAGTGATTTTAACAACTGAGAACTAAAGTAAATATACTTAGCATATTAGGATGTAGTTCACATTAACCAAGATAAGTTAACCTCATTCATAGGCACAAGGGTTTGTTTAGACTTGGGGTGGGTGAGAAGGCCTGGAATGGCAAGATCACTATCTCGTCCTTATGAGAGGTAGTTGATTCTGCTTGAGTTGGTATGAGTGTCGGGATTCGATTGAGGCCACTAGGATTTTCGGAGCCTATGAAGAATGCCTAAAGGATATCTCATGACAAACCTTTCGATGACACTCTGTCTAGGATAACACCGTGTTTTTTGTTGTGCGTATGTTTTCTTTAGCACACTTGATTATATTATGTCTGGAAGCAATGTAACCATGATTAGAGTTTTGACTTTATTGTGCATATGTGTTGTTGAGTCAGTTTGTATCAGTATGAGTCTACCTTTGGTTTGAGGTGGTAGGTTTCTCGTCCATGTTACTTGGTTACTATCTCCTAGCATGGGGGGTGGTCCTTCGCGTACCACATGGTTGGGTGGAACATGCACCATAACCATTGGGTCCCCTTGATCTTCAGTACTTGGTGGTGAGACTTCTTGATGGACATCTCACATTTCTTACTTTTGGATTCTTGTACTTTGTATCTCATAATGTAATGATATTGTTTTACCCCTCTTGTGTATGAGGTGGGCTTTGTAATAATCAGACTTATGTATTTGTACTCATTCCGGGAATGAGGATTGTAATAGATCCTTTGTAATTGATTTATGTAAATGAATGCTTTATCATATCTTGTTTCTTTCTATGATGTTGAATGTTATTACTTGTGTTATTTACTTTCAATGTAGTTTAGATGATGTATGTTAATGGGGTTTTAAGTAATCTCAGTTATGTAACCCTAGGGGATGTTGTCAATTTAGTTGAACATGTGGGTTTAATTCACTTCTTTTAAAAAAAAAAATTTAGTACGCTTGTTTAGTGTATTTAAACTTCCTCTAGGGTTGCATGGAGGGGCATTACAGAATGAGCCCTTGTGTCTATGAGTGAGTCTTAAATTATCTTGATTAGTGTGGAAGGCATCCTAATCATCTAAGTACATTAATTTAGTTATCACTTGATTAAATCACTTTTGAAGGTTACCCGGTTTACCTCTTTGGGCTCCAACGCCTAACAAAAGCCACTCTTCTATTCGACAACACACACCCAAACAATCCACCAAAGGAAACACAATTGCATATGAACTACGCATCATAACCACTCCAACACAAGGAGGAAACAAATAATAGAATTCACTCCAAACATCTTGGAGGCAACAAACACATAGTCCACTCCTTTCACAGGAGGTACAAAACATCCCTATTCGTGGAAACTGGGTAAATACTAAAAAGACACCATGCACCACCCAAGGGAAAAAAAATTGGTTGACATAAAGAAACGAAAACCCTCATCTTCTCAAATCCTCTAGAAGACTTTCAAATTTGGTCTAACGCTTAATTCCATATCCCGCAATACAACTTGACGACAACTAGAAAAGCATTCAAGTCACTAATCAAATCTGATATTTGGATTTATTAAATCCATACTCATACATTAGGTAATGTTGTCATAGTCAAAAGCACGATAACAGGGTTAAGTCAAATACTCATATAACCCCTTCCCCATTTTCTTTATAGAAAGTCTTAAAACAATTTAAACTTACATCCCTTCTCGAAATACGAAGAAAATAAATCTAAAAGGCAATCATGAGGAAATTACTAATTTTGGATATACTAAATCCATAACTCTTTCATATTTCAATCACAATGGTTTAATTGCTCTAATAGAAATAAATAAATAAAAATAATTGATTGTCTCACCACTCTAAACAATTTCTTAATTTACTTTTAATACAACATAAAACTATTACAAATAATCTTTTCAATTTTCTATCCAAAATCTATGTCTCATTCAATTTTCTATTTAAAACATGCAATTACTTCAATATAACAAAATATCTTTTCTCTTATCTAATTTACCATGCATTCTAATCTTATCTTTTCAAATCCCCATTCACAATAATATAAAACTTTTTCCCTTTCAATATAATTGAAATAATTAAATAAGCGCCTTCAATCTACAAATATAAGAAATAGCAATTTAAATAATTTAAATCAAATTCAATGTTTTCTTTAGAAAAAACCAACTTAAGTCCTCTACAAGTAAATATTTTCAATCACCCAACCAAATCCTATATTTCTTCTAGTTTTCCAACTACACACTATGTCCATTTCATCTAATAGTTTCCCTTTCCAAACTTTTATTGCATGCATCCAACTATTCTCATTAATTAAATAAACATTCAATTATATTTATTCCTACAATACATCACATATATTTATATATATATAATTTTATATTTATATATATATAATTTTATATATATATATATCTTTTAAATATATATATTAAATATATACTATTGTTTATTTTTTACTAAACAAATTATTTTAATCCCAAATGAATATATTACAAATGGTGTATATAAATAATATATATATCATATATATTTATATAAATATATACAATACATATACCATATATATCATATATAATTTTAATGTTAAATAACAATTACAAATCATTTCCTTTAATACCAAGGGTGGACATCACTGTGTGAACAAACTAAAACAAAATAATAATAAAATACAAAAAAAGGGTTTGGGGAGTGGTTGGCTATGGCCGAACCCCCGCCCCTCTTCATACACAGGCGGCCTTCCAAATGGGGTTGCGCTGCCTTCAAAGACAATGCTCCCCCCATACAGTGGAGGGCGCTGCCTTTGGAGGTAGTCGCACCCTCCATTAAGGAGCTGCGGTGGGGTGTGCATAGCACCCCCACCCAAATATTAATATAGTCCTACAAAACAGCGAATGAAATTCGCTTTTCTTAAATTCCATTTTTTTTTATATTATTTTTTTAATTTTTTTTAAAAGCAAAACGGAAGCGCCATATGGACGGCGAATGAGCACAGTATCAGAAAAACATTCATTAAAATATTTTAAATATATACAAGTTTTATATCTATATATATATATATATATATATATATATAAACAGATTTCAACATCAAAGGCAAATCGAAGAGGTGAAAATATGAAATTTTTTCAGAACAATCCAAAATCGATAGCTTTAATAACTAATTCTTTAAAACCATTTTCTTGCATTTCATAAACAAATAAAAGAATAAGAAAACTATGTTACTTCTAGAAGCTTGCAAATTTTCTAGTTTTCTCCACCACAATTTTTACAAGATTTAATAAATAAATTGATTTTCTACAAAGGTTCAAATTTTCTAAAACAAATCCAAACATGTTGTTTAACCTCTAAGTTTGATTTAATAGCAAAAACTATCCATTTCCTCAAGTAAATTTCTTATCCAAATAAGATTTAACAAACAAATCTTTAAACACTACTATTTTAAAAGCAACCAAGAACAATAAAAAACATAGAAGAAAACCTGGTTCAAGAAGCTACAGGGAAAGATGAATTTCAGATGCAAAGCCTCCTCCAAGGATCTCACAAATTCTCTTCAACTATGCAATGAATCCAATCCAAAAATAAACTCAACCAATATATACACACTTTCCTCAAATCGATTCTACAATCAAAAATTTCTTCAAACCCTTCTCTTCTGTGCAATTTTCCCCAAAATCTTTTTTTCAAAATCTTCTCTCCCCATGAATGAATTTCCACAACCTCTTCTCATTCATTCAACTTTCACATGTTGGCATAATTGAAAATATCTTCCACAACCAAATCTAATTTTGCATGCAATCTAAAAATTCTAAGATATCTAAATATTAATTAACTCTCACATTTCAAAAACTTACTTTGCATTTAAAATTCAATTTCAAATTCTAATTTAATTCCAAATTAATTGAAATAAAATCCCAAAATAATTAAATTCTCACTAAATGAAATAAAATTCCATAATGAATTTAAATTCTTTTCTTTCTTTTAATTTTATTGCCTCACATTTCATTGATTAATTTAATTATTTAATAACTAAATTCAACCCCTTGGATCAAATATAATTAATTAAATAAATTAAATATAATTAATTAAATTAATTATAAATTTTTATCCACATTGCATAATTTAAATTAAATAACCATCAACATGATTTAATGCAATTATTCAAAACATCTATTTCCAAAACAAGAATCCTTTTAGAATTAAATAACAATAAAAGCATGACAAACAACGGCTCGACACAAACGACTAGCGACACACTATGGCTAGGGTGTAGACTTGACACAAGTTACCTAGCTACTATCTCCCATTCAACTTAACCATTGGATCGACGTGCTCAAACCTATGAAACCAGGTGAAGTCGATGTCATGTACCTGCAATCTTGAAAACATAGTATCCAACATCATATAATATAAACAACATAAAATACACACCGTGAAGGGGAAATCATGGAGTCGTAGGGCACTCACAAGCAAGTGATGCGAACCCGTCCTCTTCACCAATACACTCATCAAAACTAACACTTCCACAATACATCAAATATTCTCATATGCACTAACATGTTATATCAACTAACATCATCATTACACCAATTAAAGCATGTAAAAAAAATCATTAGATAAATCAAATCACATCACGTAAAATAGGTCGTCGCTCAATAAATAGTAACCAAATAGACACACAAGATAGAGTGTCTGAATATCTAGAAACATAAATCAATGCAAAACAAGGAAAAATTGTGCAATCTAGAAAGCAAAACAGAGGGGTGTTACAGATCCAATCATCTTTATTTGGTGAGGAGGGCTCTTTTATTCAGATGTATGGTTCATGGTATATTGGATTGGTTGAACAAGGGAGATATCATAATGAAAACATAAAATCTTAATGATGGGTGTGAAAAGGATTTGGAGGCATCACACTAAATTTTTATCACTTGCTAACTTATTGAGAAACACACCAATACGTAATAAAGAGATTAATAGAGAGATATTGATTGGATAGGGTGGCATGCTAGTTTGATATGAGGTAATATTTTCTTGAGGGGACACAAAGGTTTGTGATATTATTATTGAGATTGGGGACTGGTAGCCATAAATAGTCCCTCACATAGTGAAAAATGTATTACCATAGTGTGGAGGACAGACTATGGGATAGGAAAGGTGGGATAGATGACCTCAATACTATAGATAGATATATGGCACAATGAGGCCCACATTGATGGTATATGTACCAATAGCAATAGGTGTGGGCAAGATGTACATAGTTCTACATGATCCCTTGAGGGTGATATGTAGCATTAGCAAGAGTTGGGGGAAGGAGGGGATGGAATTATCTCTAAGGAGATTATGGAGAATGAGGTCACAACTATGAGGATCTAAGGGAGAGGGAAATAGAGGGGGGAGGAAAGAATGGACATAGATATAGAGGCACAAAGATCACCCATCATGCTACCCTTGCAGGACATGACCCAATAGAGGAGGATAATTTAGAGGCATGACTAGAGACATCATAGAGCCATGTAGAGTTACATGGGGAAGTAGTAGTAGACACAAGATAACATCATGAATAACATGATCAAATATGATATTTTGTAGGAGAGAGATAGTTTGAAGGGACAATTGAGCATGGTACATGGGTATATCTTGATTGTGAAAAAAAAAAGAGACAATACAAGGTTGGTGCAACATGCCTATGGGTTAGAGAGGACATGGTTATAGAGATATTTTGAGAGAGAGATATGGTGAATACATAGGGGGATTAGAGGTGAAAAATTAAGAATTTTATCTAGCTAAGGTGAGAAAGGAGCCACAATATTATAAGATGTTATATGAGAGGGTCATACCAATAGAATAGAGGGTGCCTAGTTTCTCCTAGGAAGGATGATCAAGGATGAGTGTATCATGGTTAACATAATCATGATCCACCAATACTATTTTTATTGGGACACTAGGTGTGGGAGGAGGAGTGGGTGGATGACTATTGAGGTTAGAGGTAGTATTAGTCTCCTCGATATACTCATATGTGGGCAGTAGTGGATTGAAAAAGGATGGATCAAGATAGATTTTGGATTGATGTATAGGTATTATTGTATATGATGAGCCCTATGTATAGAAATATATGTGAATGTACATATATGTTAAATTGGTTATTATGATATTTATACATTTATGGTAATGTATATATGGAAATTGATCATATATATGGGATGTTGATTGCAATGGACATTTTATGTATATGTGATTTATGGATGATGTCATATGATAGAACATGGTTGATGCTATGTGATGTATTAGATGATATGATGTTATGATGATGTTATATGAGTTGTACACCTTATGTTAGACTAATAATTTGTGATGCAATATGTGCATGTGTATATGTGATTATTAGATGATGAGTGTCCTAGCATGTGTGATGTAGGATGGATGTATGATTATGCATATAATTATTTACAATTATGATCTAATTTATGTCATTAATGATATGTAATTATTATTAATTTATGAGAATTATGTATGAATATGGTAAACATAGAGATAAACCTAATGAATGATGTAAAATATGAATGCACCTAATAATGAACCTAATGAGAAAATACATCTAATTTGTTATAAAATGATAAAGGATTCTTAAATTTATAGCATCAAAAATTGTCACCATTGTTAGTTTCACTTTAGTTTTATGTCCCCCATATGTGATTGAATCTAATTATGCATCTAATTACCCATTTTGCAAATATTTTTGGAAAATAAAATATTGGAAATGAATTTATGAATTTAATATTCAGCCCCTAACTCTTTTGGACTTAAAAGGATGTCTCTAGTCTAGGGCACCCCATGCCCTAGGCCAATAGTTTCAGATCAAGATTTGAATATGTTAGTATTGGTATTTTATTACTTAAATTTATAATTTTAGTTTTTGGCTATTGGAATTTGAGTTCTGGGAACATTAGAAGAATTGCATATAAATACTAGTCATTTTATCATTTGAAATCTTAATGAGACCTAAAAGCACACTTAGGAATTTTGGAGAGAAAATTGAAGATCCTAAAATTAGTCAAGGGCATATTTAGTAGCATTGTTACACAACTTTCATCAATCAAGTTCAAGTTTGTAAGGAATCAAGAAAAGTGAAGCAATTTATGTGCAAGGATATATTATGATCAATAATACCAAATGATGGAAAAGTATTGTGTTATCCTCTACATGCTAGGTTCAACAATCTACTGTGTATGTGGGCTAACCTTTTGTAGGTATATCAAGAAATAAATGCATCCATCAATTAGCATGTGTGTGGCATCTCTTCTTCAAGGGTTTTCACATCAAGATAACATTATCATTTTTTATATATTAATTTCATTCAATTATTGATGTTTTTTCCTCTACCTAGCTTAGGCCATGAACTCTTGATCATCATCAATTGCTCTACATGGGTGTAGAAATACCAACATGAGGTTTTAATTAGGAAATCACCTACAAAACACAAAATTTTAACCTATTTTCATGTGTGTAGGTAAGATATGGAAGTTTCATCAAGTTATAGTTTGGGGAAACACAATGCAAAATACAACCTACAATCTAGAATTTATAGATGTGAAAAATAATAAAACCATTCTAGGATGAATTGTTCCCTTTTACTTGCAAATCAAACCAAAATTTAAGTCATAGGTTCATCATTGTTTTCATTTCTCAGATCTAGGTCAATTCAGCTACTTTAGATTTTCTTTTTTTTACTAAATTACATTTTAAGATCTAGCGTTATATACCAAATAGGCCAATTAAATCACACATCAAAATTTTCATCCTCAAAAATCAATACAACATAAACCATAGGATTTTGTCTCTCCATTGTGGTAGCAAGATAATCATCAAACCCTAGTTAATTTATGTTTAAATGTTGAGTCAGGTCAAAAGGAGATAATCATAGTTAATTGGATCTAGGATAAATTTTCCTACTCAACAAGAATAACAAATCCTAAAAAAAAAATGCAACTAAATGATTATGAAAATATTTAAAAGTTCTTAGAATATCAAATTCAAAACAAAATGTAATAAAATGATTAAATATGTTATAATAACAAATCCTAAATATCTTAATGCAACTAAATCATTATAAAAATGATTAAAGATGCTTATAATGATAAATACTAAATAAATTAATTCAAATAAATTATTATGATAATTATTAAATGGAAATATTCTAGGTGGACCATGAGTTAAACCTTAGTACATAAATTGATAGAAAACAAGACCTAGCTAGAGGAAAATAATGAAGGTACATATTTGAAAATTCCAAAATTAGGCTTAAAAAGGGAATCACCATAAGGATTAATGATTTGTGGATGGATATAGAGGATGGGTGGAGGGATGGATATTTATTGAGAAATTTAGTCTCATATAAAGAACTATCACGCATTGATCATTTAGTTTTATATGGCATGGGATATTATTCACAGAGGTATGAAGAACTAAGGTGACTTAATATCATATGCATATGACTAACACATCAAAAAAAAAGGTTAGTCCAACATCTCAATAAATTTTAAAGGGATTTTGTTCATATGATGCTAGAGAACCATGTATCCAAGTAATTACCAGGCGTAACACAAGACCCTGGAGGATCTTTGTAACACCCCTCTGTTTTTCACTTATGTTAGATTAAGATGCTTTATTATTTGATTGTTTCTTTTTGAGCAACATGAATTATGTGTCTTAAGAGATGTAGTTTCCTTGATATTATACTTTACATGCTTTGGTTAAAATAATGTTGGTTTATTATGACATGATTAATTGCTTATGAGTTTTATTAATGATGGAAGTGTCAGTTTGGTGATATTGTATTGGTGAAAGGGACATGATTGCATCACTCGCTTATGAGTGCCCTGTGATTATGTGATTTCCTCTTCACGGTGTATTTTATAATGATTTTATATGCATGTGCTGCTCATGCCTTGGATACAGGTTTGCAGGTACATGACATCGACTCCACCTGGCTTCACAGGTTTTAGCATGTCGACCCAATGGTATGATGATTGGGAGATAGTAGCTAGGTTACCTATGTCAGTTCTACACCCTAGCCATAGTGTGTCGTCAGTTGTGTCTATTGTGTCTTGGGTGCTTGTTTTAATATTATTTAATTCGGAAGGGCTCTTGTTTATGAAAATAAATGCTTAGAGTTATTAATTTAAATAATGTTGATATTTATTTAAATTCAAATCATACATTGTGATAGGAGTTTTTATTTAAGTTGATTAATTAAATTTAATCCTATGGGTTGAATTTATTTATTAAATAAATAAAATTAATTAATTAATTAAATTGTTGAGAAAATTGAAAAAAAAAAAAGGGAAATTAATTTAATTGTAAATTTTAAATCTCAATTTGTGTTAATTAATTTCAATTTGGAATTAAATTGAAATTAGAAATTACTTCAACATGCAAATGGCTTTGAGAAAATATCTGATTGTTGAGAAGATATTTTGAATGTGACATGTGTGTGAGAAGAATGCATTGTTTACTCTTAGTTGAGATATTATTTTTGGAAGGGGAATTTAATTGAAAAAAGGAGAGAAGTTCTCTACACGGGAGATTTTTGGAAAAAAAAAGGATATTATTTTCTGAAAGAGATTTTTCGTTGAAAATTTGAGAAAACTCAAAGGGGTTTTCAAGAATTTTTGGGGGTTTTTGTATTTTTACATCTTCTTGGAAGTGGTGATTTTGGAGAAGCTTTGGAAATAGATCTCTAAAGGGGAGGCTCTGCTTCAACGTTCGTTTCTTCAAGCTCCAGGAAAATAGGTTCCTTTAATTTTTATTTTATTTATTTAATTGTTTGAGAAAGATTGTCTATACAAAAATTTAATTATGTAGAAGCTATGCTCAAGATGGTTAATTGAGATTGAAAGATTGCATGTGCAAGAATTTTTGTGTTTTGATTATAGAAGTTTTAATTGTTTTCAAAATTTGAAAGCCTTTGTGTAAATTTAAAGGAAATGAATTTTTGTAATCTTCTGAGATTTGTGTTTAAATCTGCCTGTAGTAGTTTTGATAAATTTTATCAAGAAGAATTTTGTATTACTTGATTGAAATTGAAATCCTTTTCATAAATTTGAGGAAAATATTGTTTTTATTGTGAAAATCTATGTGAGAAAATTGTTTACCCAATTAAACTTTTCCCTGAATTTTTGTCTCAATGTAACTTATTATTGAATTCATTAAATATAATATATATACATACATATGTATATATATACATAACTATCTACATATAATATATATGTATATTTTATTGTGGATTTTAATTTTAATGACTACAATCGCCGTCTGTACGACATCCTGGAGTTATGGCGAATTTTAGAAATCGTAGTTCATTCTCTGATTTTAGTTATTTTTGCTTAGGGTTTATGTTATGGGGGAGGCTTGGTAGGCACTGCCTCCACCGCCGCCCCCATGAGGGGATGGTTGTGGAGAAAGGGCCTCCGCAAACCCCCTCCCCTCTTCCTTGCTACTGCCGATGGGAAAGGATGGGTTGGCTGTGCAAGCACAACGCCCCCTTCCCTTGGTTTTGTTTGGACTTTTATTAAAAGAAAACAACGAACTTTTGGGTTTCGTCCGCCCTTAGTTAATGGGTTTGGATTTTATAAATGAAATGTAAAAATAAACTTAATAATAAATAATATTATAAATAGAAATATATAATATTATTTATTTATTGGATTTATTAAATGTTGTTTTCGTTAAAATATATATTTATATATATAATGCATAAATTAGTATATTTTGCTTAATGTTTTTTAATATTTTAATTGGTTATTAAAATGTTTAAAATAATATATTTATTTTGAAATATATGTTATATATTTAATGAATATATAAGGTATTGTATATATATGAAATGTGTATATTGTGTGAATATATATTTTAATGTATAATTAATGTTTCATTATGTATATATATATTGTGCATGCAATTTAATACAATTGTAGAAATAAAAGGAAATGATTTTTATCCATGATCTAAATTATTAGAGAATGAATATTTCTGGCTAATAGAGAAAATAAGTTTATATAAGCTATAAATCTATTAATGGAACTGAGGTTTAGATAACTAGACTGGTTACTTCTGTTAAATAGGTGCATGTTCATGTCCAAGTTGAGAAAATTCTAAAATGAAGAATTCTAGTAATGAAGATATTGTTTTTGTTTAAAGAAGCATTGGATTAGATGCATGTAAATGCATGTATTAGGTGAAATTAAAATAGTGTGCATTTTTGGAAAAGAGAAAGTATAATTTAATTAAATGATGTAATTCATTTGAGAAAATAGATATTTTATTAAGTATAAAATTGAGGGAAGTAGATTAATAAATGGAATGATGTTCTTATAGTTGTCTAAGTTTAATTGAGATATTTGAAGTGTCGGTTAGTTAATTAGTTGAATTTTCTCCTTCATCTTTATAACGATTTTTATTAAATTGGAGAAAAGTGTGTAAGTTGTATTAATATTCTTTCATATCACTGAATGTGAAAGGATTTAGTAAATCCAAATCTTAGATTTAATTATCATGTTGATTTCCTATGTGATTCGTTTAATTCCAATTGAAGGAAACGAATATTTAATTAAGTGTATTTCGGGAATAGGTGTTTAAAAATATATATACAATGTGGTAATAGGAACAAAGGATTTAATATTTTAAATTGAGATAATAAGGGAAATGGTTAGTGTGATGTTTATCTTTGTTTGAAAGTATCTTTGTAATTAATTAGCTAATTTGGGACAATTGAGTGGTGTGAATTATTATAAGTTATTTCATTGACTGTATGCAAGGTTGTGATAAATTAGGTTGTTGTAAACATTAAAACTATTAGGCTTTTATGGTGTGTTTGAGTTATCTTCTGTGATATTTAGGGGTAATTGGAAAAGGGTGTTAGATGAGTTCTTGTAAGTCTTCCTATTGGATAATGTTAATTTGAGAGTTATCATTTCATGGTCTTGTCTTTTGTAGTTCTCTATGGTAGTGAGGTTTGTGGTTTTCAGTGTGTCACCCGGTTTCCACGAACAGGGAATGGTTTGTTCTTCTTTGAGTGGATTATTGGATATTTTTTACCTCCTTAGTTTTGAGTGGTGTTGAATCACATGATAACCATAGGAGGTTGAAGCTCAATGTGGGCCAAGATCTGGAAAGATTTTACGGTTAACTCATGTACCTTGAGTGACATTTCTCCTAGGTTACTGGAGTGTCATACTGCTAATTTCTGATTTCAATGTAATCTTGAGTTAGTGTTGTACTTGTGGTAGGTTTGTTTAGAGTTGAGTCAACCTGTGAGTAGAGGTTGTAGGGATTGTCCTTGTATCTGTGTTATTGTCTCCTAACATGGGGGGTGGGCCGTCGGGTACCACTTGGTTGGGAGGAACGTGCACCCTACACCATTGGGTCCCCCTTTGATTTGCATATTATGTTGCATGGTTTTTTAGTGGAGAGCTCGCTGTGGATTCTTTATTTAGATTAGGCCTTCTCTTTACTTCAGTTTAGTTCTTGTAAATATTATTCGCCTCATTTATTTTTGAGGTGGAATCTTGTAATTGTAATAGTTAGGTTTGATCTACCTCATTCCGGGAATGAGTATTGTAATCCACTTTTAAGTTAATGTAATTTGGAACCTGTTTTATTCTATCCTAGTGTTAGAATCTTTAATTTTTGTATGTATGTGCAATTAAATGAATGGTTAATATTTTAATAAATTCTTTGTGTTCAAGTAGTGTGTATGTTTTTTAATCGATGTTATCTTGTCACATTACCTTATAGGTTGTTGCGAAGTGTTGTGCATCTCCTTTCTTATAATGCACTTTTAAGAAAAAAAATTCTACGCTACCGCGTTGTGTTGCAACATCATTTAGGGTCTCATGGCGGGGCATTACACATGGTATTAGAGTGCCCCAAGTTCATACACTGGATCCTCTGGGTACATTTGTGCCCACTATGTTGTCCTTATCAATTTGTTAGTGGAGTGTCAAGTGATCAAATGTTCATGGCTTTTACGTTAGCATGATGTCCTCTGAGAAAGAGTGTAGCATGTAAGTAACCTGATATAAGGTTGTGGTTGGAAAGTTAAGATACCTATCCCATGGGATATGGAATTAGCTATTCTTGTGGGATTATGTATGTAGTTGTATTCCCTTGTAAATGTAAGAAACCAATAACTATATCATGTTTGAATGTTGTGTAAAATTGTACTTGCTTTGTGTGTCCTTGTGATGGTGATACTTGGTACCCATCCATGGAAGATTGTTTCATTTTGGTGTGGGATTAACCATACTATTGTGTGTTTGCATGTTTGTAACCTAATTGAGGGCCAACTCAGGTGTGGTTGAAAATTATACATAAGAGTAACCAAAAGTAGCTACTTTTCTTTTGGTTCTCTAGATCCTCAATCCCTAAAGGGATAGTAGCAATCACAAATTTCTTGGGAGGAGTGTCTAGCATACGTATATTACAGCGCAGAGCATCTCAGCTCAACCAATCCCGAGGAATCGTACCCACTACTTTCCCTAATGTTGGATACCCTCCGTTTTGATTCTTGTTCAAGTTTGCTTTATGCTATGTTTGGTTGCAATTACTTTGATACTGGATACATTTTGTTATGATGTTTTGATCGCTACTATTGAGCGACAACTATTATTGTGGGATGCAGTTATCTGATTATTGTTTCACATGCATTATAGATTAATGTTGTTGTAGAGTTAACATGAGATGTTATTATGAGATTACTAGATTATAATGGAAGTGTCAGTTTCGATGAGTGTATTGGTGAAGAGGACGAGTTCGCATCACTCGCTTGCGAGCGCCCTACGAATCCGTAATTCCTTCTTCACGGTGTGTATTATATGCTGGATATATTGTATGATGTTGTTTACTTGGT